>QANU01077783.1:0-37927 GCA_003254905.1 Nissolia schottii | reverse complement strand
AGTAGCCCTAGTTTCATATGTATTTTGTTGTATGTCATTTTGTAGCTCTGATAGTATGTACGGGCTTAGGATATGTATAACCCTTTTTATGTACTAGTACAGTATTTATGATATGTACACATAACTGCCTGATATGTATGACATTAACTGTTGGACCCACTTGGTACTGTTTACTTTACTGATTATGTATGTACATGTATGACAGACGACGCCCGCATTTATCTGTTATACGACTATATGGGACTTATGATAGTTCACACGTATGGCTCTACTTTGACGCGTAAAAATAATTTATGTTAAAAAAAAATGGGTCCTTACTTTCAAATAACTTAACTATTTTCTAGAATAAAGTAGGGACTATTAGTATGCCCACACAGCAGATAACAACTTAGCAGACGCAGATTATGACTTAAGCATAAGCTGCTAAGCTAGGGTGTTACATTTGCCCTCCTTGCATTCCCTATCGTTGGCGACCCGGCAGCGCCCTTTATCAGTGTGGTAGCTATCCACGTAAAGCTCATAGGAGGAAGACATCGAGCAACAATAGGTACCACCACCCACCTTGCGAGATGGCGAGAGATCGACCCTTGACTCGATCTGGTGTGGTCACGTCGATCGGCCCTTTGCCACGACCGGGGTCAGCCCAATGATTTGACCTCGCATTCAATTCATTTGTTGAATGGATCCATGAACCAGGCCTATGCCTGTCTTTCATTAAGGCATGTGTCTTCATCGTAGGGCCTATGCCCGTCATTGAGGCTGATGCCTGCATAGTAGGCCTATGCCCGTCGTTCAGGCCTATGCCTGTGGTATCGTAATTCAGACCTTTGTCTGCATTGTCATAACCAATACATCTTGCTAAATTGGTCAAGGCGTGTCTGTAAGACGTGCCATGAGAAAAGGGATTGTCCTAAGCATATAACTACATAACTTAACTAAGGTCTTTCAAACCCTCGGTGGTCGGAACCTTCCTAATTCATCTTTTTTCCCTAGGATTCAATTATGATCTTTTTAGACTTTAGGGGATGACTTCTAGTTATCTACGGCTGTCCTGCGTCGTGTGACGACCAGTTCCTCATGATGCATGCTTCCATATACCATACTATGTGTAACATTCCGCTTTTTCCCTGAGTAAAATGCTCACAAAAATAAATATAAAATAATGTCTAAGTTAAGTTAGGAAGTTTGGATAGAGTTTTTAGGTTAAAAACGTTCGTAGAACATAGGGTTTTGTGGTTTCGTGAAATTCTGCAGACAGCGGAATGTATATTTTCTGTCGCTGGAATTTAATGACGTATAAAAGGTGTCTGTGAAGAATATTCATCCGTAGAAAAATTCACAAATGCCTTTAGTTGACCTCAATTCCATGTTAAGGAAAATTAGGGGATCACGGCGGTATGCTCGGAATATTTTTCGAACAACCGTGCGAGACGCACCAGGTGTAACAACCCGTATTTTTCCCCTTAGTAAAAAGTTCGTAAAAATAGATAAAATAATGTATGAATGAATTTAGGAAGAAGAAAAACATTACAAGTGTACCCCTTAGTGAGAATTTCCCCAAACAACTGTTCATAGAGCCCTTTATAGGAATTAACCTGTAGAGATCAGTAGAAATTATTCTGTGGGGTATTTCCAAATTTTTCTGATACTCAAATGATTCCTCTCGACCCCTAGAGAGGGATGAAAAACTCAAAGTGTCGGTAAAACAGAAATCGGTTCGGTTTCGGACGATTTCGCCAACACTAAAACCACTCCGTTTAGCATGTAAAATTGAGCAGAGATCCCGAAGTCTCTGGAAACCCAACCGGTACCAGGGAAAAGTCTCTGACACCTTAGAATAGTCCCACGACCCTATTGGGATGGTTAGGAAAGAACGAAATCGCGAACCGAACGGTTGTCGGTAGACACACGAGCGTAGAAACGGGTCAAGGATATCTGTGAAAAATACTCTTTGGAGGAAAATTCACAAACACCTTCTAAGATTAATATTCCTAGGTAGAGGGAAAATAGAGGATCACGACGGTACAAGCGGAATAATTTTCAGACGACCGTGCGCGACGCACTGACACTGCGAGTGATAAAACACGAGCGAAACGGAACCGGGAGGAAATGGAATTTTGGGCAGCCCACGTGAGAATTCAGACCTGCAAGGAAAATAATTAAAAATCCTAATTACTATTCATGATTTGACTCCTTATTTATCTAATTTAATTAAAAAGGAAATTAATAATGGCAAAATTGTAAATAAAGCTAGGGGTAAAAAGGTAATTTTAGGGGGCAGCTCTTGGCTATAAATAGCCAGCCCCATGACCAGAAAATTAGAGAAAATTTAGAACCTAGGGGAAACTCTGTCCGTTCACCCGGAGACTCTGCAGAAACTCCGCCGGAAAGCTTGGATCGCGACCTAAGGTCGGAGGATGGCTTCCCCCACGCCTTTCCCATCACCGAGCAGTGTCTCTCAAAGTGGGTAACTCTAGTTTACTCACCTCTTTGGTTGATGTATGTGTTTATGTGTGCGTATGTCTTTATGTGTGTGTATGTCTTTATGTTTGCATGATGTTAGAAACTCTGCTAGGACTTAGGGAGATGATTCTGAAGGGTCCTGTGACCTGGACTAGATAGGATTTTGATAGTTAGAATCTGTGTGAAAACCTCAAGGAGTAACCATAAGAAAAGGCAAAGAGAAAGGAAAGAAAATAAAGAAAACAATTTCAAATTCGCCAGTGACCGCTGAGCGGCTCTTGGAACCGCTGAGCGGCGTGTACCGCTGAGCGATCCCAAGTTCACTGCTGAGCGATCTGGCTCAAACCGCTGAGCGGCCCTAGGGTACCGCTGAGCGGTCTGAGACCAGAAATGGTTATGGACACTGTTTCGAGGCACATAGTCTAACAATCAATGATTTAACTGTAATTGGTAATTGATGTAAGTGCAGTATGTGAAATAATTCTATTAGCATTTCATGCATGATGATAAGATGATTCTGAGAGAACTAGAGATAATTCTGCAATAAGTAAAGATTATGAATTGAACCATAGGGAACAAGTCATATCATGCTGTAGGTACCGAAAGGGAAAAAATGCTAAAATGCTGTTGAAACTGCTGAATAAAAATGCTGAAAAATTCTGAGCCCGTGATCACGAGAGCCAAATAACGATCCCATTTCAGGAGATCAGAGGGACATCCTGAGGATGGAAGCCCGCCACAGGTGGTGTCGACATGGCATGCCTGGAGGTGTGCGGTTATCACGCCTAGTAGGGTCGAAAGAGGGCACTGCTAGGTGGGGGTACAATATCCACCCACTGTCGGGGGTCAAGAGAGGACACACGGCAGGTGGAAGCCCACCGCAGGAAGGTCGAAAGAGGGCCTACACTGGGGGGTGCGAGGTTATTCCGTCATAATAGTGTCGGAAGAGGGCATTATTATGGTGGGAATAACATATATTCCAAACGCATGTCATTGTGCTTTGCATGATTATATGAAATGTATATATCTGATATTCTGTTATTACCGTCAAGAGAACGCTTGAGATGGCTATGTATGTAATCGTAATGTTAATAAGCACGAGAACGTAGTAAGCAAGAGAAGTTCCCCTATCACCTAGTAATGTAGATAAAGCCGTTCAGAACTTAGGCCAGATAATAATCAGTAGGATGTTAGTATGTATGCACACTTAGAAATCTCTAAGCGGCCTGAAGTCCGACCTAATGAAAGACAAGATACAGGTACTAGAGTTATTTCCACTGAGAACCTACCGTTCTCACCCCCACGGCCCTATGACTTCAGGAACATGCAATGGCATGCACTACAAGGATGAGGCCGAAACGGCCGAGGAGCTCTGCAGCAGTCAGGACCGGACATGGACACCAGAGCCAGCTAGAGTTAATCTGTTGTTAGGGGAAGACTGAGGAGTTCTACAGTTAGCCCTTTTATTTTGAGGACATGCATTGTATCTATTGAACATGTTACTTGTATATTATTTATTATAATAACTACATGACTATTCTGATGGACCAGATGGGTGTATATTGTATGCTTTATTATTATTAGACACTTATCTGCTAAGCCTAAGGGCTTTATCGTTTGCTATATTTATTCTTTCCAACGCGTGGCTCTATTTTATTAAATAATCGAGGCAAAAGCAAAGTTTCAAAATTGGTCCTTATTTTCTCAAGCAACTATTTTTGAAAGATAACAATGGACTAAGATATTCCAACCAGGTAGAAAACAACCTAGTGAGCATTGTTTACTACGTACAGGTAAACAGTTAGCTAGGGTGTTTCACTAGGACAACGAGCGACCAAACACGAACAAACAGGATTGGGAAGAACCCAAAATCTGAATACCTCACGTGATGCAATCAGATTTTTAAAGAAAAATTAATAAGGTAAATGTTACTATTCATGATGTGACCTTTTATTTATCTAAATTAATTAAGTAATCAATTAATTAAATTATCAATGGCATAATGGTAATTTTTGTAAGTGTAAAATGGGAATTTTAGGAGCAAATTTCGTGGCTATAAATAGCCATACCCAGCCCCTTTGATTCATACACAAATTCTCTTGGAAAAGCTAAAACTCTGCTCGAGCACACTGCGGTCACGCTGCTGAAAGTCCGACGCAAGCTAGGATAAGCTCTGTGCTTAGAGGACCACTCTCCCACACCCTCTTTAACGTTATCCTACCTTCAAGAAAGTAGGTAACTTAGGCTTAGTCACCTCTTTGGTGTTCTTGAATTCTTTGTGTGATCATATGTATGCATGTGTGTTTGTTGATGCTCTAGTATGTTTTGTTAGGGATAAGTATGCATGTAGATGGTTAGGTTGGTTTTTGGTGGTTAGGGATGGATGGAATCATGTGGGAAAAACCTTGAATAAGTATGTGAAAGGGGGTTGGAAAGGATGGAAGAAAGGTCGCCAAGCTCGCATGGACCAGGTGTAAGAACGACTAGGGCGCTGAGCGGCCTGGGTTGTTACTGAAACCTGCCATGGGAGAGGTTACATGGTAGGTGAATTCCAGGTCAGGGCGCTGAGCGGCAGGACAGGGCACTGAGCGGCCTGGGATTTGGATGCCACGTAAGTTGGATAAGGATGGTTCAGAACCTAAGGGAGTTTAGGGAAGTGCTAAGCGGCCAAGCAGGGCGCTGAGCGGCCAAACAGGGCAATGAGCGGCCAAGGGCGCTGAGCGGAAAAGCAGGGTGCTGAGCGGCTTGAGAACCCTAAGGCCCTAACTAGACTTGTCTAAAAGGCTAAGAAGTTTGTAACCAGCTTATGGAAGCATATCATCCCATCTGCATTGCTTTTAGCCACCCAAGAACGATAACAAATGAAAAGAACATTGATGATGACAAGTGCATGTATCATGAGGACTGGTTGCCGTTAGGCGTAGGGCAACTATAGACCACTAGTGTTGAATGACCTAATGTTTAAAGACAATAATTGGATATAGGGAACTGGTAATCTCTTAAGAAGGCCCGACCACTAAGGGTCGGTGTACCTTGAAGAAATGACATAGTTATATAATAGGAAATCCCCCTCTTGGCACGTCAAACCTGACAAGCCCCTTGCTAGTCCCACAAGAAGGAATGGTTTATGATTATGACACACGGGCATTAGCCTAAACGCGAGTATCAACCTGGTATGAGAGAAAAGAAAGTAAGGAAAGAAAGCAACACTTGAGCTTTTACGTCATGACGTTTAAAAGTTCAGACGTAATGATAAAGTCGTCCACAAAGTTCAGACGCATACGAGCCCTACTCCTAGTGTTACCACAAGGGTACACTCCTACCATTCTACAAGCAGAATGATTTTAAGTGTGTTGTAGCTGAAAAGGGGATGACGATCCCGCAGTCTACATGGGAGCGAGGGCATCCAGTAACAAAAAGGACGCAGTCACGGGCGCGTAAGCGAACCCCAGCCCCTCATGTATGATATGTACGTGATGGATGTATACTTGTATGATTATGAATGTGCTAAGTAACTGTCCACGAACATGCACGAGACGGTCTAAGTAGTACTGCGAGTAATGATAACAAGTGCGAATACCTAAGTAAGTCAAAGATTAGAAATCCCTATCACCTAGTAACTTTGATAAAGCTGCTCAGGATCATAGGCAAGATAATAACCGGTGGGGAGTCTAGCTTGCATGAACACCTAGAGATTTCCTAAGTAGCCTGGAGAATAATCGAGTTAACTAGATCTCACTGGCCGAGAGTTGTCCACTGTGAACCAAACGTTCTCACCCCCACTCGCTTATGACTCCAGGTGATTACCATGAGCCTCCCTCCGAAGAAGCAGAGGATCCTCCATAGCAAGCTTAGGCATTGAGACCCCTAGACAGGGGATGTCATGGAGACTTGGACCTACATAATTGTGGGGTGCCCCAGCCCTCTGCAGATAGCACCAGCCACCCCCTCAAGCCCCGGATCATTAGCCACCAACCCCATCCTCGTTGAAGTCGACGACGAGGAGCTCACACCCTACGAGAAAGATGTGGAGATAGACCCTAACTCATGGCCGCCTCGACCTCTACCACAACTCTATCACCGAGAGCCTGAAAAAGAGTCGCTTTCTTCTATCGTCGACAATTCACGCCACGTGCCCATGATGCTGAAGTAGGACCATCGCACACATGGACTGGACAGTTACCCCGAAAAATTCCCCTGCCAATGCGGATGACCCCACGGCAGAGAACCTGATGAGTGAGGACTCCCCTATAGGAGGAAGAGGACGAGAATGAAGACGAGGAGGAGGAAGACCCTGACCCCGACCCCGACCCAGAGGAGTGATGCCGGAGCACCCATCTGGCCCGTTTACTTCTCCTATGACTTTTTTGCTAGCTCTTGATGTTGCCGCCTTTTTTGGTTGACTATGTATACATGTATATACATGGTTATTAAAATCGAGATTTAAATCGTAAAATCGTACGATTTTACGATCTCAGGTTGTGAAGTCTTGTTAAATCGAGTGTACACTCGTTTCTGTGTAAAATCAGGTAAAATCGGATAAAATCGTACAAAATCGCGATTTTAGTGGCGTTTTTACGAGTTTGCTGTCTGGGCCTCAAAACTGCAAAACGACGTCGTTTTACCTTGCCAAAACGACGCCATTTTGCGCTTCTGATGGGCACGCGCGTTTTGCTAGAGAACGACGCCGTTTGCACTCTGAACTTAGGGCTTCCATCGCTGCTGCTTCCTCGACCTCGACCCGTCACTGCTGCTTCCTCCATTCTCCCTCACCCTCACTGCCATCAATCTCCCACTCTCCCTCACCCTCACTGCTGCTTCGTGCCTTTTAGCTTTCACCACGCACGTTCTCTTCCTGCCCTCACCGCACCGGCGCCGTTCGCCACTTCCCCCCTCCGCGCCAGGCCATTTTGCACCCACTGCCCCCCGCCGCAACAATTATCGGGCAAGTGCTTCACGGATTGATTTATGAATACATGATTGATGTTTGTTTAGTTTATGAATACATGATTGCATTTGCACCCCCTCACCCTCACTGCTGCTTCACGGATTGATTTCTAGTTTATTATATAAATACATTATACATGATTTATGATTTACGTTCATGGATTGGAATTGGATTGGGTTAATATTTACATTTTGTTGATTGATGAATGTGGGCATGATATGAGAGTTGCAAGGGCAGGGGAATTCGGGTTCGATGTTCTCTGGCTGATTTTATGCTCTTATTCTTGCATTTATCATGAACATGTTGGGCTGATTTTGATTTGAAAGTATCTTCTCTAGGGATTCCATTTTAGAGAGGGACAACCTCACATGCACACAAACTGTTTGTGTTTATGTCTCAATTATAGGAATGATCAAAATTTCCCCTTAAATATTGAACTGGTGCTTCTAATTTATGAGTTCCTATCTTAAATATTGAACTTGTGCGTCTAATTTATGTGCTTCTAATATTTTTGTAACATAATAATTTTTTAAAATATTTTTTTAATAATAGGTAAAATCTTACGATTTTATGATCCGATTTTACGATCCGAGTTTACGGAGGCTCCACGAGTTTACCTAAAATCCCGAGTTTGATAACTATGTGTATATATGTGTTAGCCGATGCGCTGTATGTATTTCCTATGACTAATATGTATGGACAAATAAATATGTATAATTGTAAATGAACTGTAAATTAATGGCTAATGGACCTGATGTTTTGTAATTTGTATATGGATGTTTGTTGATTTTACTATTGTTTCGTTATTCGCACCGAGCATAAGATATAGCTCCCACGCGCATGACTCCTAATTGAAACATAAAAGTAACCTATGAAAAAAGGGTCCATATTTTGAAATACAAGAACTATTTTCCCTAGATAGCTAGGGATTACGAGTACTGTAACATCCCGCTTTCCTGTTGGAGAAATAATCGCCAGGATTAGATATTAATTAATTTCTAAAGCATGAGAGTGGGATGGTTAGGGTGAAAAATTCACAGGTCAAATGCCCATAGGATATAGGGTTAGTCGCTGTAGGAAGTTTCGCAGACAGTCGAACTGCGATTGTCTGCCATTGTAATTTTAGGACGCGTAAAAGGTATCTGTGAAAATACTCCTCCGGAGATAAATTCACAAACACCTTTTAATTTTAATAATACTAGGTAGAGGGAAATTAGAGGATCGCAACGGTACAAGCGGAATATTTTTCGGACAATCGTGCGCGACGAACCGACACTGCGGCGATAAAAAACGAGCGAAACAGAACCGGGGGAAAAAAGGAATCAGATTCAGCACGTGAGGAATCAGATTGGGTGAGGAAATTATTTTTTATTTGTTTACTATTCATGATTTGACATTTTATTTATCTTTTGAAGTAGTTAAATAAAAATGAAAATAGGAAATGGCATTTTTGTAAATAAGAAGAAGGGAATTTTCACAAAATTTCCACACCTTGCCGAAACTCTGTCCGTTCTTCGATTGATCGAGCTGACCGGAGACTGACTTAGGCTTGGACCAGGATCAGGACCTCAAGGACAACTCTTTCTCACCACCATCCTCATCAACTCGGCCCTAGGAAGTGGGTAACATAGGCTAGCCACCTCCTTTGGTGTTCTTGAAGTTATGTGATTGTAAGTGCATGTGTATGTAAATAATTTGTTAGAAATGTTTGGTTAGGGATTAGATTGTATAAGCATGGTTAGGAGATTTCTAGGGAGTGAAATGAAGGGAAATATGATGTATGTTTGAGCCCCAAGAGCTTGGAAGAAGTGGGAAAGAAACATGGAAAAGCTTGCTGTTTTACTTCAGGTTCAGGTGCTGTTCGCACCAGGGCGCTGAGCGGCCTCATAGGGCACTGCACAGTAGTTTGGCTCGAGTAAAACCTTACGTGGTCAAAGATGCCAGGGCAGACTACTGAGCACCGAGCAGTAGTGCTGAGCGATCTGTGACGTGGATGCCACGTGAGCGGATAAGGGTGACACAGGATTGTTAGGGACCCAGGCCAGTGCTAAGCGAAGGGGAGCCTAGAGCTGAGTGGTATGAACTCTGAGCGCTGAGCGAAGGGAGCCTTGCGCTGAGCGGTAGGACTTCCTAGCTCTAAGCGAGAGGATCCTTATGCTGAGCGGTTTGAGCTCGTGGCGCTAAGCGACGGGGGCCTGTACGCTGAGCAGTTTGAGACCCCGAGAGTACTTATTAGTTTTATCTAAGCAGCTAACATCATGTGAGAATTTAGTCAGTTGTGTACAATCATGTGCATTACGGTGAGCCACCTAAGGGTGCCGAGAACAAGGACATACTATCAGTATCAAGAAGTGCATGCATCATGAGGTAGTGTTGCCATAGAGCACTAGAAATAAGCTAATTAATGTGCAAAGACGATAACTGGAATATAGGGAACTGTTAATATCTTAAGAAGGCCTGACCACCAAGGGTCGGTGTACCTTGAGGAAATAACTTAGTTATATAATAAGAAATCCCTGCCTTGGCACGTCATACTTGACATGCCCCTACCCGGCCGTACGAGATGGACTGGGTTATGATTATGTTACGCAGATAGTATCTGAACGTGGGTTTCCACTCGAACGAGAGAAAAGAAAGTAAAGAAAGAACGCTTGAGCTTTTATGTCATGACATTTAAAAGACGGTTAAGATGCCTCCAGATGTGGCATAAGTATTTCCCCCAGATGCCTCCAGATGTGGCATAAGAAATCCCCCAGATACGTTCCCAGAAAGAAAGATATTGCCCTCCAGATGCGGGCCAGAAAAGAAAAAGAGAGATCTTGTCCTCCAGATGCAGGCAAGTGAGCCCTCGTTCGCCAGTGCTACCACCAGGGTACACTCTCACCATTCCACTTGTGGTAGGGTTATAAGTGGTTGCAGCTATATAGGGACGACGGTCCCGCAATCAGCAAGGTAGTGAGGGCATCCAGCAACGAAAAGGACGCAGCCACAGGCGCGTAAGAGAAAACCCAATCCCCTCATTCATTATTTCGATGTAGACTATGTATGCATGTATATAGGATTATATATTTATAATTATGTATGTATGCTGAGTAAGCTGTCCGTGAGACGCGTACAAGGCCGTCACTGTAGCTCCGCGAGTCCAGTAAACAAGCACGAGTGCCTAGGTAATTAAAGATTAGAGATCCCAGTCACCTAGTAATTAGATAAAGCTGCTCAGGATCTTAGGCAAGAAATAAATGGTAGGAAAGGTCTAGATGCATGAACAACACTTAGAGATCTCCTAGGTGGCCTGAAGCTTAATTGAGTAACCAGACCTCACTACCCTATAGTTATCCACTGGGAACCAACTGTTCTCACCCCCACCCACTTATGACTTTAGGTGAGCCAGATGATTACCCCGTCGAGGAAGAGGCGGATCGTCTGGAGCATCTATAGGACCGTGGACCCTAAGACAGGGATCGAGACCGAGCACTGGTCGGTGTTGGTAGTGAACAACCCCCTTCCCCTTCGAGCAGTATCCCAGGCGCCTGACAAGCCAGGACTTCATGGCGATGGACCTCTAGTGGACAGTGACACTGACGAGACGCCACCCTACCCGAAGAACATGGAGGCGGATCTGGTTTCTGTGAGGCTGCGACCACCCAAGGTGCAGAAAAAGGGAGCCAGGATGAGCGTGACTTGAGTCTTTTGCCGCCGCCTTACACCCCGCTCTCATGAGGACGAGACTAGACCTTCCACCAGACCCCGCAACCCGCCAGAGGTACCGGAGACCCCATTGGCCGAGGAGGAGGAGGACCCCATGAAGGAGGACCCTATGGAGAAGGAGGAGGAGGAGGAGGAGGAGGAGGAGGATGATGATATCGAGGAGTGAGCCCGACCCGATCAGCCCTGTTTCAGTGTCCCTGTATTCAGACCAATCTTGTTTTGCTAGTAGTCATAGATGTATATGTATGTTGATGTGTAATTTGGTTATATAGATATGTATGTTTTGTAGTATGGATATTAGCTTGTGTACAGACAAAGACGATGTATAACCATGACTATGTACCTATTACTCTGTAATGACTGTAAAAAGTTTTATCTGTAGACCCTACTTAGTACCGGTGTTTGCTTGCCTGATTATGGTTATGTACAACTGACGTCGCTATCGCTTATTCGTTATTCATCTCTATGTGTGAAGATTCTTTCTCTGACAATTGATGGGTTGGTTTTGATGAAGACAACTAGCATCAACAAAAAGCAAGAAAAAGGCAAAGACACAACCGATGAATTGCAACGATCAACTGATCATCATATTAAAGGTTCAAATGTTTTTATCTTAGACTTTAATAGTTAGCACTTGTTATTGATATCATGGTTAATGGCTCATAAGGTTTTCATTCTAACAAGTCTAACACTTTTGCTAAAACCCTAAACTCATATAGCAACACTTTTCTAGGGTTTGCAACACTTGGAAATCATTTTTACATGAGTAATCGATTACTCACTTAATGTAATCGATTACCATCATCACAAGTTTGAAAATATTTCATTTTCTATGCGTGTAATCGATTACACACTTATGGTAATCGATTAACATCATAAGAAATTTGAAATTATGACATTTTTCATAGGTGTAATCGATTACCCATTCGTGTTAATCGATTACCACCTTATAAACTTTCAAAATTGGTAATTGTTGCATGTGTAAGCGATTACACACTTGTGGTAATCGATTACCACCATTTGAATTTTGAAAATTGGTAACGGTTATGAGTGTAATCGATTACCACAGTTGGTTAATTGATTACATGCACGAACTAATGTGTTTTTTCATGAAACAATGTGTTGTTTGGCATTTGGAAGACATGGCAATGGTTCATGAAGAGGCACCTATGCCTATATAAGTGCCAAACTCGTGCAAACTCATACACCACTCTGGAACTCAATTCTTACTTTCATATTCACAAAGTTCTGACAAAATTTCAATGGTGTTTTCATCCAAAACTTAAAGAAAGCCCTTTGAGCCTTAACTGTCATATCTGATGTGCTTTCTATTCAGGAAAACTTCCAACCCTGAGTTTTAGGATTGGCAAAGCCATTGTATTACTTCTTCATACAACTGTGATTGTTGTTATACACCGTAGTGTTTGGTGTGGTTTTGTTAATCACCGTAGTGTTCGGTGTGGGTGTTCTGATATTCGCTGTAGTGTTCGGTGAAGGCATTGTGTAACCAGGGGAACAGGTTATTCTCTTGTAGTTGTCGGTGTTAGTGCCTCAGTTGTGAGTTTGTACACAACACAAGTTTACATAGTGGAAAAATTCCTGAATCAGAACAGGGGACTAGACGTAGCCTTTGGTGGTTGAAGGTGAACCAAGATAAATCTCTGGTATGATCTTTCTTATCCCTACACTTTTACATTCAGCAATTTACAATTTTTGCTGCTTTAACTTTAAAAATCTATTCGGTTTATTGTTGGGCCTTGTTCATAAATTGGGGATTAGGGTTTCATAGCATTCACCGTCTTTCAAAGAACCAAAATCCGTCAAAAACAAGAGAAACCTAATTCACCTCCTCTTAGGTTGCTATCTAGAGTTACAATTGGTATCAGAGCGCAAGTTCAGGAAAATTACTCCGAAAAGATCGATAGATGGCATCCTCATGACCTATGATGAGTGAAGGGTTAAATGTAAATAGGCCTCCATGTTTTAATGGAGATCATTATGATTTTTGGAAAATCAAAATGATTATCTTCATAAAAGCACAAGATCTAGAAGTATGGAAAACCATAGAAGAAGGTCTGTTTGTGCCTATGTTCACAAATGAAAATGGGAGTGAACCAAAACCCATGAGTGCATGGAGTAACGAAGAGAAAAAGAAAGTGCAGTATGATCTTAAAGCCATAAATTACCTAACCTCAGCCCTAGGTATGGATGAATTCTTTAGAGTCTCTTCATGCAAGACAGCCAAAGAAATTTGGGATACCCTAGAAGCCACTCATGAGGGTAAAGATGAAGTTAAGAGATCCAAATTAAACACTCTTTCGCAAGAATATGAGATGTTTAGAATGCTCCCAGGAGAAAGGATTCTCATATGCAAAAACGTTTTACGCATCTTATTAACCATTTGTCTGCTCTTGGCAAAAGTTATTCATGTGCAGATTTGAACTTGAAAGTGCTAAGATCATTAACCAGGATATGGAAACCAAAGGTGACGACGATCTCAGAAAAGAAGAGCCTATCCAAGATGACTCTAGCAACTCTATTTGGCAAACTGCAAGAACATGAATTGGGGTTGAATCGTCTGGATCAACACAAACAACAGAAGAAGAATCACAGGTCAATTTCTTTAAAAACTAAAATTGATTCTGACAAACATGATTATGATGGAGATTCAGAGGAAGATGAAGGTGACAAAATGAATCTTTTGTTTAAAAATCTTAGAAAGTTTTTCAAGAAAAAGGGAATATGAATTTGTCAATCTAAGAGATTCATAAAGAAAAATGACTCACCTTCTCCACAAAGATTCACATGTTTTGAGTGTGGGAAACCCGGTCACATCAAGTCCGATTGCCCAAATATTCAAAGAAAGAAGAATGACCTCAAAGTTAGATTGGACAACAAGAACAGAAAGGGTAAGAAAGCATATGTGGCATGGGAAGATAATGATATCAGTTCTTCATCAGAATCTGAAGATGAAAAAGCATATATAGCGTTTATGGCTACACACAACTCTGACAATGTTGATGAAGAGGTTAGTATTCATAAACTTTCTTATGAAGATTTACAAACTGCTTTTGAGTGTTTAAATGAAATATGTTTAAATTTTTCAAACATTTATGCTAAAAAGGAAGAATTAAACTTGATTAGATCTATGATAGATAATCAAGTTGCTTGCACTAAGTGTGTTTTGTTGGAATCTAAAGTAGAAAGTTTACAACAAATAGTATGCAAGTTTGAAAAAGGTAAGTATGGATTAGATGATATCTTAAGCACGCAAAGAGATACTAAGGATAAAAGTGGATTAGGGTATACTCCTCAAAAGAATCAAAAAGTTGTTAACAAAACGCTTTTTGTAAAAACCAGTAATCCACAACCCAACATGCATGTAAAAAGAAATGTAGCACAAACTAAACCTTCATATAATGTCAATAGCAACTATCATATGACAAGAAATAGTAATTATCATGTGGCTATGTCAAAGTTTTATATTAAGCCAAATAATTACTACGCTACTAGTTCAAAAAGGTTTGTACAAAGAAATAATTACTTGATTCCTAAAACAAGGAACATATGTAATTATTGTTGCTTGGAAGGACACACCTCAAATGCATGTTATATTAAAAGGTATGGTGTTCCAAGTGGTCAACTCAAGTGGGTTGTGAAAGGATCTAAATGACAAGGACCCAAAGCGCATTGGGTACCAAACCCCCACTTCTAATTTGTTTTGTATGTATGCATGAGGACAACAAGAGACTTATGGTATCTTGACAGTGGTTGTTTCTCACACATGACTGGTGACAAAACAAAGTTCTTCTTGATTCCAAGGAATAAAGGAAAAGATATGACATACATAACAATGAGAGAGGCAAAATCATTGGCATTAGAAGAATAGGTACGCCTCCTCAAACTACTATTGAGAATGTGTTATATGTTGAAGGCCAAGGTCAAAGGCTTTATAATTGGATTTGAAGATGATATTTGTATGGTTAAAGATAAGAAAACCAAAGAAGTTAAGTTTTCAGGCTTAATAAGGTTTTCATGATATCTTTAGAAAACATATCATCTAGAAACGCATGTCTTGTTTTATATACACTGTTGATTCCTATACCACTGTTTTGGATATTGTATCTGTGGTCCTTTTTCTTCTTTTTGATGATGTCAAAAAGGGCAAGAAAGATCTTGTTTAGTATTGCTTAGTTTGATCTAAACAGGGGGAGCAAATGTTGAGAAACCAAGAAAGGCCAGTTAGTCCAAAACACAGGAGGAGCACTAAGACAAAGAACTTCAACTTTCAAAGATGGTTTTGTCTCATCAAAAAGGGGGAGAATGTGAAGAAGATTCTTTCTCTGACCATTGATGGGTTGGTTTTGATGAAGACAACTTGCATCAACAAAAAGTAAGAAAATGGCAAAGACACAACCGATGAATTGCAACGATCAACCGATCATCATATTAAAGGTTCAAGTGTT
Source organism: Nissolia schottii (assembly GCA_003254905.1). Classification (NCBI taxonomy): domain Eukaryota; kingdom Viridiplantae; phylum Streptophyta; class Magnoliopsida; order Fabales; family Fabaceae; genus Nissolia; species Nissolia schottii. The sequence goes on along the minus strand of QANU01077783.1, from coordinate 22,342 downwards.
TTTACCTTAGACTTTAATAGTTAGCACTTTTTATTGATATCATGGTTAATGGCTCATAAGGTTTTCATTCTAACAAGTCTAACACTTTTGCTAAAACCCTAAACTCATATAGCAACACTTTTCTAGGGTTTGAACACTTGGAAATCATTTTTACATGATAATCGATTACTCACTTAATGTAATCGATTACCATCATCACAAGTCATTTTCTATGTGTGTAATCGATTACACACTTATGGTAATCGATTACCATCATAAGAAATTTGAAATTATGACATTTTTCATAGGTGTAATCGATTACCCATTCGTGTTAATCGATTACCACCTTATAAACTTTCAAAATTGGTAATTGTTGCATGTGTAAGCGATTACATGCTTGTGGTAATCGATTACCACCATTTGAATTTTCAAAATTGGTAACGGTTATGAGTGTAATCAATTACCACAGTTGGTTAATCGATTACGTGCACGAACTGATGTGTTTTTTCATGAAACAATGTGTTGTTTGGCATTTGGAAGTCATGGCAATGGTTCATGAAGAGGCACCTATGCCTATATAAGTGCCAAACTCGTGCAAACTCATACACCACTCTGGAACTCAATTCTTACTTTCATATTCACAAAGTTCTGACAAAATTTCAATGGTGTTTTCATCCAAAACTTAAAGAAAGCCCTTTGAGCCTTAACTGTCATATCTGATGTGCTTTCTATTCAGGAAAACTTCCAACCCTGAGTTTTAGGATTGGCAAAGCCATTGTATTACTTCTTCATACAACTGTGATTGTTGTTATACACCGTAGTGTTTGGTGTGGTTTTGTTAATCACCGTAGTGTTCGGTGTGGGTGTTCTGATATTCGCTGTAGTGTTCGGTGAAGGCATTGTGTAACCAGGGGAACAGGTTATTCTCTTGTAGTTGTCGGTGTTAGTGCCTCAGTTAGTGCCTCAGTTGTGAGTTTGTACACAACACAAGTTTACATAGTGGAAAAATTCCTGAATCAGAATAGGGGACTAGACGTAGCCTTCGGTGGTTGAAGGTGAACAGGATAAATCTCTGGTGTGATCTTTCTTATCCCTACACTTTTACATTAAGCAATTTACAATTTCCTCTGCTTTGGCTTCAAACATCTATTCGGTTTATTGCTGGATCTTGTTCATAAATTGGGGATTAGGGTTTCATAGCATTCACCATCTTTCAAAGAACCAAAATCTGTCAAAAACAAGAGAAACCTAATACACCCCCTCTTAGGTTGCTATCTAGAGTTACACTATGGAACCTATGCTATAGTTCTCGCGCATGGCTCTAAATAAATGTCTAAACGCTACTTGGCATCAAGAAAAAAAATGGGTCCCTATTTTGAATTAACTAAACTATTTTCCTAAATAAACTAGGGACTATCAGTACTTTCACATAGCAGTTAACAACCTAGCGGACGCAGATCATGACTTCACCATAAGCTGCTAACCTAGGGTGTTACAAGTACTCCCATACGACTAGTAACAACCTAGTGGAGGTAGATTATGAATTAAGCATAACCTGCTACCTAGGGTGTTACAGTTGGTATCAGAGCAGTTTAGTATAAGAGAGCCTAAGGACTGAGCTGCACTATGCTTACGAGCACAGTGTATACTACTTCTACGTTGAATATGCTGATCTTATAGGCACTAGCTTTTCTTGAGACTGATCAACTCGGGATTTTTCAGATGCTATATAAAACAGCTACGCCACCCAGAAGGGATCATACATGACGTGGCCCTGAGAGTGCTGACTTTGTGGATGTTATTCGCTAAATGGCTTGAGCAACAACATAGATGGCAGCTACTACTGATGTAAGGAATGCGCTCCCAACAACACAGGAGGTGGACACCCAGAAGTATGCTGACTTTATGAGAAACTGACCACCAAACCTTTGAAGGACAATTACAACTGGATTCAGGGGATGGAACAGATATTTGAGGACCTCATTTGTACTGAGGAGCAGAACGTTAAATTCGCAGCAAGGATGTCCCGAGGGGTTGCTCGCGACTGGTGGAATGCCACTAAGCCCATGCTGGAACATAGGAAAGGTACCATTATGTGGAACGCATTCACTATGGCGGTTATGGACAAGCATTGTCTGTTAGGAATGCAAAATCAGAAGGAGGTGGAATTTCTGGAGTTCGAGCAAGGAGAGAAGTCCGTATCAGAGTACATGGCTATGTTTGACAAGCTGTGCAGGTACTCAAGTACTTACTGGCTGAACCCTGATGAGGGCTGGAAGTGTGCAAAGTATAAGCAAGGATTGAAAGGTGAGCTGCAAATGGCGGTAAACCATTTGGACATATGGGACTACGCGACTTTAGTGGATAAATGTTTGATTTTGGAGGAATCCGCGAGGAATATGGCGACGGACCAGAAGGAGAAGAATAAGCGGAAGTTTGTGGAGCAGGAAAGCTCACAGCAGGACCCCAGGAAGCGAGGACCTTTCCCATCCCCGCTTTCTAATTGGGGCAAGAAGCCATACCAGTAGCAACCACCAGAGGGCCTAAGGGGAGCACCTAGCCAACCTCTGCAAGGACCACAAAGAGCTATGCCACAAAGTGCGTAATGAAGGGTTAATTGCTGGCTGTACTCTATAATTCAAGAGCGTCGCATTCATTTATATCTCATGCTAGGGTTGAGAGCCTAGGTTTGTCACCCACCTTATTGCCATATATCTTAAGCGTGTCTACTCCTACTGCACCTCCTGTGAGAACCTGTTTAGTGTGTCTTGAGTGCCCATTTCAGCTGCAAGGTAGAATATTTACAGCTGATTTGATATGTCTTCCCCTAGTAGGGTTAGATATAATATTGCGTAAGGACTAGCTGTGGACAAATTGGGTTATCCTAGATTGTGTTGCCAAGGTAATAAGTTTTCCACCGACAGGTTCGAAGGTATCCATCACTAGAGCCGAGGTGGTGTTGCTGTACTGCTACCCACTCGATAGGGGTACATTCTGCTAGCATCTTCTGAGTTGGAGACGAAGCAACAAGTGGACCAAATTCCAGTGGTATGTGAGTACCTGCATGTGTTTCCCGATGACATTCCAGAGTTTTCCCCCAAAAAGTGAAGTAGAGTTCTCAATTTTTAACTCTAGATAGCAACCTAAGAGGGGGTGAATTTGGGTTCTCTTGTTTTTCTACGATTTTGATTCTTTGAAAGATGTGAAACCCTAATCCCCAAATTAAGAACAAGACCCAGTAATAACCCAATAGATAATGATGTTAAAGCAGCAGAAATGTAAATTGCTGAATGTAAAGAGTATAGGGATAAGAAAGACCACACCAGAGAATTTATCCTGGTTCACCTACTACCGAAGGCTACGTCCAGGCCCCTGTTCTGATTCAGGGATTTTCCACTATATAAACTTGTGTTGTGTACAACCTCACCTTGAGGCACTTACACCGACAACTACAAGAGAACAAACCCGTTCCCCTGGTTACACAATGCCCTCACCGAACACTATGGTGATAATCAGAAACACACTGAACACCACGATGTTTACAAAACCACACCGAACACTACGGTGCCACAATTGATTCACAATTGTTGAAGAAGTAATACAATGGCTTTGCCAATCCTAAAACTTAGGGTTGGATAATTCTGAATAGAAAGCACAAATGATATAACAGTTAAGGCTCAAAGGGCTTTCTTTAAGTTTAGGATTGAAACACCATTCAAAATTGATCAGAACTTTGTAAATATGAAAGTGATAATTGACTTCTGGAGTTGTGTATGAGTTTGCACGAGTTTGGCACTTATATAGGCATAGGTCCCTCTTCATGAACCATTGTCATGGCTTCAAAATGCCAAACAACACATTGTTTCATGAAAAAACACACCAGTTCGTGTATGTAATCGATTAACCAACTGTGGTAATCAATTACACTCATAACCGTTACCAATTTTCAAAATTCAAGTGGTAATCGATTACCATAAGTGTGTAATCAATTACACACATGAAAAACCACTTATTTTCAAAATTCTCGAGTGTGTAATCGATTACACACACAACAAATGCCAATTTTGAAAGTTTCTGAGGTGGTAATCGATTAACACGAATGGCTAATCGATTACTCACATAAAGAATGGCATATTTTCAAATTTCTAAGAATGGTAATCGATTACAGCAAGTGGGTAATCGATTACTCATGCTGAAAATGTTTTCCAAGTGTTGCAAACCCTAGAAAAGTGTTGCTAATTGATTTTAGGGGGTTTTAGCAAAAGTGTTAGACTTGTTTTAATGAAAACGTTATGAGCCATTAACCATGATATCAATAAAAAGTGCTAAGTATTAAACTCTAAGGTAAAAACACTTGAATCTTCAATATGATGATCGGTTGATCGTTGCAATTCATCGGTTGTGTCTTTGCCTTTTTCTTGCTTTTTGTTGATGTTCTTGTCTTCATCAAAACCAAGCCATCAATGGTCAGAGAAAGAATCTTCTTCACATTCTCCCCCTTTTTGATGATGACAAAACCATCTTTGAAAGTTGAAGTTCTTTGTCTTAGTGCTCCCCCTGTGTTTTGGACTAATTGGCCTTTCTTGGTTTCTCAGCATTTGCTCCCCCTGTTTAAATCAAACCAAGCAATACCAAACAAGATCTTTCTCCCCCTTTTTGACATCATCAAAAAGAAGAAAAAGGACCACAAATAGAATATCCAAAACAGTGGAATAGGAAACAACAATGTATATAAAACAAGACGTGTTTCTAGATGATATGTTTTTCTAAAAATATCATGAAAACCTTATTAAGCCTTAAAACTTAACTTTGGTTTTCTTATCTTTAACCATACAAATATCATCTTCAAATTCAATTTTAAAGCCTTTTGTCGTATAATTGACTAATACTAAGCAAGCTTTGACCTTGGCCTTCAACATATAACACATTCTCAATAGTAATTTGAGGAGGCGTACCTATTCTTTCAATACCAATGATTTTGCCTCACTTATTGTTATGTATGTCACATCTTTTCCTTTGTTCTTTGTAATCAAGAAGAACTTTGTTTTGTCACCAGTCATGTGTAAGGAACAGCCGCTTTCAATATGCCATAAGTCACTTGCTGTCCTCATTCATCCCTACAGAACAAATTAGAAGTGGGGGTAGGGTACCCAATGTGCTTTGGGTCCTTGTCGGTTAGATCCTTTCACAACCCACTTGAGTTGTCCACTTGGAACACCATTCCTTTTAATATAACATGTATTTAAGGTGTGTCTCCAAGCAACAATAACTACATATGTTCCTTCTTTTAGGAATCAAATAATTATTTCTTGGTACATACCTTTTTGAACTAGAAGCATAGTAATTATTTGGCTTAAGATAGAACTTTGATGTAGGCACATAATAATTCTTCTTTTTCTTGACATATGATGATTTCCAATAACATGGTGTTTAGGTGTAGATTGTGATGAGTTCCTTTTCACATGCATATTGGGTTGTAGATTACTAGTTTTTACAAAAAGCGTTTTCTTAACAACATTTTGATTCTTTTGAGGAGTATACCCTAATCCACTTTTATCCTTAGTATCTCTTTGCATGCTTAAGATATCATCTAATCCATGTTTACCCTTTTCAAACTTGCATACTACTTGTTGTAAATCTTCTACTTAAATTCCAAAGAAACACACTTAGTGCAAGCAACTTGATTATCTATCATAGATCTAATTAAGTTTAATTCTTCTTTTTTAGCATATATTTTTGAAAAATTTAAACATATTTCATGTAAGCATTCAAAGCAGTTTGTAAATCTTCATAAGAAAGTTTATCAGTACTAACCTCTTCATCATCATTGTCAGAGTTGTGTGTAGCCATAAACGCTATATGTGCTTTTTCATCTTTAGATTCTGATGAAGAACTGATGTCATTATCTTCCCATGCCACATATGCTTTCTTGCCCATTTTGTTCTTGTTATCCAATCTAACTTTGAGACCGTTCTTCTTTCTTTGAATATTTGGACAATCGGACTTGATATGAGGTTTCCCACACTCAAAGCATGTGAATTTTTGTGGAGAAGATGAGTCATTTTTCTTTATGAATCCGTTAGATTGACAAATCCGCATTCCCTTTTTCTTGAAAAACTTTCCAAGATTTTTAAACAAAAGATTCATATTGTCACCTTCATCTTCCTCTGAATCTGCATCATAATCATCTTTGTCAGAATCAATTTTGGCTTTTAAAGAAATTGACCTGTGATTCTTCTCCTGTTGTTCATGTTGATCTAGATGATTCAACTCCAATTCATGTTCTTGCAGTTTGCCAAATAGAGTTGCCAGAGTCATCTTGGATAGGCTCTTCTTTTCTGAGATCGCCATCACCTTTGGTTGCCATATCCTGGTTAATGATCTTAGCACTTTCAAGTTCAAATCTGCACATGAATAACTTTTGCCAAGAGCAGACAAATGATTAATAACATGCGTAAAACATTTTTGCATATCGAGAATCCTTTCTCCTGGGAGCATTCTAAACATCTCATATTCTTGCGAAAGAGTGTTCAATTTGGATCTCTTAACTTCATCTGTACCCTCGTGAGTGGCTTCTAGAGTATTCGATATTTCTTTGGCTGATTTGCATGAGGAGACTCTAAAGAATTCATCCATACCTAGGGCAGAGGTTAGGTAATTCATGGCTTTGAGATCATACTGCACTTTCTTTTTCTCTTCATTACTCCATGCACTCATGGGTTTTGGTTCACTACTATTTTCATTTGTAAGCATAGGCACGAAAGGACCTTCTTCAATTGTTTTCCAAACTTCTAGATCTTGTGCTTTGATGAAGATCATCATCTTGATTTTCCAGAAATCATAATCATCCCCATTAAAACATGGAGGCCTATTTACATTTAACCCTTCACTCAACATAGGTCTTGAGGATGCCATCTCATGGATCTTTTAGGAGTAAATTTCCTAACCTTGCGCTCTGATGCCAATTGTAACTCTAGATAGCAACCTAAGAGGGGGTGAATTAGGGTTTTCTTGTTTTTCTCCGATTTTGATTCTTTGAAAGATGTGAAACCCTAGTCCCCAAATTAAGAACACGACCCAGTAATAACCGAATAGATAATGATGTTAAAGCAGCGGAAATGTAAATTGCTGAATGTAAAGAGTGTAGGGATAAGAAAGACCACACCAGAGAATTTATCCTGGTTCACCTTCAACTACTGAAGGCTACGTCTAGTCCCCTGTTCTGATTCAGGGATTTTCCACTATGTAAACTTGTGTTGTGTACAACCTCACCCCGAGGCACTTACACCGACAACTACAAGAGAATAAACCCGTTCCCCTTGTTACACAATGCCCTCACCGAACACTATGGTGATAATCAGAAACACACCGAACACCACGATGTTTACAAAACCACACCGAACACTATGGTGCCACAATTGATTCACAATTGTTGAAGAAGTAATACAATGGCTTTGCCAATCCTAAAACTTAGGGTTGGATAATCCTGAATAGAAAGCACAAATGATATAACAGTTAAGGCTCAAAGGGCTTTCTTTAAGTTTAGGATTGAAACACCATTCAAAATTGATCAGAACTTTATAAATATGAAAGTGATAATTGAGTTCTGGAGTAGTGTATGAGTTTGCACGAGTTTGGCACTTATATAGGCATAGGTGCCTCTTCATGAACCATTGTCATGGCTTCAAATGCCAAACAACACATTGTTTCATGAAAAAACACACCAGTTCGTGCATGTAATCGATTAACCAACTGTGGTAATCAATTACACTCATAACCGTTACCAATTTTCAAAATTCAAGTGGTAATCGATTACCATAAGTGTGTAATCGATTACACACACAACAAATGCCAATTTTGAAAGTTTCTGAGGTGGTAATTGATGAAAGCCTTTTTAACCACTTTCTAGGATCTTGACACAGCTTAGGTTTTGTCACAACCGTGCCAATTTCATAGAAAGCTTCATTGCGCTTTTGTCGTTTAAATTAAAATATTTATATACATACCTACTTTACGGCTTTCAGATTCCAAAGGAATCCAATTGCAGTATAGGGTATGGTCGATCCCACAGGGAGTTGTGAAAATACCGTTCTTGAGTTTGTTTAATAAAACAATAGAGTGAAGGATTTGATAATTTTCTTTAATAATAAAATAAGTAAATAAATAACATGAAAAGTAAATAGGAAACAAATCGGAGGTAGTTCCGGAGCTTGTTGGGAATTTTAATCACATCATAGTTTCATGCATCCAGTTACTTATTACATAGAACTATCGTTTGATTGCCCGCCATCAGTTCTTAACTTGTCATCGCTTTCGCGCATGACAAGATCATAGGTTTCCTTTGTTAAACTGTCACTTTCGCACACACGCTTAACAAAGTACACCAGCATTAATCCAGATGTTAAAACGGCTAATCTCTATTCCAGTTACGGCAACAAGATTAGATGAAATGATTTAGGTCAGACTCTAATGATTGTAACTTTCGTTCACAACGTTCAAGTCTAGGTTCTAGTTAAGCATAGCATTATTGATTTTAATTTGGTTATGACCTAGTTAGCATAACTTTCGTTCATGTAAGTAAGTCCCAAATCAAGAATCAAAACACTAAACAAAACTAGCATTAGGCATGAAATCATTCAAGCAAATCATAAGAAAAAGATAGATTCATATGTAATAGTTACATGGATACAAGCAAACTACAATAGTAATCAAAATCCCAACAAAAAGAGGGTTAGGAACCCATCTTACAAGAGAATCTCGGAGGCAAGGTTTAGGCACTTACCATGACACGTGCTCACGCTATCATGGCCATGGCTTCGCCTAGCTTCCTCGATCTCTGGCTCCTTCACAAGCCTCGTCTTTGTTCCTAACCTAACCTAAACTAAACTAAGCTTTAAAAGTGCAAAATAAATGAAGAAGAATGGTGTTTTGAGGGGGGTTGGATGGATGCCCCGAGGTGGTCTCGGCCTCCTCTATTTATAGGCAGAAATTAGTCTCCGTCGCTCAGCGATTTTGGTACTATCGCTGAGCGATTAAGTTTATATCGCTGGGCGGCGGCGCTTTATCGCTAAGCGATTGTACTTCTACGCATCTTCATTAAATGCTTGGCAGCTTTTTGTAGGGCGGCGCTGACGTGGCATGCGGCTATTGGTTGGCTCTAGTTGGCTCCAGCTGGCTCAATGATGGCGCCGGTGCAAGTGGCTTGCCGACTCAAGTTCGCTGAGCGACAAGCATCAAACCGCTGAGCGATATTGTTCCTCACGCTGAGCGATTCTTGTACTTCGCTGAGCGACGCTTTCGTCCAGAATCTTCTCTTTAAGATCTTTTCCAATTCTGCCCTTTTCTTCCCTTCTTCATGGGATTATTCTTCATAATTCATGCTTGCATCCATTCTTCAAAATATATTAAAAACCTACAAAATAGGGGGAATTCATTAGATAATTCGTTAAAAACATAACAGATAAGTGCTATTTTGATATATCAATTTTGTGTAAATTGGACACTTATCACTCCCCCTGACTTAAGACCTTGTTTGTCCTCAAACAAGAGGTAGTAGAATTATTTTACAAGAGATTGATGCGTATGAACAATCAGTTAATGCAATGAATTAAAAATGTTTTAGACAGTTTAAGCTTGAGACTAGTAAGACACCATAGAATCTGAACAAGTCAAATGCATCAAATACTTGAATGGCATAAGCAAATCACACTATCCAATGTCTTTTCCACCAAGGAATTTATCGTTTATCATACACCGGCCAGTGGGCCACTTTAGGATGAGTGTTTTCCGCTCCACACCACCATTGAATCACAGCAATTTAAATTTGTTACCTGTCTCACCATTCAATTCATAGTATGGTCATGCAAGGATCATAAAGGACTTTTTTAAAGGTTATAATGGGGCTAGGCTACAAGGAACATTGGTTTTTCTGGCTATGTAAATTTTTCCAATTTAAGAGAGCAATGAAACCCAATGCCTTTGTTATCACTTCTTTTCTTTTTCAACAATCTCCCATTTCTTTTTTTTTCAACCCTTTTTCTCCTTTATCTTCTTTTTCCTCTATCCCCCTTTTTTTTTCTTTTTCTTCTTTTTGTTTTGGGATAGAATGTGTTCTTTTCTTGATTGTGTTCTTTTTATCTCTTTTGTACATTCCACTTAGCCCATCCTTGTCTCCCCCTGACTTAGATCTTTGCTCATAGTCCAATTTGAATGCTCTCTTAATTCCAGATATTAAGGGATAACATTGTTTTTCTTTTTATGGTTCGGGGACTATGAAACAAAAATTTTCTCACGTTAGGCTCAAATGGGTGGCAAAGGATATACCTAAGTACAGGTTAGCTTTATTTGGCCAAGTGGGGTTTTCTTCTAAAGAACAAAATGCCTTGATCATTTCCTATTATTTCCATACAATTAATCGAAATTAGAGACTCAAACAAATTCAATTGTGCAAAAACAATGGTGATTCTCTCTATCTCACTTAGTGTTTGGCTCACTCCCTCACTAGGTTTAGGGTTAATTTCCTTGATTTCAAAACATTTTCAATGTTATGCTTAAGCAAACAAGCAAGAATGCATATGAGCATATTCATGGTATCTATGTATGTATTCACAAAGTCTATTATGGATACTGAAACAAATCGATTCATGATATATTTATGTTCATGCATCAAACCAAGTAAAGTAAACGACTACTTTGTTTTTAAACAAACAAGTTTTAAGTGCATACTAAACTACTAAAGAAATTAATTAATTAAGGTGCTAGAAGTTAAAATGCTCCCTGTTTATGGTGAATGTTTTGAAGTCGCTTCCTTTATGTAGTATCTCCGTAGTTGTTCAAGCTACTTCATCTTGCTTCAATGTTTTGAGGAGATAGAGGCTCATCCTCCTTGAGGAATCATGCTCTTCGTCCTCTTGAAGTGTGTCTCTCTTTTCTTGTAATTAGGAACTCCTTTAGTTGTTCTCAGGCCTGCAAAAACAATCAAAGACAACTTCCTTTCTTCTAAATAGTGTTAGAGAGATCATGTTTTATTTTGAATCCTTGTTGTAGACAGAACTTCCTACAACTGCGGACAGAATTTCCCGCTTAAGTGGACAGAAGTTCCCACTATGGTGGACAGAAATTCCCACTTCTTGTGGACAGAAATTCCCACAATATTTACAGATTCAAAATAAACATTTTCAGGGGCTTTCTGAAAGATTCTTTTCTTTTCATTTCTCAATTAAGAATCATTTTTCCAATTAAACCGTGTGCACCTTTTTCAAGTAATTGCTTAAAAAGTTTTAAAATCTATCATTAGGTTTAGAAATCAAAATTTGCTTCAAGTTTAGCTTATTTTAAAAGAGTTAGCATTTTGAATTTCAAACCTAATTGCAAGATTTAATAAAAGCTTTCTTTTCTTTTTCACCATATTATAAAAACATTCTTAACACCTTAAATTAATTAACCTTCAAAATGAATAAACTACTAATTAATAAAAACTTACAAAAACTCTGGGTTGCCTCCCAGACAGCGCTTTGTTTTACGTCGTTAGCCCGACGCATTTTCCTTCTAGCTCTCCTCCTCATCATCAGTCCTTCTCCCACGGCAAGAATCCTTGGGGTTCAGCTCCGGGTTGGCCATGAATCTTTTCTTTTTCAACTCCGCTATATCAGTAGCCAACTGACCCAGTTGTGTCTCCAAGTTCCTAATAGAGGCTTCATTATTCTTTTGATTTATCATCGATTGTTGCATAAATTGATTAAAAGTTTCCTCTATTTTGGAACTTGAGTGCACGGGTGGTTGGTTCTGATATGGGCGGGGTGGTTGGTACGGCGGTTGCGGGGCTCTATTAAATGAAGGACTGATAAGTGCCTAATTTACACAAAATTGACACATCAAAATGGCACTTATCTGTTATGTTTTTAACGAATTATCTAATTAATTTCCCCGTATTTTGTAGGATTTATAATATATTTTGGAAGATGGATGCAAGAAGTTTTATTAAAGAATAATCCCATGAAGTAGGGAAGAAAAGGGCAGAATTGGAAAAGTGCTTAAAAAGAAGATTCTGGACGAAGGCATCGCTCAGCGATGAACATTAATCGCTCAGCGAAAAAGGACTAATCGCTCAGCGATATTACCTTTATCGCTCAGCGAAAGTAAGTCGGCAAACCACTTGTGCCGGCGCTATCATTAAGCCAGCTGGAGCCAACTGGAACCAGCCAATCATAGAGTGCCACGTCAGCGCCGCCCTGCAAAAAGCTGCCAAGCATTTAATGAAGACGCGTACAAGTACGATCGCNGTTATGTTTTTAACGAATTATCTAATTAATTTCCCCGTATTTTGTAGGATTTATAATATATTTTGGAAGATGGATGCAAGAAGTTTTATTAAAGAATAATCCCATGAAGTAGGGAAGAAAAGGGCAGAATTGGAAAAGTGCTTAAAAAGAAGATTCTGGACGAAGGCATCGCTCAGCGATGAACATTAATCGCTCAGTGAAAAAGGACTAATCGCTCAGCGATATTACCTGTATCGCTCAGCGAAAGTAAGTCGGCAAACCACTTGCGCCGGCGCTATCATTAAGCCAGCTGGAGCCAACTGGAACCAGCCAATCATAGAGTGCCACGTCAGCGCCGCCCTGCAAAAAGCTGCCAAGCATTTAATGAAGACGCGTACAAGTACAATCGCTCAGCGATAGTACGCCGCCGCCCAGCAATTCAGCTGTTATCGCTCAGCGTGGGTACCCTAACCGCTGAGCGATGGACCCCAATTTTCGCCTATAAATAGGGAGGCCGAGACCACTCAAAAACAATCCTTTTTCCCCTCCCCAAAACACCATTCTTCCATATTTTCTTACTCAAAAAGCTTAGTTCAGTTTAGGTTAGGTTAGGAACAAAGACGAGGCTTGTGAAGGAGCTGGAGATCGAGGAAGCTAGGCGAAGCCATGGCCATGATAGCTTGAAGACGTGTCATGGTAAGTGCCTAAACCTTGCCTCCGAGATACTCTTGTAAGATGGGTTCCTAACCCTCTTTTTGTTGGGATTTTGATTACTATTGTAGCTTTCTTGTATCCATGTAGCTACTATATATGAATCTATCCTTTTTTTTATATGATTTGCTTGAATGGTTTTGTTCTTAATGCTAGTTTTGTTTAATGTCTTGATTCTTGATTTGGGATTTAGTTACATGAACTAAAGTTATGCTAATTAAATCATAACCAAGTTAAGATCAACGTCATTATGCCTAACTAGATCCTAGACTTGAACGTTGTGAACGAAAGTTACAATCATTAGAGTCTGACCTAAATCATTTCATCTAACTTTGTTGCCGTAACTGGAATAAAGGTTAGCCGTTTTAACATCTGAATTAATGCTGGCGTACTTTGTTAAGCTCGTGTGTGAGAGTGACAGTTTAACAAGCGAAACCTGTGATCTTGTCATGCGCGAAAGTGATGACAAGTTAAGAACTGGTGGCGGGCAATCAAACGATAGTTCTATGTAATAAGTGACTGGATGCATGAAACTATGATGTGATTAAAATTCCCAACAAGCTCCGGAACTACCTCTGATTTGTTTCCTATTTTATTTTTCTGTCTTTTATTTATTTAGTCTATTTAAATATAAATCAAATCACAAATCTTTCACCTCATTGTTTAATTAAATAAACTCAAGAAACGGTATTTTTACAACTCCCTGTGGGATCGACCATACCCTATACTGCAAACGGATTCCTTTGGAATCTGAAAGCCGTAAAGTAGGTATGTATATAAATTTAATTTGAACGACAAAAGCGCAGACAAACTTTCTAAGAGATTGGCATGGTTGTGACAAACCTTAGAGCTATGTCAAGATCCTAGAAAGTGGTTGAAAAGGCTTTCATCAAGGACCAGCTTCTTGCCTCCATGGCTGATTAAGATTTTGATTCGGCCCCCTTTGGAAATTGTTTTGATAGGGTGGCTGTGGCTGGTTTTCAAGGAAGTGAACTTCTTCTTCCCTAAAATGACAGACATTGGACGGGTGATCGCCATTACAAATTTCACAGAAAAATACCTGTTGCCTTTTTGCATCACGAGCTTCTCTAATTTGTTTTGGCAACTCATTCATGGCTTTCTTCAACTCGTCCACCTGTTGTTGGAGTTGCTTGTGTTGAGCAAGAATGGCATCGTTGGGTCCCAGCTCAAGCACTACTCCTCTCCTAGGACCTCTATTATACTGGCCTTGTTGATCCGTCAAGGCCATGGAATCAATAATGGAGATGGCTTCCTCTGGGGTTTTGGACATGATTTGTCCACCAGCAGCAGCATCAAGCATTAGTTTGTGCTGTTGTTAGAGTCTGTTTCGGAAGATGTGGATTTGTGTAAGTGCATCGAACCCATGATTCGAGCACTTCCTCAGCATGGATTTGTATCATTCCCAAGCTTCGCACAAACTTTCTCCGGGTGCCTGCACAAATGTAGCAAATAGCAGTCTTTAAATCCATAAATTTAGACTGAGATAAGTACCTTGCACAAAACTTTTCCTCCAGTTGATCCCAGTTTGACAAAATGTTTTGTGGCTGATCGAGCAACCACTCCTTGGCTTTTCCAATCAAGGTCAGGGGAAACATCCTTAAAAAGACAGATTCCTCGTCGGCCTCGGACATTCCCGCAGTCCCACAGAGTTCATAAAATTTTGTTAGATGAGCATATGGATCCTCATGATCCAAACCTGCAAAGGGGTTAGCATATAACAGTTGTACTAAACCAGGTTGCATCTGAGGTTGTCTTTGAGCTCCAGTTGTCCTGCTCATACGAATAATGTTTCTAGGGGTAAAATTAACAAATCCCCTATTATCACTGGCTCCTGTGTCGGTGCCAGCTCCACCAGCTCCAGTAGTGTCGGCCATGGTTCCTTCTTGGGTTGTTGAAGAAGTTGATGATGTTGTCTCCTGTTCTTCTCATTCTTTGGCTGAATGCTTTTTCTTCTTTTTCCTGTTCATCCTCGAAGTAGCTTCAATTTCAGGGTCAAACAACAATTGGTCTTTTGAAGTCTTACCTCGCAATTGATAAGAAAATTCACACTAGCCAAATAAGATCAAAACAAGAGTTCACAAAATAACAAAATAGTTTTATAAAATAACGAAAATAAAGACTATACAATCTATTACACATATTCACAATTGTTCAACTAAACAAAACTCAAGCTATGTGTTTTTGACGGAACTCCCCGGAATGGCGCCAAATTTGATGAAAGCCTTTTTAACCACTTTCTAGGATCTTGACACAGCTTAGGTTTTGTCACAACCGTGCCAATTTCATAGAAAGCTTCATTGCGCTTTTGTCATTCAAATTAAAATATTTATATACATACCTACTTTACGGCTTTCAGATTCCAAAGGAATCCAATTGCAATATAGGGTATGGTCGATCCCACAGGGAGTTGTAAAAATACCGTTCTTGAGTTTGTTTAATTAAATAATAGAGTGAAGGATTTGATAATTTTCTTTAATAATAAAATAAGTAAATAAATAACATGAAAAGTAAATAGGAAACAAATCGGAGCTAGTTCCGGGGCTTGTTGGGAATTTTAATCACATCATAGTTTCATGCATCCAGTTACTTATTACATAGAACTATCATTTGATTGCCCGCCATCAGTTCTTAACTTGTCATCACTTTCGCGCATGACAAGATTATAGGTTTCCTTTGTTAAACTGTCACTTTCGCACACAAGCTTAACAAAGTACGCCAGCATTAATCCAGATGTTAAAACGGTTAATCTTTATTCCAGTTACGGCAACAAGATTAGATGAAATGATTTAGGTCAGACTCTAATGATTGTAACTTTTGTTCACAACGTTCAAGTCTAGGTTCTGGTTAAGCATAGCATTATTGATTTTAATTTGGTTATGACCTATTTAGCATAACTTTCGTTCATGTAAGTAAGTCCCAAATCAAGAATCAAAACACTAAACAGAACTAGCATTAGGCATGAAATCATTCAAGCAAATCATAAGAAAAAGATAGATTCATATGTAATAGTTACATGGATACAAGCAAACTACAATAGTAATCAAAATCCCAACAAAAAGAGGGTTAGGAACCCATCTTACAAGAGAATCTCGGAGGCAAGGTTTAGGCACTTACCATGACACGTGCTCACGCTATCATGGCCATGGCTTCGCCTAGCTTCCTCGATCTCTGGCTCCTTTACAAGCCTCGTCTTTATTCTTAACCTAACCTAAACTAAACTAAGCTTTAAAAGTGCAAAATAAATGAAGAAGAATGGTGTTTTGAGGCGGTTTAGATGGATGCCCCGAGGTGGTCTCGGCCTCCTCTATTTATAGGCAGAAATTAGTCTCCGTCGCTCAGCAATTTTGGTACTATCGCTGAGCGATTAAGTTTATATCGCTGGGCGGCGGCACTTTATCGCTAAGCGATTGTACTTCTACGCATCTTCATTAAATGCTTGGCAGCTTTTTGTAGGGCGGCGCTGACGTGGCATGCGGCTATTGGTTGGCTCTAGTTGGCTCCAGCTGGCTCAATGATGGCGCCGGTGCAAGTGGCTTGCCGACTCAAGTTCGCTGAGCGATAAGCATCAAACCGCTGAGCGATATTGTTCCTCACGCTGAGCGATTCTTGTACTTCGCTGAGCGACGCTTTCGTCCAGAATCTTCTCTTTAAGCTCTTTTCCAATTCTGCCCTTTTCTTCCCTTCTTCATGGGATTATTCTTCATAATTCATGCTTGCATCCATTCTTCAAAATATATTAAAAACCTACAAAATAAGGGGAATTCATTAGATAATTCGTTAAAAACATAACAGATAAGTGCTATTTTGATATATCAATTTTGTGTAAATTGGGCACTTATCAATCGATTAACACGAATGGCTAATCGATTACTCACATAAAGAATGACATATTTTCAAATTTCTAAGGATGGTAATCGATTACAACAAGTGGGTAATAGATTACTCATGCTGAAAATGTTTTCCAAGTGTTGCAAACCCTAGAAAAGTGTTGCTAATTGATTTTAGGGTTTTAGCAAAAGTGGTAGACTTGTTTTAATGAAAACCTTATGAGCCATTAACCATGATATCAATAACAAGTGCTAACTATTAATCTCTTAGGTAAAAATACTTGAACCTTCAATATGATGATCGGTTGATCGTTGCAATTCATCGGTTGTGTCTTTGCCTTTTTCTTGCTTTTTGTTGATGTTCTTGTCTTCATCAAAACCAAGCCATCAATGGTCAGAGAAAGAATCTTCTTCACACGATTGTCCTAGTCCCTGGAGTTGGGCCAGTTTCTATCGCACCCTATAACATGTCTCTGCTAGAGCTACAGGAGTTGAAGCAGCAATTGGAGGAGCTTCTGAGAAAGCAATTTATTCGCCCAAGCGAGTCACCCTAGGGAGCTCCAATACTGTTTGTTAAGAAGAAAGACGGATCGATGCGGATGTACGTGGATTATAGGCAGTTGAATAAGGTAACCATCAAGAACAAGTATCCGCTACCCAGGATTGATGATCTGATAGATTAGCTTAAAGAAGCAAAGGTCTTCTCACAGATTGATCTACAGTCTGGTTACCATCAAATCCGTGTGAAAGGAGAAGACATCCCTAAGACTGCTTTTTGGTCGCAATAGGGGCATTATGAGTTTACAGTGATGGCTTTTGGATTGACCAACGCCCCCCCATATTTATGGATTACATGCATCGTATCTTTAGGGAACACTTGGACCAGTGTGTTATTGTCTTCATCGATGATATCTTGGTATATTCTAAAAGCGAGGAAGAGCATGTGAAACACTTGCGGACAATGTTGGAGATAATACGGAGCAAGAAACTATATGCGAAACTGTCTAAGTGTGAGTTATGGGCACGGGAGGTACAATTTTTGGACCACGTAGTGTTAGAGCGTAGTGTTGCGGTGGATCCGGGAAAGGTGGAGGTAGTCAGTCAGTGAGAGAAACCTACTTCAGTCACTAAAGTGCGGAGTTTCCTAGGATTCGCAGGATATTACAAAAGATTTATCAAGGGATTCTCGCAAATTGCGCTGCCACTCACTAAATTGACAAGAAAGAATGCACCATTTGTCTTGTCGCCAGAATGTGAACGAAGTTTCTGTGTTCTAAAGGAGAAGCTGACTACCACTCCATTGTTAATCTTGCTGGACCCTCAAGCTCCATACGAAGTGTACTGTGACGCATCACACACCAGACTGGGATGTGTGCCTATGCAGAATCGTCAAGTGGTGGCATTTGCTTCTAGGCAACTAAGGACCCCTGAAGCAAACTACCCCACACATGACCTAGAGATTGTGACCGTGGTTTTCGCTCTCAAGATATGGTGGCATCACTTGTACGGGGTGCGCTTTTAAGTGTTTTCAGACCACAAAAGTCTGAAATACTTGTTCGATCAAAAGGAATTAAACATGAGGCAGCGGCACTGGATGGAATTCTTGAAAGATTATGACTTCGGGCTGAACTACCATCCCGACAAGGCGAATGTTGTAGCCGATGCCTTGAGCAGAAAATTGTTGCATGCTGCTCGGGTGATGGTAAAAGAAATTGAGTTAATTGAGAGCTTCAGAGCCCTTAACCTAGGTTTTACTCATTGGCCAACTAGTATTCATTTATGGCAGATCCAGATCACTAGTGAGTTTCGCATCAGAATCGCGAAAGCACAACAAACTTGCAACAATGACTCGTGGCTAAGCTTAGTAGTAGTCGTACGAGCAGGAAGAATCAAGGAAGCAGCATTCGGACCTGATGGCATTTTACGGTTTAACCAACGCCTTTGTGTATCGAACGAAGGCGAATTGCGTGTTGATATCCTCCGGGAGGGACATAGGAGCCATTTTACAATACACCCAGGTATAACCAAAATGTACCAAGATTTGAAGAAAATGTTTTAGTGGCCCGGGATGAAGAAGGATGTAGCTGACTGGGTAGAAAAGTGCTTGGTATGCCAAAAGGTGAAGATTGATCATCAGAAACTGCACGGGATGTTGACCCTACCGGAGATACCCGAATGGAAATGGGAAGGAATAACTATGGATTTCGTCTCAAGAATGCCCAGGACTGTCAGAAGGGTGGATGCTATATAGGTCATTGTTGATCGACTCACAAGTCCACACATTTTCTTATCGTTCAGATGAATTACTCCTTGGAGAAACTGGTGCAGATATATGTTAAAGAAATCGTAAAACTCCATGGGATTCAGTCATCCATCATCTCTGATAGAGATCCCAAGTTCATGTCGCGATTTTGGACGGTATTTCAAAAGGTGTATAGGACGGAGCTACGACTTAGCACCGCTTACCATACTCCAACAGATGGACAATCAGAACGGACAATCCATGTTTTGGAAGATATGTTGTGAGCATGTACATTGGACCTACCCGACTATTGGGACGAGATGTTGCCCATAGCAAAATTTTTGTACAACAATAGTTATCAAGCTAGTATTGGCATGGCCCCCTTTTGAGGCTTTGTGCGACCGAAAATGCCAATCCCCGTTATGTTGGAATGATGGGGCAAAATTCTAGAACTGCATTACCGACGAGATCAAGGAGGCGAAGGAATAGGTAAAACGAATTCGGGAAAGGATTCAAACGGCGCAGAACTGCCAGAAGAGCTACGTGGATGCCAGGAGAAAACCCTTGGAATTTCAGGAAGAAGAACATGCATTCCTGAAGATCACTCCAGGAACCGGCATTGGAAGGTCCCTCAAGGTCAAAAAGCTGAGTCCAAGGTTCATAGAGTCTTTCCAAATTCTCAAACGTATTGGACCGGTAGCTTACCGAGTAGCTCTCCCACCTAATATGGCGTATGTCCATAATGTCTTCCAGCTGAGAAAATACCATGCGTCTCCCAATCATATACTAGAGTCTAACAAAGTGCAGCCAAGGGAAGATCCCTCCCTACCCATGACACCTCGGAAGATTTTGGACCGTAAGACTCGCAAGACAAGGAAAGACTCCCTGTCGATGGTGCGCGTCGTATGGGAAAATGGAGCATTCGAAGACCGAACATCGGAGCTAGAGATGGACATGAGACGGGCATATCCCGAACTATTTGAAGGTATGTCTTAGCCTACACGTAAATTCCGTGGGCGAAATTTTTCTAAGTAGGGTGGAATGTAACATCCCACTTTTTTCCGTAGTACAATGCTCGCAAAAATAAATATAAAATAATTCTTAAGTTAAGTTAGGAAGGTTAGGACAGGGGTTTTTAGGTTAAAAACGTCCGTAGAACATAGGGTTTTGTCATTTCGTGAAATTTCGCAGACAGCGGAATGGTTATTTTCGGTCACTGGAATTTAACGACGTATCAAAGGTGTCTGTGAAGAATACTCCTATGGCAAAAAATTCACAAATGCCTTTAGTTTACCTCAATTCCATGTTAAGGAAAATTTGGGGATCGTGGCAGTATGCTCGGAATATTTTTCGGACGACTGTGCGCGAAGCATCGGGACAATGAACGACAAAACACGAGCAAACGGGACTGGGAGGAACCCAAAATCTGAATACCTCACGTGATTCAATCAGATTTTTCAAGAAAAATTAATAAAATAAAGGTTACTATTCATGATGTGACCTTTTATTTATCTAAATTAATTAATTAATTAATTAATTAAATTATCAATGGCATAATGGTAATTTTGGAAAGAGTAAAATCGGAATTTCAGGAGCAAATTCCGTGGCTATAAATAGCCATACCCAGCCCCTTTGATTCACACACAAATCCTCTTGGAATAGCTAAAACTCTACTCGAGCACGCTGCGGTCACGCTGCTAAAGTCCGACGCAAGCTAGGATAAGCTATGTGCTTGGAGGACCACTCTCCCACACCCTCTTCAACATCATCCTACCTTCAAGGAAGTGGGTAACTTAGGCTTACTCACCTCCTTGGTGTTCTTGAATTCTTTGTGTGATCATATGTATGCATGTCTATTTGTTGATGCTTTAGTATGTTTTGTTAGGGATGAGTATGCATGTAGATGGTTAGATTGGTTTTTGGTGGTTAGTGATGGATGGAATCATGTGGGAAAAGCTTTGAATAAGTATGTGAAAGGGGGTTGGAAAAGATGGAAGAAAGGTGGCCAAGCTCCCATAGAGTACGTGCAAGAAAGCCTTGGGCACTGAGCGGCAAGGTAGGGCACTGAGCGGCCTGGGCTATTATTGAAACTGCCACGGGAGAGGTTACGTTGTGGGTGAATTCCAGGTCAGGGTGCTAAGTGGCAGGACAGGGCGTTGAGCGACCTGGGACCTGGATGCCATGTAAGTTGGATAAGGATGGTTCAGAACCTGAGGGAGTTCAGGGAAGCGCTGAGCGGCCAGGAATGCTAAGCGACCAAGGGCACTGAGCGGAAAAGCAGGGCGCTGAGCGGCCTGAGAACCCTAGGGCCCTTACTAGACTTGTCTAAAAGGCTAAGAAGTTTGTAACTAGCTTATGGAACCACATCATCCCATCTGCATTGCTTTTTGCCACCCAAGAACGATAACATATGAAAAGAACATTGATGATGACAAGTGCATGTATCATGAGGACTGGTTTTTGTTAGGCTTAGGGAAACTATAAACCACTAGTGTTGAATGACCTAATGTTTAGGGTCGGTGTACCTTGAAGAAATGACATAGTTATATAATAGGAAATCTTTCTCTTGGCACGTGGCGTTGGCCTAAACGCGGGTTTCAACCCGGTATGAGAGAAAAGAAAGTAAGGAAAAGAAAGCAACACTTGAGCTTTTATGTCATGACATTTAAAAGACGGGTAAGATGTCCACGAAGTTCGGATATATGAAAGAAAGAAATTTAGTCCACGAAGTTCGGACATATGAAAGAAAGAAATCCAGTCCACGATGTTCAGACTCAAGAACGGAATCCATCCATGAAGTTTGGATGCTGTCCACGAAGTTCGAACGTAAATGATAAAGTCGTCCATGAAGTTCAGACGTATACGAGCCTTACTCCTAGTATGACGATCCCGCAGTCTAATGGGAGCGAGGCATCCGGTAACGAAAAGGACGCAGCCACAAGCACATAAGAGAACCCCTTCCCCTCATGCATGATATGTACATGATGGATGTATACTTGTATGATTATGAATGTGACAAGTAATCGTCCACGAACACGCACGAGACGGTCTAAGTAGTACCGCAAGTAAGTCAAAGATTAGAAATCCCTATCACTGATAAGTCAATTTTATACCCTAAGTTATTACTNGTAAGTCAAAGATTAGAAATCCCTATCACCTAGTAACTTAGATAAAATAGCTCAGATCATACGCAAGATAATAACCAGTTGGGAGTCTAGTCTGCATGAACACCTGGAGTCTCCTGAGTGGCCTGGAGCATAATCGAGTTAACTAGACCTCATTGGTCGATGTAACTCAGGATA
>QANU01077762.1:53599-80804 GCA_003254905.1 Nissolia schottii | reverse complement strand
ATACAAAGGAAAGCTGGTTAAGTAATATGCCCGACGTCTTATCGTCGGAGATCACTGACAGTAACTTCAAATAACTGCCAGTAAAAATTGAATTCAAAACACAGCGTTTAATTAAAACATTTACCGTCGGTTAGCTATAGAGACCGACGGTAACCAAATAATTTTGGCGCCAAGTGACATTATCCGGAACCAATTTCGAAGTCATTACCGTCGGGACTGTCTACCGACGGTAACACCTCAGTATTTTCCGTCTGTCACCACCGACGGTAAATTTCGGTTAGGGTTTTGCCGTCGGAATATACCGACGGTAATGCACACTTAATTTTTGCTAAGCCCTGGCGACACTTTAATTGAGCGATTGATAAAGGCCAAGACCAACATGGTTGTAATTAAGTTGGGAAAACAATAATATGATAATCCCCAACACCTGATTACAACCACCTTGGCCTTGGCCTTTATCACTCTCCCAATTAACGTGGCACCAGTAATAAGCTCAGTAAAAATTAGATAATAATTAGATAATGAGCCAGTTAATGAATGACAAAGTCCAAGATGATGGTAGTCATCACTATTCCCCCAATGGGACAGCTGATAATTACCATCATCTTGGACTTCGTATCCATTAGATGGCTCAGTTTACGCAACGGCGGCAGACTGATAACCAAATTAAACTAATATCACATCCACGACGACAAAAGCATCGCACGACGGATAATAAAGGGGAGAATCGATGAGAGAAGAGAAAAGAATAGAAAATATGGTGCAATTTAGAAGGATAGGGGGAGGGGTATTTATACTATTCGGCCAATGAACGGTGCGACGATTAATGAGAATGTTGAACGTATTGAAAACGGCCGAGCGTGGGGAAGAGGCGTTGAATGCCCGAGGCACTTACCGTCGGTCATTACCGCCGCTATAACCTCTGATATCGTTACCGTCGAACGTAACCGACGGTTATGTTCTCGGAACCGGCACCGTCTCGACGATTAATGGAAATGTTGAACGGCCGAGCGTTGGGAAGAGGCGTCGGTTGAATTCACGAGGCATTTACTGTCGGTTAATACCGCCGCTATTATCTGATATATTGACCGTCAAATTTCTCTGCCGGTAACGATTGCACCAATAAATTATTGATTACACGTGGCTTTTTGCTATTAGTTGTAATTTTCCGTCGGTTATTCCCGTCGGAAATGCCGTTCCCGCCATAACCCGCTAAAAAATTACCGTCGGTATTTGCGTCGAGAAGACTATCCCATGGTAATAGCACGCCTTTTTCACCGGTCGACCGGTTACCATCGGCTATTTTGTTTTTTCCGATGGTAATACCGTCGATTCGCATCCGACGGTAATGTCTCGACGGTAATAGTCATTTTTGTTGTAGTGTAAAGTCTTTATTGAGCATGTAACCCGATGGGTATAGTGAAGTCTTTTGATATATTGGCTTAATGGGAGTTTTATCCTATATGAAATTTTCTTTTGGACCTCATGTGTTATATTGTCGTTTTATTGAAACATTTTACAATAATTATTTACTAATGCGACGACAATTATCTGGCATTGCCATATTTTGTTTATTATGATTTGCGCAATTGAAATTATTTATATTGTTTTTGGTATAATGGCATAATATTGAGACATTTTGGACCCAGTCTCATATTGTTATTGTAATGAGATTGTCCTTTAATCTCATACAACAGCTTGTACAGATGATTGAGACAAATATCTTTCACCTTCATAAAGGTCATCAAAATGTAGTGTTTTTGTTTCTGTATGATATCATTTCTCCTTTGAGTGTGATTTTCTGCAGTAATAAAATACTTATACATTTCATTTTGGATCTTGTGGTTAAGAACGTTGTGCTATTCTGGCATTTATTATGGCCACATATTGTGAGTTGATTTGAATTAATGTTTCATTTTGTAATCTAATTTATGCTGTCCACGTGAGAGAATGTTAGAATAATTATTTTGTGGACATGATGTTGAAATCCATGGTACCAGGAGAGAAAAGAGAGAATTGAAACTGAATTTGTAAAATGAAATTGTGAGAATGAGAAGGATGATGCAAATTACAAGTGATGCAACCTATATATAGGTCAATCCTAACTAACTATTACAATTATCAATATATTTAACTATATATTCTAATACCCCCCCCGCAAGCTAGACAATGTGCACTAACATTTCCTGCTTGGAAACAACTATACAAGGAAAAACAAAGATCAATACAATGCTAAGAAAATGATTGAAAACCAGCCGCAACCACCGAAGTTCCTAGTTCCTGGAAGTCTTCGACTTTCACTGAAACCCCTTCGACCTTCTTGTCTTCGACTTTCACTGAAGCCCCTTCGACCTTCCTCCAACGTCTCAACGACACTGGTTGCAAATGGTTTCAATACAGGAACAATAATCAAATGCCATCACAGGCAAAACACATGGCAAAAGCTTAACCACCCACTCGGCAGAAGCAAACAAAGCCCAATTATCAAGTGCAGAAGCTGAAATTCGACGCTTAACCACCGAAGATAAGAGCAAGTATAAAGCCATGAGGCTAACAGAATATGAACCAATGCTTAGCCATGTCATACACTGATCTAAATCAAAGCCACACAAGGCTAACAAAACAGAAATTTGTATGCTAACAAAGCAGAAACTTGTGACAGAAAATGTCATACTTAACAGCCGAACTAGCAGTAACAGATCTAAGGCTCGAAGAAGATTAGAATTAAAACTCAGCCAAACCAGCAGTATTCTTCATAAGATATTTGCACAAAAAGGCAGCAACATAGACAATCCAAAACTTAGTAAGGGGACGTCCATACAACGGAAATGTTACCTCCTTATCAAGAAAAGACAATCTGTCAAACACCTTGTGTGCATCATCAACAAGAAGTAAGAAACTCCATCATCAAGGACCTCATATCAGATCCTGAAGAAGCCATCGCATCGGAATCAAGAACCGCAATGGAGCTCAAATCTGATTATGTTGTACTACCAGCAAGCGAAGATGAGCAAGAAATTCAACCAAAGCCGCAGGCCAAAATCAGAGCCATCAACAAAGCAATTAGCAATCAGCAATCAGCAGCCAGCAGCAGCCATATACGTGTGATGGCCAAAACTACAGCCATCAACAGAGCAAAATCAACAACAACAAACAGCAAAGGAACTAAGGAAACATCAACAATGACAGAAACCAGATCTGGAAACTTCCTCCAAAACCGAAAAGAAAGAAGCAGCAACATAGTGATGGTGGAATCAAAGCCAAGAATCACAATCACAATCTCAGAAGCTTCGATCCGTAAATGCCTCCAGGTGAGGAAGCGGATGATGGTAGAATCGAAGCCAGGGAAACTCGCGAAGAACTGCACCGTTTCGATCTGCTTCGCGACCACCGTGTTCACCTCGACACAGCTGTCGTCGTCATCGCCGTCGCCAGCCATTGTTGCAGGGAGAACTGAGCAGAAACAGAGAAGAAAGACTGTTGTTGTCGTCATCGCCGACGCAATGCTTGCGAAGGACTGTGCCTCCGCCGCCTCAGATCTTCGCCATCGCTGTGCAGATCCGTGTTTTCGATTCGATCTCCACCCTCCGCGACGGCGTTCTCGCGCTCTTTGCCGAGCACCTCGCGCTTCCTCTGCCTCAGAGCTGCACCTCGCGATCGCTGCCACCGGAGAGAAGGTTCCTCTCCTCCGCAGAGAGCAAAAACAAAGAAAAGGAACCAGATCTGAAAGTTCTGAACTAAAAACGGAAAAGAAAAAAAGAGAGAGAGAGAAAATGTTTTTACTGTTTGAATTTTCTGAGAAAATAAACGTTTGGGAATCGGGAAAATGAAAGAAAAATTGGAAAACGAAAAAGAAAAAGAAAGAAAAAAATGAGGTGCGAAAGCTTCAAGGTGGATGCCATGGCTCTGATACCATGTTGAAATCCATGGTCCTAGGAGAGAGAAGAGAGAATTGAAACTGAATTTGTAAAATGAAATTGAGAGAATGAGAAGGATGATGCAAATTACAAGTGATGCAGCCTATATATAGGCCAATCCTGACTAACTATTACAATTATCAATATATTCAACTATATATTCTAATACATGCATACATTAGTAATTTGTCCAGATTAACCTAGTTGCCAGAAAATTGTGTTCATGTGTTTGGGCTAGCTGATGGTAGGTGAGTTAGGCCCATCGTTAACTAATAAACGGAAGAGTCACTACGTCTACACATTAGTCAGTTTTTATTCTGCCCTATTAAGAATAAAAAGAAAACTGTTCATGGTTTTGGTGCCTGACTTTTTGGAATAGATCGTAAAAACTCTTCATTCTCTTCTCTGTTTCTTCTAACTGCAGCCAAATCTTTGGATTCACAAACATGGTTGCGGCATCTTCAATTCCAGGTTCTAACTCTTTTTTTCAATCCCTCATAGAAATTATTATTTTCACATGCTATAATTAGGCTAAAATTAGGATTATAGTTATGTAAATTCCTTCATCCTCTACCTCTTTAGACAACACTATTTCTTCTAATGATTAACAATTTCTGACTAACATGTTCTTCAGTTGATCAAGCAAAGTTGTGGTGGTTGAGGGTGTAAACAAATACAAGAGCCCGCGAGATTGAAACACATTCAAATCTGTTAAGCCCGAGAACGAAACCTTGCATGGTACTATGTTCCTTAAACAATGGCATTGATCTATGTGTATTTGTTCAAGTTTTTGAGAGATGGGGTCCACCCAAGAATGCTCAAACCGAATGGAATTTAGCTCAGAAAGGGAACTCAATTGCAAGCATTTTAGATGTGAAAGGATTTCCTTGCACAATCAATGTTAGGTCTTTCAGCATAGAATATTTCTTTGAAGGAGATATCATAGTTGTTTGCTGTTTGCTACATCCATGGCTCTTGGGGACTGTTGTGATTCCTGTTACACACAATATGATCTCTCAACTAGTTCCTTCACTATGTCTGCGGTGCTTCATACCACTATCATTGCTGCTTTTTGCTGCTAATTGGTTGTTTATGTTTCTTCAGCTGGTTCGTTCCTTTTATTAGCTATTTTAGCTATTTTAGCTACTTTAGCTACTTTACCAGTGTTCTATTTCTGCAATATCTAGGTGATATTAGTGCTTATGGTTTTAGTTTTTGGATTTGGTAAGAGTCATGTATTGTACTTTATCCTTTGTTACTCATGTACCTTCTTGCTCCTCATCCTCGGATGATTTGAGCTTTTAGAATCTATCAAACAAAAAAAATTATTACATGCATCTGTTGGGACATATACCAGTTGGTGGATACTACTGCTATGCCTATGTCTTGCCGATGGTACAATAAGGACACATGATTTTGCACCTTTTGTCCACATGTAGTATTTGCTTTTGCATGAGGATCATGCATCATAAAATAGAAGAATGAAAAAAAGGACAATTGTAAATAAAGAAGTAATTTTTTTTTTGGTTCCAAAAATAATTAATTGTACTGAAAAATGTTGGAGAGCAAGGACCTTTTATTAGAGTGGAGTTATAAGAATAATGTTACATTATTGACTCTTGGATAAATAATAAATCCAATAATAAGTGAGTTGTATTTTTTTATTTTTTCCAATACAATCACATAGTTTTTTGGTAAAAAAATTTAGATTTTTTTTTTGTTAAATAACATTTTTCTTGAAGTGGGGTGGTTTCTTTCTCTAGTGCAGTGGACAGAGTCTCTAGTATTTTGTCAATCTTATTTGTTTGGGGACAAATTACACCAACATTTTCCAAACTCGTTTAATATTACACTTATAATTTAATTTATAAGTTGACACCCACCTATCTTGAAATGTAACAAATGTTAACTCTAATGATAGATCATAAAAAAATGACCTTAATATTT
Organism: Nissolia schottii; assembly: GCA_003254905.1. Classification (NCBI taxonomy): domain Eukaryota; kingdom Viridiplantae; phylum Streptophyta; class Magnoliopsida; order Fabales; family Fabaceae; genus Nissolia; species Nissolia schottii. The sequence continues at coordinate 74,940 of QANU01077762.1, read as the reverse complement.
TTGTTAAAAGTCTTAAAACACCTATGAACAACTCAAAGAATAACTCTTGTTGCACTGATATCATAACCCTTAACTTGAGATATTTGTTAGTCTCTGAGCATAGGAAAAATGAGACATAACAAATTCAATGTACCCATAAATAGCTAACTCATAATTACTTGTTCTACAAGAGTTAACCAAAAGTTACAACTCAAATTCAAATTAAAGATTCAAAAATGGGTAAATAAAGAAAAGGAAATTAAACTTGTAATATGGCTCAAACAAGAAAATAATAGATTGACAGGCTGTCACAAGATAGGCTTAAGGGTCATTATTCACTCCCAAACATGGCCTAATATTCTCTTTGAAGCTAAATTCAAAGACATTTAATTCCAAGCAAAAATTGATGCTTGTCTCGACTTAAGAACAGCATTAATGGATGAAGATCGCCAAAAACATTAATGGATGAAGATCGCCAACTTTGGTAACTAATTCCAAATTACATGAGCATGTAGTTTTTTCTAAACAAGTATGAATACTTAAGAATTTTCACAACTTAAATTAAAATTAATAACTATTCAAAATTTAACAAGTAGGATAATATAAATTTCACTCATGATTTTAATCCAATTATATAAGATACAATGACAAAGACTCAAGAAAATAACTTTTTTTTGCGGCTGCCTCTATAAACATCCCCTACAAAAGCCGCAAAACTCGGGGAGGCACCAAAGCTGACTCAAACACTAAATTAGAAATCAAATAAAATATTTTTTTTCATGTTTTTAAACAACAGGGAAATTAAAGGAAAAAAACGGTTAATGTAAAGCAAGTTTTTTTTTTCAACACCATATAAAGCAAACTAAGTACTAATACAAACATCATTTCTTCCACTTCATGGACACCTTTAGCCATCAACTCCTCTTCCTTTCTTCTTACTCCATCATTGGAATTGGACTCAAAAGCTGTTAATATAATTGTGTTAGTTTGAAAAATTAAATTTGAAAAATTAAAATAATTAAAAAGACTAAGATTGGGTTTAACTTGGTCTGATTTTACCCCACTAATGTTTTTAGACCAATTACAATTACAATCAACTAACTGCTTGATACCTACAAGAAAACACACTTATACTTTCAATCTAGTCTTCAACTAAATAATGCAAATGACTCTGTACCTTTTTTTAAAGAATTAATTTTTTTTAAATAAAATAAAATCAATTTTCAAGAACAATTCAATAAACTTCCCGAAAGCAAACTTTAACTTACTCAAAGATTCGACGAAAGAGAAAGGAAATAAATGCATACCGTTCCATCAAACAGCTTCCCTATAGTAGTGTTGAGATCAACTACCAATGGGATATTATTTTTTCTGTGATATAATGGTTAAGTCGGTTTATCAATCATTTAGTCTGTTAATCGTTATAATTAATAGACTTTCAAACTATTTTGTTGGATATGGATACAAAATAATTTACTTAAATGAATATATATATTAGAGATAAAATTAGTTATGAATTAATTATTGTGCAATACAAGTGAGTGAGCCTCATACACTCTTCCACAACCTTGCACAACCAAAACTTTTAAATTGAGAAAGCTATTTTCTTACACCAATCTTTGCCACACCATCTTTGTTCTAACTTTGGACAACAAGAAAGTTCTTGGCAAGATATGTACTCGAAAGAACCCTATAAAATTATTAAAAAAACATAACAAACATCATTAATTTTTTTCTTTCCTTTTTGGTTGACAAAAAAATCATTTATATATTAACTCCAATAATAAGCACAGAAGTTACCGCTCTTTTTGCTTACTAATTGCATAAATGATTTTGAAGTTTGCTAAATAATTTTTCACATCATGAATGATGAATGCTGTCTAAGGAAACTTTTGCCCCATGAAAAAGAATAAAATAGAAAATAATTAACCTTTTCTAATAATGCCTAGGTGGCATTTTTCCGGTGTCAACTAGATACTAGAAATTGAATTAGTTACATGGAGTTTAATACATTAAAAATATACGACCATTAAATCATTTTACACTTGAGATCCTTAAACATTTATTCCTTTTATATTTAGATGGTGAGAAATACTTTTGAACTAGGAGCTTAATTTCTATGGATGTTGGTGTAAAACATTTTTACATAGCCATTCCATTAAATTCTCTCATACACATGACATTTAAAATAGTAAATAATAAAATTAAACATTTTGTTAATGTGACAAATTTTGATTGAATGACTACATAAAAAAATTTGAATGACTATATACAAAAGGTTTCACGTTGTCAGTGCATACAAATTAAACTCAACGTTTTAAGTGTTTTGTATTTGCATGTTTTGACACAAATATATTTAGTTATAGAGTTTATATATGTATTTTATTCAGTTTTTCTTATATTGGAAAAATGCCTGTATTAATTAACACATAATAAAAAATTGAAAAAGAAACATTTTTTTTTAAAAAGGACAATCAAATATCAAATATTTTAGAATATTTGAAGCTTTTTGTCCCTTCTCATGTAGACATCTAAAACTTTGTAAATAAAGATTTAAAAACACGATAGATATGAGGAACAATGTCAAGGGGACTTGCATTTCAATAATAAACGGTACAAATTTAATATCCACCGCTGCCTCTTCTTCATTTCCCTCATTGGTCACTATTTCCTTTAATTCATCACAGTAGAATACCTTCATCGTAGCGAGTTGAACCAAGCTCTTTGCCGTTGAGGGTGCCATTAAATTTGTCAATCCGCCGTAACAGCATCTTACTTCCAAATATGCCAACTTGATCAATCCAACGCAACTTAGATAAGACCAAGCGCTCTAATCTCTGAAGAACAAGCTAGTCACCTTCAAATCCAATATCCTCCGATTGTGTAATTTCTAACAAAGTCGATTCCTTGAGCTGTAATACGGATCCCAACCTTTGCTGTGTTGCAGTGTTTTCCACTTGGCACTAACTCTTGAATATAAATACTACTCAAGTGCAGCCTTTCTAGGTTAGGAATTCTGTGGAGGAAACAGCAGAGAATCTCAACACTCGGCAGTGACGGCAAGCGAAGCTCTCTCAAACGGTGCATGCGGGGCTTCCCTGTGTTTGAAGGAGATTTATTTTTAAATTTTTCATTACACTGATTAAAGTGATTGAAGGAGATTTATTTGATACATTAAATAAGTACAACTATCAAAGGAAGAACCAACAGATTTTAGGATTTATTAGATACAGTGACGTCCACGCATACATATACATATAAATAGAAAAATCCATTATAAAAAAATAAATAGAAAAATCCAAAGCAAATTTCCTAGAATAGTAACTACTCAAACCACTCGAAGTTTCAATCACTATGTCACTGAAATAAAGGAAAATAAGAATGATCAAAACAAATAGCAATTTTGCATGAAAGTTTTTCTTTAGATACTCTCAAATTTGTATGAAGGTACTAGTATTTTTTATAATTGAACGACTGCGATTTAATTACAAATTTAAAACAAGTAATTTGAGTTAATAAAACACTTGATTAAATCTTAAACACTAAGATATGAGTACCCTTAAATTTTACAACTATATTAGATATATTAACTAGTGTATCTAGACAATAGAAAGCTCAATCCATATGCCAGAATTAGAAGTGTCAAACTCACTTATATAAAATTATTAGTTGTTTTATAGTTTTTCTCTCTCATATTTAGTGTAGTTTTTTTTTTTCCCCTCTAATAAACAAAGAAAGTGTGTCGGGCAGCCATTCAAGCTGCTTTGCTTCACCCACGAGAAAAAAAAGTGATGGTGAATAGTGACAGAAAATAGATACATGTAAATAATGGATAATGATAATAGGTGGTGGATAGTGAATAATGACATATATATATACTTGTATCCTTAATATGTAAATTTAAAAAAAAAAATGTAATTAAAGACGAATATGAAAGATAAATTAAAGAGAAAAAAAAACAATTTTATTTTTGCGATTCCGTCTGTTTATTAGTATAAATATGGATATATTTACACTTCATGTAAACATAGTGAAACAGGTCAATTACAAGAACCTGTGACTAATTAACATAATCTTTCTCAACTCATTTTAAAAAGAACAAAACTCTCTAACTAAAAGTTTAAAATTAATTTTTTACTGACCCACTAATTAACATAAAATTTCAAATTTCCCTAACCACTAAAACAAACATCATGAAAAATCTCTAAATTTTAATATATTTTATTCAAAATTATTCTCATCTACTAAAATAAATAAATTAAATTTTTACTTAAGTCTGCAATAAATGCATGTGAAACACATCAAAATAATTCCGTAAAATAGACGGAAGCTATACTAATTTTGTAATATATAAAAGACAGTATATAATAGATATAATAGAATACTCCACTAAATTTCAAGGTCATGATATCTATGCATTTTGTTTCATTGATGTCAAGGCTGTGTGGAAATGATGTGTTCAGAAGGTCATGGTTAATGAGCACTTGTACCTTTTCAGAGAAAATTGGTCTTCTTACTTCATCGACGCTTTCTGTTGTGAATGTCTCCAGCTTTACGCAGTAACTCACCGCCAACCGCTTCAATTGTCGACACTCTATAGCATGGTTGTTAAACTCTGGAGTTAACTCGTAAACTCTTACGAGTATACTACACAAAACGAGTTAACACTTATGTAAACTCTTTTTTGATAAACTCGTACATGTTTAAGTAAACTCTCAATTCGACTAATGAATTTACGAGTCAAAATCTACATACGAGTTTACGAGTTTACCTTAAAATGTACAAATTTTGCAGCTTTGTCAGATACTTCCCTAACTTTGTTTATATTAGATAATATATATTGGATTTATTTAGCTAATTTCATATATTTATCATAATTGAGCTTTGTTTTATTGAATTATATAATAATACAGATATTGAATAAAATATGACATAACCACTAAGTGCCATACATTAAGGTATATTTTATGATATTTCTTTCATTAATTTAATTTAAAGTTAACATTATTCAATTTCAATTATAAATAAAATATTTAATCAAGTTTAGCTCCTAATTATATTGCTTATAATATATTTTTTTTACGTATGTAAACTCATACGAGTTTACGATTCGAGTTTGCTAAGACTCCACGAGTTTACTTAAACTATCGAGTTTGACAACCTTGCTCTATAGTGTTTCTTCCCATAAAGAAACACCTAACATGTGGTAGACTACTAAATTCCATGGATACGTTAGGAAACTCCAATGGTTTGTTGCTTGTTTCTGATCCTGTAACACATTTAACAATTTCCTCCATTCTATAACATTGCATTATCTTTAAGTCTTCAAGCTTTCCAAGACATTTGGCTACAGAAGCTGGCAAGATACGACTCAATTTTTTACAGTTAACAACATTGATACTCCGCAGATTTGAGAAGTTGAAAGCTCCTTTTGGATCTCTGCTCCACACTTGCTTCAGATTATTGAGACCCATTAAAAGAATAACCTGCAATTTTGTGTCGATTCCTAATGCATCTTTTTCCAAAGGACGTTCCATGGTTTCAAAAATATCTTCCACCGACGCACAACTAATTACATTCAAGCTCTCTAAGCTCTGATGCCAACCTTCCATGTGACTAGGAAAAATTATGTCAAGCTTTTGGCACCCTTTAATATACACTGAAATGAGATAAGGAAAGGATCCTGCACCAACTTCATGTGGCCATATGTGCTTTAACATATCCATTTTAGTGAGTTGGATTTCCTCCAACTCAGGAAAGATACATACCTGTTTTATAGCAAAGAAGCCATTATGTAAAGGAATGAGGTACCACAATGACAAGTCTTAGCGAAAAAAATGCACAACATGAGAAAGAGTGAGCAGATCTAGAAAACACAAAATTAAAAGGTAATTACAGAACTTTACAGTCCTACGTACTGCTGAATAGTCACCACAATTTTCCTCGAAGATGAATAACTTTTCCATCATCGGACAATTACTTACAAAAAGACTTTTGAGTTTCTTCAGATTGCTAGCCACGGACAATGAACAAGAGTCCTGTTACACGTACACCAAAAAATATATACCATACATATACTCTATATTTATATACATAAAGTTTGTGTTTTAATGCCTGTAATGTTTGTGCACTTAATTGAGTATAATTGAGAATATCATCTATAAGTTTGTAATGTTTGTGCACTCATGAGAATAAAGTTTGTACATTATTAATAGTGTATGTATGGGTATATAAAATTGGGTGTACATGTAACATTTTTGATGAACATAAATATGTCAAGTTAGGACAATCTTGCACAGTTAATTTTATTAATTTTTGAAAACAGAAGCTTGAAAGTTGGCTGCTCCATATCTTAAGGATTTTGATTGAGGACAACTCCAAGGTCTCTTAAGTTTGGGATTTCAACCTATAGGAACACACATATAATTACTATATTTGGAACAACTAATATAATCTTTGATCACACATTAATTTAAGTTAGAGGAAATGTATGCAAGATCATACATTTTCACCAAAAAGAGAAAAGGGAGTTGTGACACTTCGCTCATTCTCTGCAGTAGTAATTTCTGTGTGCCTTTCTTGGCTATCCATAATGTGGAAACTACTAAATAATGGTAAATCTTGCAGTTTCAAAGAGCATAGCGTATAGAACACAACCTTATCTGATACTCCTTCTCCTTCCTCTACAACAATTTCCTCCAAACGAACACATTCAGAGACATCAATTGTTTCTAGACTACAAAGAAATTTAACAAGGTAAAAAGGAGAAGAGATCCTTCAATTTGGTGCACATCTTGACCTTGATTGTTTTTAATCTAGAGAATGACACATTTGTAACAGGACTACAACATATCATCTTCATGCTTGTCAGGTTGAAGAGACTGAGAGATTCTAAGCTGGGAAAAGCATCCTGAGGATGTGACAACTCCATTGAGTTAACAATATATTCAATGTCATGGTCATTTATGATTGACAAGTGTTTAAGATCTGGGAACCCATCCAAACTCAGCTCATAAAAGGCATTTTGAACTCCATTTAGCTCTTCCAACAGCAAATTCTCTACTATTTTGGACATTATTTTGATTTCTTTAAGGGAGTGAATGTCTTTGCCTCCAGTTTTTAGCTGTAGTGCCAAAGATCTTGAAGCTGAATGCTTATTAGACATCTTGAAATCTTCGCCTGAAAGCATCTGGAAGTCTCCAATGACAACCTTGTAATCATTTAACATGTCAAAGAACACATCTTTTGGCAAAACATCAGCACTTGGGATGCACACTGTTGGAAATTTGTAATTCCAATATTTATGTGGGCTCATATTTAATAACAATTATATTAGTTATTTACCATAAAGGGCTTTTTACAGTGATCTAATTTTGTTACAAGCCTCTTGGGCTTAAAAAAAATTGATATGGACTTAATGGGTAGATGCCGAGTATTGACCCATCAGGGGATAGTGGGCCCCCCTGATCAGTTATAAATACGTGGGGAGGCCATGATCCCCAATACACCAAATCAAGCACAGTTTCCCTTCTCCCCATCTGGAAGAGAAACAGAGGGTCCATTGAGGAACTAAGGGATTTGGTTGAGGAAGATCGTAAAACCAACGATCTTTTTTGTGACTAATCGTTGCAAGGAATTTCATCAACATCAATGAATTCAGGCATTTACGAATTGTTATAATCCTTGATAATCTGACATGATGTCGTTAAAGAAACTCCAACAAGTGGTATCAGAGCCACTCATCATTGCCAGATTATTAGGATTTGTGGTTTGGATAATTTAGATAATTACAATCTGTGCTTCTAGTTTCCGCTGCACTATCGTATGTGAAGTGTGTGATTATTCTAAAGTGATGTTAATTATTCATTTATTTATTTATTTTCCAAATCCTGTGAACCCAAAATTATGGAATTTGAGAATTTGGAATTTGGGAATTTTTTTTTAATTAACCTGAATCATATTGGTTTGAAGTAAAATAATAAAGAAAGAAAATGAAGTTTTGTGCGATGATGGGTGTGCCTTGTGCGGTGATGGCACGACAGTGGCGGTTTGCTGTCGCGGTGGGTTATGGTGTCGGTGGCATTTGGTTTGCTGTCACAGGAAGCCAGTACGTGACGATGATGTCTCCAATCCAAAACACTAAAGCACATATAGCAATGCAGAGGCCATGCAACCTGGTAGGAAAGATCTCTGAGCAAATGATGAAATACATATGATGGATTAGCAACGGAGCACGATGGAGGAGCACAACGGAGCACAATTACAGGCACAACTGTGAATGGCAACTCTGAAACGCTCAAACGACCTAAATCTAAAAACTTAGAGACATGCAAAACGAGGTCGTTTTGCTTGTTTTGTCCTTAGAAAAAACACAACTACGGTAAACCTGTGAACTCGCCAGTAAACTCACGATTTTATGCGAGTTCACACAAGTTTACCTAGAAACGAGTTTACATGTGAGTTAGCTCGATTTTACTACCTAGGAACGTAAACTTGTACGAGTTTACAAGTTAAAACACGATTTTGATAACCATGGATATTTCTCATCAACATGATTACAACACCTCTTTTCAATGTAATTTTGTGATTTGGAAGTCCAGAACATTTGATGGAGTTCAAAAGTTCAACATTTAGCCATTCACTGTCTACTCCAATATTTACATCGCTCTGACATACCGAATCCGAGCTCAAATATACTTTCTCATCCCCTGGGAATAGTGAGAGAACATAATCATCAGCCCCTTCAGCAACTTCTAGTGTGGGTGCCAACATAATACTATCCTGAAAACATGAGAAGTTGTCACCAGAAACAAGTAGTGACGGCTAAACAAATTTAACCAAGGAAGCAATATGGTCAGTTGAGTTCAATATTAAATTCTCCAAAGGAATATCAATATCAACATCACCATCTACTCCATCAGATATGCCTACTTTTCCATCACCAATATCCAACAACAATTGAGCAAACTCAACGTCACTGGAATTGTATTTGTTGCTACTATCTAGTTGAAATCGCATGTTTTGAGTTAACACCAACATATTGCATTTTTTTTTCCATAAATGCAAGTAACTTATACATGCATTGACAATATATGTCCTCGAAGCTTTCGGAATCACAGGCAAAACTTGTCTAAAATCACCCCCCAACACTACAACTTTTCCACGAGAAGGTTGTCTTAGACTGTGTGGATTCAAGAACCGCATAATATCCTTTAGTGCACTATCCAAAGCTTCAAATGGCCATCTATGCATCATTGGAAAATCACGTAGACTTCTTCCATTGGAAAGCATCAATTGCTCTATATCAATCAAACATAAATCGTGTAAATCCTCATGATTAATAACATATCCCGTATAGAGAAAACTATAGTTAGATCACAGTAACATGTGGAAAAAAAAAATAGGAAATATGTGATGGGACAAATAGGAAATGAAAAAAAAACAATTCAGCATACGTAAGACCTCTACCTTCTTGGTAAGCTCGATTTGCATCCATTCATAATAGAAACATGGTTTTTTTTTTTTTTGTCCTTTGCATTTACATAAACAGAATCAACCGGATCTTGATATTTGAAGATAACGTTTTATTGGTGCGGTAGATGAAAGGTCAGCCTTTGGACGGGAGGCCATCGGTGGTGAATGTCAAAGGAACATATTCTCCAAATAGACTCACATGGAGATAGATATCTACAATCATAGTCTTCATTAATTTCATCAAATTTCGCAGACACTCCATTTTCATCAATTTCATACCTCATGCAAGCAGTAACTCGATCAAGTCCTTTGTTAACATACTTGAAAAAGATACTTGATGCAATTGGATTTATTGCAAAACTCTAAGTTGATGTGCGCTTCGTATTTAAGTAACATCCTAGGACTAACAACAAACCTATTGTCAAGCTCAATATTACTCTTCAGAGTCGTTGCACCAATTTGCCTTCTCATATATATAGGAAATCAATCAAGATCAAATGTTGTGTGATACAAATTGCTTGGGATAAAACTTAGAACACGTTCCATCCTTCATACAAGGCCAACTTGGCCTAGTTAGTCCACATGGACCATGCATCATGAATGTCGACACCAATTCATACAATTTTGGAAATCGATTGTGCCTTGGCAACTCATCACAAATAACATTGTTTACAAAATTTGTTGTCTCAATAACTGCACTATCCGGCAACTACAACAAAATATGTGCATATGGGAGTCCCCTCTTCTGGAATATGCCTATGACACATTATTAAAAAGTAAACAAAAAGTTGCTTGTATGTAGACTCCAAAAAGAAACAATGTAGTTACCTGCACAAACTTTCCCAAAAATAGTCCATTCTTAAAACCAATCATCATCTCATCAAGCTTCATCTCGAAAACTTGGCTTACAACATCTGCTTGATACAAAGCGATCAATCTCATGCCACTTAGAATTACAAGTCACAGTAATGAAAAGATCTGGATATCCAAATTTCTTGCAGAAAGTCACAGCAATTGTTGAACAAATTGTTGAAATGATATCTTGTTCCTTAATAAAACACCATGATCATTAGACCTCCCATGCAATCTGAAAGCATTAAACTCTCTAAAAAAGACTCTGCGCCTTTTTCTAGACTCATCAAGGGATGCAGTATGACTTATTGGAATGTCCTCTTGAAATCCATCCTCACCATAAGGATATACAACAATGGATATTGGAGTGGAATGTATGTTGTGTGAGTCTCATGCAAACGCTGAAATGCATGTAACTATTGTTCAAAAGAGGACGCAGGCGTCTGAAAACTTTGAGCCAATACATTGTGATCATCAATCATATCCATTAATTGTTGCACCAATACGATGTCCAAACAATCACTACCTTGATTGAAGCTAGACGATGAAACAAGTAGAACAAAATAGACATTTCATAAATTAATTGTTACTTACTCAAAATATTGCATGTGATTACTGACTTCATGCTCTGTGTCATATATATATAACTTAGAAAATATGGGTTGCTGTCCAACTTGTGGCAATAATGAACCAATGTTGTGATAATTTTTGTCCATTGATGATAAATTGAGGTGGACCCATACCATCGTTGATAGATCGCTAAACCTTCCCACCAATGGATGTAAATGCAAACATGCTATTATACCTTCTAATATTAATCAAGAAATGACCACTTTTTGGATGGGCACCAGTAAATAAATCGAACAATAACTGGGGTGGTTTTTGTAGAAATGGTAATTGGATCTTTTCACTCATGCAACAAATCGCAAATTTAGGATCATTTTTTTGTTTTGTTTTTTCAGACCTTTCCTCATAATAGACACAAGCAAGACAATGTGGATACACATGATCTGTGGTTCACCAAGGTCATGATATCCTTCAATTAAACAAATTCAACAGAAAATTCAATACATATAAAGTATACAACATAAATTGTATAATAGCTCATAGGTGAATGATACGAAGAAAAATTACCTTGTTGGATTGTCTCAAAATGTAACTGGTGATCCTCAAAGATGGGAGTGGGAACAAACACATCATAAACTAAATCCGAAAACAATACTTAGTAGAACATCAACTCAGATTTAGCCTTCTTTTTTTTTTAGGTTGCCTACCTAGTATTCAAGGCTTAGCTTTGACTAATTCGGGTCGACCAGGGTCGCGCACCTTGCTATGGTGGGTGAGTCTCTCAGCGGGGATAACTGTGTACACAAGGTCTCAAACTCGGGGCCTTGCTTAAGCGATACCAAGCCGCTTACCACTTGGATCAACCCCCGTTGGTTGATTTAGCCTTCTTTACCACCTCACATACTACAAAAAAAATACCGTTATATTATGGCAATTAATTGAAAAAATTAATTCATAGTTCATCAAAAATAGATTCAGAAACTTGAGTCAATTAAAGATTACAAATAATTGGTAAGCAAACGGATTTGGCACCAATGATTCATTACCTGTGTGTAGTACATTGCGAAAACCACTTTGGATCGACGAAATTTGTGGAGAATCTGTTAAAAAAAATTGATTGAATGTGAATAATCTACCAAAAAAAGAGAGACACAAAGCAATGTTGATATTTCGCGCAAGGAGATGAATAAGGGATAAACCATTAAACAACGAAAATTTAAATAAAAAACGAATAGAATAAAAAAAAATTAACGCAAACTGAAAGAAGAATTTCAACAATTTAATATTAAAAGTTTTATTAAACACATAAAATAAATTGTTGCATACGTTATTCATAGATTTTATTGTTTTATAATTACTTTTGACATTAAAAATGTTGGAATTCATTATAATTAGCAAATCGATTCCATGTAAAATGGTTAAATTACCCTTACTTATTTGTTTCAATCTCGATTCTACCCTTAATTCTCAACCAAGAAAGTAACAAATACAACTTTTAGCAATAAATCATATGTATGGGATTACACACTAAATGGTATTAATATAGTAAAATACGCAGTTTACATGTATTATGATTACAATAATTCATCATAAAAGAAAGGCAGCATCACCATAGAGGACTGGTTGAAGCGTAGTGATTTAAGTACATATCTCTGTATTGGAGATGTAGTCATCCATGCATACAAATATAATTCAGTGCTAAGTATAAATGTTAATTAGTTGTATAATTATTTGGTTCCAAGAAAAATTTAGATTCTATTTTATGGATATTCTAAATTAGAAAGTAAGTAATTTATATTTTATATCAACACATATGACAGACAGAGTAACAATTATGAACCAGATGCCTTAGTAATAAGATGAATATATTAGATTATTTGACAATTTAATTTATTGACCTTTACGTTCTAATTTTATTTGTTTACTCTCACAGTAGTCAACCAAATAAAATAACCTCACATTAAGTTATTCTTCATAACACACCTTACCAACCATTTATTTCTTTTCATTTCTGTAGTAATAAAAAGAAAACATAACTACAAATATTATCTATATATTAAATAAACAAAACTGGGTAGAGTGTTGTTGAATTAATATTAATATCACATTTTTCAATAATTTCTTTATGCATGCCACAACACAAAGCACATAGCCACAGAAAAACAAACGAATTAATTAAAATGATTGCCTGCAATACAGCATGGGAATTTACCTTAACAGTGTTACCATACTAAACTAAACATTTAAAAAAAAAAAAAGAATTGGTATACAGGTAAAAGGAATTATCCAAAGCTCCCAACAAACACGAGAATTGTATCATTTTCACAAATTGAGATACTCATACACTTAGAATGGAGTCGTTGCAATTTAATTAATATGCAAATCACTGTAGATATAAAATACTAGATTACATAGTTCTGACAACATAGAGAAATTAAACTCCTCATATATTGTATTCATTATCATCGTTTTCATTGGTATCAGAATTAAACATCTCTAGAAAAGAGATAGGGAACACACTCTGTGTAACACCCTAACTAACTATTTACGTTTAAGTCGTAAATAATACTCACTAGTTGTTATCTTTCGGCTTAGTTACTTTTAAACTTACTTTTGAAAATATAATTAGTTACGAAAATATGAATCAATTTAAAACTTTTCTTTGTTTTACAAAATATTGGTTGTTAAAACGTGAGCCATACTCGTGCCACGACGAATCATACTAACTAAGGAAACTTATATGCTTGAGGGAACGTTGTGAAGACCTGCTCAACATACATTCATTATCATAACACATACATACATACCAAGTGGTCCTGGGTTCACATATGTCACACACATATACACCTGAAATATAGCCATGCATAGGACCTGTGGTGTAGCTACCCCCACAGTCCCATGTGGCACAAATAACATATACAAGGCCTATTCCTATTAGGCTATCTACTTGCTACGATTTCTGCATGCCCTGCTTAAGCTCCAGACCTCAAAGATGATGATTCCAACTCTTGCCACGGCTGAAAGATAAATTTGCCACTGAGTTTGCTTCCAAGGATCATAAGTAAACGTAGGGTGAGAACTTGCGTCCTCAGCGGGTAACCTGTGGGAATAACTCGCAATTCATTTACTTATAATCCCGCCACTTTGGGGGGGTCTCTGTAACATCCCGATTTTTCCTTAGAGAAATAATCGTAAATATAATTATTAAATTAAGTTTCTAATCATGATTAGAGAATTAAGATGGGAAATTATTAAGTAGACTATCCCTAGGAAATAAGACGTGTCGCGATAGGAAGTTCGGCGGAGAACCAAACAGCCGCTGTTCGCCGATGAAATTTTTTGACGCGCAAAAGGTGTCCGTGAAAATAATCCCCCAGAGAAAAATTCACAAACATCTTTAATATTAATACCCTTGGGTAGAGGGGAATTAGAGGGTCACGACGGTATAAACGGAATATTTTTCGGACGACCGTGCGTGACGCACCGAGACTGCGAGCGATAAAACACGAGCGATCCGGAACCGGGAGAAAATGAAAATTTCAGCAGCTGATCCAAGTGAGAGGGGGCTGCACGGCTGATTGGGATTTTGTCCAATCCCTTAAGTCATGCTTCCAAAAACTCACATCACCTTACCTTTCTTACACTAGCCATACCTATGCCCATGATTTCCACTATTCATCACCTTTTTCTAAATCCTAAAACTCAATTAATTACTTCACCATTCAGCCACCCCACACCGAGCTCCCTTCCCCCAAATTTACAAGTGAAATTTCATCTTCTACATTCTCCAAAAACACACACCAAGCCAAGCTCCAAGAACACCCAACATCAAGCTTCAAGCCAAGCATTCTTGCCACCCTCTTCCACCTTCTAAGAACCGAAGCACAGCCCCTCAAGTCTCCTCATCCTTCTTCATTTTATTCCTTCCAAAACCAAGAGGAACAACCTCTTCCCCCTCCACCTTGTTAGAGGTTCTTCACCTTGGAGAAAGGAGAAGCTCAAGCTTCACGACAACAAGGCTTATGGGACTTCACTCTAAGCTTCCCTCACCACCACCAGGTTTTTCTACAGGTGGGTAAACTTGGTTTGGTCACCCCTTGGTGGCTTATGTTTTCTTGTATGTGTTTATGTGCTTGTATGCCTCATGATAAATGACGTTAGAAATGCTATGTTAAGACTTAGGAGATGATTCTGAAGGGTCCTATGACCTGGACTAGCGTAGTATATGATGGTTGAAATATGTGAGAAAAACTTAAGGAGCATCCATGAGCAAGGGGGAAAGAATGACAAGAGAAACAAAGAAAACAGATCCTGGTTCGTCAGGTATAGCTGGGTAGTTCCGCGGAAAAATGATTGAGAGGAGTATGGAGAATTGTTGAGCGGCTGATAAGTGCCCAAATTACACAAAATTGACATATTAAAATGGCACTTATCTAGCATGTTTTTAAATGAATTATCTAATTAATTTCCTTTGTTTTGTAGGTTTCTAATATATTTTGAAGGTGGATGCAAGCATAATTTATAAGGAATAATCCCATAAAGAATGGAAGAAAAGGGCAGAATTGGAAAAGAGCTTAAAAAGAAGATTCTGGACGAAGGCATCGCTCAGCGAGGAACCAAGCACTGCTCAGCGACTAGAGAAGAATCGCTCAGCGATGTAACACTTATCGCTCAGCGAAAGGACGTCGGCAAGCCACTTGCACCGGCGCCATCATTGAGCCAGCTGGAGCCAGCTGGAGCCAGCCAATGGCCGCTTGACACGTCAGCACCGCCCTGCAAAAAGCTGTCGAGCATTTAATGAAGACGCGTAAAAGTACAATCGCTCAGCGATTAAGCGCCGCCGCCCAGCGATTCAGAGCTCATCGCTCAGCGATGGGACCAAAACCGCTGAGTGATGGACCCCAAAATCTGCCTATAAATAGAGGAGGCCGAGATCACTTCGGGGCATTCCATCCAACCCCCCTCAAAACACCATTCTTTCTTCATTTTGTTGCACTTTAAAGCTTAGTTTAGTTTAGGTTAGGTTAGGAACAAAGACGAGGCTTGTGAAGGAGCCGGAGATCGAGGAAGCTTGGCGAAGCCATGGCCATGACGGCGTGAGCACGTGTCATGGTAAGTGCCTAAACCTTGCCTCCGAGATTCTCTTGTAAGATGGGTTCCTAACCCACTTTTTGTTGGGATTTTGATTATTATTGTAGTGCTTGTATCCATGTAACTATTATATATGAATCTATCTTTTCCTTATGATTTGCTTGAATGATTTTATGCCTAATGCTAGTTTTGTTTAGTGTTTTGATTCTTGATTTGGGACTTGTTTACATGAACGAAAGTTATGCTAATTAGGTCATAACCAAATTAAAATCAATAATGCTATGCTTAACTAGAACCTAGACTTGAACATTGTGAACGAAAGTTACAATCATTAGAGTCTGACCTAAATCATTTCATCTAACCTTGTTGCCATAACTGGAATAAAGGTTAGCCGTTTTAACATCTGGATTAATGCTGGCGTACCTTGTTAAGCTAGTGTGCGAAAGTGACAGTTTAACAAGGGAAACCTGTGATCTTGTCATGCGCGAAAGTGATGACAAGTTAAGAACTGATGGCGGGCAATCAAACGATAGTTCTATGTAATAAGTAACTGGATGCATGAAACTATGATGTGATTAAAATTCCCAACAAGCTCCGGAACTACCTCTGATTTGTTTCCTATTTTATTTTCCTGTCTTTTATTTATTTAGTCTATTTAAATATAAATCAAATCACAAATCTTTCACCTCATTGTTTAATTAAATGAACTCAAGAATGGTATTTTACAACTCCCTGTGGGATCGACCATACCCTATACTGCAAACGGATTCCTTTGGAATCTGGAAGCTGTAAAGTAGGTATGAATATATAAATTTAATTTGGATAACAAAAGCGCATAGAAGCTTTCAACGAGCTTGGCATGGTTGTGACAAATATAAGCTGTGCCAAGATCCGAGAAAGTGGTTAAAAAAGGCTTTCATCAAATTTGGCGCCGTTGCCGGGGAGTTGCGTCAAAATACATCGCTTGAGTTTTGTTTAGTTAAACAATTGTGAATATTTGTAAAATATTGTATAGTTCTATTTTCGTTACTATTTTGTTATTTTGTGAACTCTTGTTTTGATCTTATTTGGCTAGTGTGAATTTCTCTTAGCAATTGCGAGGTAAGACTTCAAAAGACCAATTATTATTTGACCCTGAGATTGAAGCTACTTTGAGGAAAAATAGGAAAAAGAAGAAAAAGCACTTAGCCAGACAAAGAGAGGAGCAAGAGACAACAACATCATCATCATCTTCTTCAACAAACCAAGAAGAAACCATGGCTGAAACCACTGGAGCTGGTGGAGCTGGAACTGGCAATGTAACAGGAGCCAGTGACAATAGGGGATTTGTAAATTTCACCCCTAGAAATATTATAAGAATGAGCAGGACTACTGGTGCTCAAAGACAACCTCAGATGCAACCTGGTTTGGTTCAATTGTTATATGCTAACCCTTTTGCAGGTTTGGATCATGAGGATCCATACGCTCATTTAACAAAATTCTATGAACTCTGTGGGACCGCGGGAATGTCCGAGGCCGATGAAGAATCGATCTTTTTACGGATGTTTCCCCTGACACTAATTGGAAAAGCTAAGGAGTGGTTGCTTGATCAGCCACAAAATATCTTGTCAAATTGGGATCAGTTGGAGGAAAAGTTTTGTGCCAGGTACTTTTCTCAATCTAAATTTATGGATTTGAAAACTGCAATTGCTACATTTGTGCAGGCTCCGGGAGAAAGTCTCTGTGAAGCCTGGGAACGCTACAAGTCCATGCTGAGAAAGTGCCCAAATCATGGATTCGATGCACAAACACAAATCCACATCTTCCGCAACGGACTTCAACAACAGCACAAACTGATGCTGGATGCTGCTGCCGGTGGACAAATCATGTCCAAGACACCGGAGGAGGCAATCTCCATAATCGATTCCATGGCCTTGACAGACCAACAAGGCCAGTACAACAGAGGTCCTAGGAGAGGAGGAGTGCTTGAGCTGGGACCCAATGATGCCATTCTTGCACAAAACAAGCAACTCCAGCAACAAATCGACGAGGTGAAAAAGGCCCTAAACGAGTTGCCAAAACAAATTCGAGAGGCCCGAGATGCAAAAAGGCAACAGGTATTTTTCTGTGAAATTTGTAACGGCGATCACCCGTCCAATGTTTGTCAATTCAGGGAAGAGGAGGTGCACTTCCTTGAAAACCAGCCACGGCCACCCTATCAAACCAATTTTCAAAGGGGGCCGAATCAAAATTTTAATCAGCCATGGAGGCAAGAAGCTGGACCATCATTCAGAGCCCCGCAACAGCCGTATCAACCACCCCGCCCGTATCAGAACCAACCACCAGTGCATCCGAGTTCTAAAATAGAGGAAACGTTCAATCAATTTATGCAACAATCAATGATAAATCAAAAGAACAACGAAGCCTCTATTAGGAACTTGGAGACGCAATTGGGGCAATTGGCTACTGATATATCGGAGCTGAAAAAGAAAAGATTTACGGCCAATCCGGAGCTGAACCCCAAGAACTCTTGCCATGAGGGGAGGAGTGATGATGAAGCAAGGAACTAGAAGGAAGAATGCGTCGGGCTAACAACGTTAAACAAAGCGCTGTCTGGGAGGCAACCCAGAATTCTGTAAGTTTTTATTATTTAGTAGCTTATTTATTTTGAAGGTAATTAATTTTAAGGTGTTAAAATACTTTATGAACTATGGTGAAAAAGGAATAAAGGTTATTTAAATCTTGTAATTAGGTTTGAAATTTAAAAATGCTAATCTTTTTCAATTAAGCTAAACTTGAAGCATTTTTTATTTCTAAACCTAATGACAGATTTTAAACCTTTTAAGCAATTATTTGAGAAAGGTGCACAAAATTAATTGAAAAAAGATTCTTATTTGTTTAAGAAATGAAAAGTAATTTTAAAGAAAAGAATCTTTCTAAAAGCACCTTAAGATGTTTTATTGAGAATCCAGAAAATTTTTGTGGGAAATTCTGTCCACAAGGAGTGGGAATTTCTGTCCACCATAGTGGGAAAATCTGTCCACTTGAGCGGGGACTTCTGTCCGAAAAGTTGTAGGAAATTCTGTCTCCAACGAGGATTCAAAATAAAAACATAATCTCTCTAATGCTATTTGGAAGGAAGGAGTTTTCTTTGATCGTTTTTGCAGGCCGAAGAACAACCAATGAAGATTCCTAACAACACAAAAGAGAGACGCACTTCTGGAGGACGAAGAGCATGATTCCTCAAAGAAGGATGAGCCTCTATCTCCTCAAAGCATTGAAGCAAGATGAAGTAGCATAGACAAAATAGACAAACGGCTACATCAAGAAGGCTACTTCAAGACATTCACCATGAACAGGGAGCATTTCTAATTCTAACATCTTACTTACTTAATTTTCTTCATTAATAGTTAGTAGTTTAACATGTGCTTAAGACTTGTTTGTTTAAAAACACAGTAGTGGTTTATTTTACTTGGTTTGATGCATGAACACATATATCATGAATTGAATTATTTCAGTATCCATAATAGATCTTTGTGAATACATGGATATCATGAACATGTCATTATGCATTCTTGCCTGTTTTGCATAAACATAACCTTGAAGATGTTTTGAAATCAAGGAAATTAACCCTAAACCTAGTGAGGGAGTGAGCCTAAACACTTAGCGAGAAAGAGAGAATCACCATTGTTTTTGCACAATTGAATTTGCTTGAGTCTCTAATGTTGATAATTGTATGGAAATAATAGGAGATGATCAAGGCATTTTGTTCTTTAGAATTTAAACCCACTTGGCCAAATAAAGCCTACCCTTAATTAGGACTTCCCTTTGTTACCCCATTTGAGCCTAACATGAGAAAATTTTTGTTCATAAACCCCTAAGCCTTAAAAAGGAAAAACAATGTCGTCCCTTAATTCTTAAATTAAGAGAGCATTTATAATTGGATTATGAGCAAAAGATCTAAGTCAGGGGGAGACAAGGATGGGCAAAAGTGGGAAAGTACAAAAGAAAAGATAGAAAGAACAAAATCAAGAAAAGAACACATTCTATCCCAAAACAAGAAGAAAAAGATAAAGGGATAGAAGAAAAAGAAAATCAAGGAGAAAAGGGGGTTAGAAAAAGAACGAGAAGAAAAATGTTGAAAAGAAAACAGGTGACAACAAGGAGTTGGTTTTCAAATGCTCTCTTAATTAAACATTTGCATATCCAGAAAAACCAATTTTTCTTGTAGCCTAGCCACGATACAACCCTTTAAAGTCCTTCGGTGATCCTTGCATGACCGTACTTTGCATTGAATGGTGAGACAGATAACAAATTTAAATTGTTGAATTCAATGGTGATATTGAGCGAAAACACTCACCCCAAATTGGTCTACTGACCATTGAGCGACAAAGATAATTTCCTTGGTGGAAAAGACATTGGATAGAGTGAATTGTTTATAGTATTCAAGTAATTGTGCATTTGACTTGTTCTGATTATTTTTATGTTTCACATGGTCTAAAGCTTAAACTGTCTGAAACATTTCAATTCATTGCATTAACCATAAGCATTGATCTTTTATGAAATAATTCTACTACCTCTTGTTTGAGGACAAACAAGGTCTTAAGTCAGGGGGAGTGATAAGTGCCCAAATTACACAAAATTGACATATTAAAATGGCACTTATCTAGCATGTTTTTAAATGAATTATCTAATTAATTTCCTTTGTTTTGTAGGTTTCTAATATATTTTGAAGGTGGATGCAAGCATAATTTATAAGGAATAATCCCATAAAGAATGGAAGAAAAGGGCAGAATTGGAAAAGAGCTTAAAAAGAAGATTCTGGACGAAGGCATCGCTCAGCGAGGAACCAAGCACCGCTCAACGACTAGAGAAGAATCGCTCAGCGATGTAATACTTATCGCTCAGCGAAAGGACGTCGGCAAGCCACTTGCACCGGCGCCATCATTGAGCCAGCTGGAGCCAGCTGGAGCCAGCCAATGGCCGCTTGACACGTCAGCACCGCCCTGCAAAAAGCTGTCGAGCATTTAATGAAGACGCGTAAAAGTACAATCGCTCAGCGATTAAGCGCCGCCGCCCAGCGATTCAGAGCTTATCGCTCAGCGATGGGACCAAAACCGCTGAGCGATGGACCCCAAAATCTGCCTATAAATAGAGGAGGCCGAGATCACTTCGGGGCATTCCATCCAACCCCCCTCCAAACACCATTCTTTCTTCATTTTGTTGCACTTTAAAGCTTAGTTTAGTTTAGGTTAGGTTAGGAACAAAGACGAGGCTTGTGAAGGAGCCGGAGATCGAGGAAGCTTGGCGAAGCCATGGCCATGACGGCGTGAGCACGTGTCATGGTAAGTGCCTAAACCTTGCCTCCGAGATTCTCTTGTAAGATGGGTTCCTAACCC
>QANU01077762.1:7343-53401 GCA_003254905.1 Nissolia schottii | reverse complement strand
CGAAAGTGACAGTTTAACAAGGGAAACCTGTGATCTTGTCATGCGCGAAAGTGATGACAAGTTAAGAACTGATGGCGGGCAATCAAATGATAGTTCTATGTAATTAGTAACTGGATGCATGAAACTATGATGTAATTAAAATTCCCAACAAGCTCCGGAACTACCTCTGCTTTGTTTCCTATTTACTTTTCATGTTCTTTATGTTTATTTATCTATTAATTAAAACACAAATCCTTCACCTCATTGTTTAATTGAACAAACTCAAGAACGGTATTTTACAACTCCCTGTGGGATCGACCATACCCTATACTGCAAACGGATTCCTTTGGAATCTGGAAGCTGTAAAGTAGGTATGAATATATAAATTTAATTTGGATAACAAAAGCGCATAGAAGCTTTCAACGAGCTTGGCATGGTTGTGACAAATCTAAGCTGTGCCAAGATCCGAGAAAGTGGTTAAAAAAGGCTTTCATCAGCGGCGCCTGGAACGGTGCCGAGTGGGTCCGCGGAAAGTAACTGAGAGGAGTCTAGAGTTGTTGAGCGGCACCAAGAATGGTGCTGAGAGGGTTCCGCGGAGGATCCCTGGGATGTGAATGTGGGAAAATGAGAGAAAATAAGTAAAGGAGTAAGCGCCGAGTGGTTCCGCGGAGAGAGACGGAGAGGAGTCTAGAAAGTTGATAAGCGGGCACCTAGGATGGTACTGAATGGGTTCCGCGGAGGATTCTTGGAGTAATGAGAAGGTTACGTGAAGAGTTTTGAGTGGGCACCAGGAGTGATGCTGAATGGGTTCTGCGGAGGATCCCTGGAGTAATGAGAAGGTTACGTGAAGAGTGTTGAGTGGGCACCAGGAGTGGTGCTGAATGGGTTCCGCGGAGGATCCCTGGAGTGTAGAAAGGGTTACGTGAAGAGTGCTGAGTGGACACCAGGAGTGGTGTTGAGCGGGTTTCCGCGGAGGACCCGAGGTTGTTGAGGTTACGAGTATGTGTATGATGAATGAATGAGTTAGGTTTATGATGATGTATGATGATTTATGGTGATGTATGATGATGTAGGAGGAATATGTTATGAGGTAAGTTTATGATATATTTGTATGATGATGTACGTGGGGCATTGCATGTGGAATATGTATGTCAGGGATGGTTATGCTATCATGCATCATGAGAACTAGAAGGAAGAGAAGCGCTAACCCGGGTGAGCCGGTATGCGTGAGAAAGAAAATGAGGAGACGCTAACCCGGGTGAGCCGGTATGCGTGAGAAAGAGAATGAGGAGACGCTAACCCGGGTGAGCCGGTATGCGTAAGAGAATCTCATGTTTCCCAAGCATGAGCATATGATGTATGAGTTACATGAGTATATGATGATGTATGAGTATGTAAAATATAAATATATAATGATGTCTGTCTGTGTAGTCATCAAGAGAACGCTCGAGACGGCCTATGTATATGAGCGAAGTAAAGATAATGAGCACAAGAACTTAGATAAGCAAGACTAGTTCCCAGTCACCTAGTAAAGTAGATAAAGCCGTTCAGGACTTTAGGCCAGATAATAACCAGTAGGATGTTAGTATGCATGTTCATTTAGAAACACCTGAGCGGCCGGGTCGATAAGCGAGAAAAGAGATTTCCTATGCCAAGGTTAACCACTGAGGACGACTGTTCTCACCCCCACTCGCATATGCTTCCCAGGAGCAGGCGAAGAGTATGAGGGCCACGAGGAGCCCTATGAGGAGCCGCACGCGGAGCAGTAGAGGACCGAGGATGAGCCGGTCTAGCTTGGCATCAAAGGACATTTTGCCACATTTTGATATATTTTGATATGTATTTTGATGTATTTGGCTTATATATGTAAACTATTATGATACTCTGATGGTTGTAATTTGTGATGGACCAGATACTTGTTTATGTAATTAATTATGCCAGTAACGACTATTACTTTTAAGCGTCCGCTCTATCATTTGTATTATATGCTTTGATTCACGCGTGGCTCATATTTTGCAAATAAAGTAACAAGAGGAAAAGTTTTAAAATGGTCCATATTTTCCTTAATCATTATTTTAAAAAGGTAATAAGGGACTATAAGTAATCCCACCAAATGATTAACAACCTAGTGAGCATTGCGTACTACTCGAGGGTATGCAGTTAGCTAGGGTGTTACAGTTGGTATCAGAGCAGTTTGGTCCTACGTGAGCCTATGGACTGAGCTGCACTATGCTTCCGAGCATGAATAATGGCGTATGTCTTTGCTATGTGGTATGTGCTAAGTTATGTGTACCCGTCTTTCTTGAGCCTGATTAACTCAAAATTGTGCAGGTACGACAGATTAGGCATGCCGCCTCGTAGAGATTATACACAGCGGACGATGGAGCCAACAGAATTACCTGACATCCTTCGTGAGATGGCCCAAGCTACTCAGGCTCAGGCCCAAGCCTTTCAAGCCCAAGCACAGGCGACGAATCAGATGGCAGCAGCTGCCATGTATCGGAATCCGGCCCCAACCGCTGAAGAGGCAGAAGCGAAAAATTTTGCTGAGTTTGGAAGAGCAAACCCCCCGACTTTTGAAGGGGTGATGGACCCAGAAGTTCTTCATAACTGGATAGCAAAAACGGAGCAGGTCTTTGAAGACGTCCCCTGTACAGAGGTGCAGAAGGTTCGATTTGCTACACGGAAGCTGCGAGGTGCGGCTAGAACCTAGTTGAACACCACCAGACCTCTTTTAGAACAGCAGGGAGGTCCTGTTACATGGGAGTGGTTTACCACCGCACTCTTGAACAAGTATTTCCCTAAGGGGCTTAGGGACCAGAAGGAAGCTGAGTTTATGGCATTGCAACAGGGGGACATGACCGTAGCTGAATACACGTCTGCCTTTGAGAGGCGCCTCTACATATCAGTTGTTCCCAAATGAAGCATGGAAATGTGGAAAGTTCCAGAGGGGACTGAAGGAAGAGCTGCAAATGACCATTAACCATTGGGACATTCAGGATTATGCTCTCTTGGTTAGTAAGTGTATGACACTAGAAGAGTCGGCCAGGAATTTGGCCAGGGCTAGGACCGCCAGGAACAAGAGGAAGGTGGAGGAGCAAGGGAGTTCCTCCCAAGCACAACGACAGAAGGGACCGTTTCAGGCTCCGTTCTCGGGCAGAGGTAGAGGACAGTTTCTCCCACGACCACAGCAGTGGGCTATGAGACCCCAGAGTCCTAGGGGACCAGGATTTGTTAGACCCCCGTAACAGATGGCCAGGCCTCAGCAGTCAGCAGTCAGGCCACCGCAACCGAGTAGTGTTCCAAAGAGCTCCGGGAAAGCACCCCGGGGAGTTCAGGTAGGTCAGGAGGGCAGGCCGCCATGCCCGAAATGTGGAAGACTCCACCTGAGAGAATGCTATGCGGGGCAGAACGTATGTTTCAGGTGTGGGGAGGGAGGCCACATTGCTGAGTATTGTCCAACAATTCCACCGCCCGCCTAGCAACGGGGGCGGGCCTTCACTATGTCTGGGGAGGAGGCTGAGGATGCGGAAGGTTTGATTATGGGTAAGTGTACTATGTTAGGTACTACTTTGACTGTATTGTATGATTCAGGGGCATCGCACTCCTTCATTTCCCATGATAGTGTCAGGAAGCTGTACCTATCGCCTGTACGTGATGGAGGCAAAACAGGACGTGATGCATATTTCGGTGGTGAGCGAAAACCCGGACGTGTTCCCTGATGATATTTTCACGAGTTCCCTCCGAAGAGAGAAGTGGAATTCTCTATTAGCTTGGTTCCGGGAGCTGGACCAATCTCTATGGCGCCATACCGGATGTCTACAGTAGAGCTGCAGGAGTTGAAAAAGCAGCGGGAAGAACTATTGGACAAGCGGTTTATTCGACCTAGTGCGTCACCATGGGGAGCTCAGGTGTTGTTCGTGAAGAAGAAGGATGGCTCGATGAGGCTATGCATTGATTACCGGCAACTGAACAAGGTAACGATCAAGAACAAGTACCCGTTGCCAAGGATAGATGATTTGATAGATCAGCTGAGAGGAGTCAGGGTTTTCTCAAGAATTGACTTACGCTCAGGCTATCATCAGATAAGGGTCGCGGATGAAGACATTCCCAAGACGGCTTTTAGGACTCGCTATGGCCACTATGAGTTTACCGTGATGTCGTTTGGGTTGACTAATGCCCCAGCGATTTTCATGGATTATATGAACCGGATTTTCAGACCATACTTGGATGAATGCGTGATAGTCTTCATAGATGATATTCTGGTGTATTCGATGACCGAGGAGGATCACGCCAAGCATCTCAGGTTGGTTCTGGATGTCTTGAGAGAGAAGCAGTTGTACGCTAAACTCTCTAAGTGCGAGTTCTGGACCAAGGAAGTGAAGTTCTTGGGACACGTGGTGACAGAGCAGGGAATCTCGATGGATCCGAGCAAGGTTGCGGCTGTAACAGAATGGGAGCAACCAACCACAATCACGGAGATCAGGAGCTTCTTGGGATTTGCAGGCTACTACCGAAGGTTTATCAAGGGGTTTTCTCAGTTGGCATTGCCCCTTACCAAGCTCACCCGCAAGGAAGTTAAATTCGAGTGGTCACCGGAATGCGAGGAGAGCTTCTGCAAGCTCAAGGAGAAGTTGACCACCGCTCTTGTACTGATTCTGCCAGATCCTCACGCGCCGTATGAGGTGTACTGTGATGCCTTGAGGATGGGACTTGGATGTGTACTCATGCAAAACCGCCAAGTGGTAGCATATGCATCCCGACAGCTAAGAACCCACGAGGCGAATTATCCGAATCATGACTTGGAGTTAGTAGCAGTGGTGTTTGCCTTGAAGATATGGAGGCACTATCTTTACGGCGTCCGATTTGAAGTGTTCTCTGACCACAAAAGCCTACAGTACCTCTTCGATCAGAAGGAGTTGAATATGAGGCAAAGGAAGTGGATGGAGTTTTTGAAGGACTATAACTTTGGTCTGAACTACCATTCCGGAAAGGCGAATGTGGTAACGAATGCATTGAGCAGAAAGGCATTGCACATGGCGCAAATGATGGTAGAAGAGTCTAAGCTGCTGGAAGAGTTTTGAGACTTGAATTTGGGAGTTATTCGGCAGGAGAATAGTATCAAGCTAGGACTGTTACAGATTACTAGCAGTTTCAGGCAGAGGATAATCGAGGCTCAGGAGCATTGTCAAGAAGACATCTGGCTGAAGTTTGTCAAGGCCGTGAAAGAGGGGAAGGTCCAAGAAGCCGTGGTAGGCAGTGATGGCATCATCCGCTTCAATAACCGAGTTTGCGTACCCGATGAAGGTACTCTGCGGAGAGACATTCTGAATGAAGGTCACAAGAGCAAGTTCACTATGCACCCCGGCATCACCAAAATGTATCATGACTTGAAGCAGATGTTTTGGTGGCCAGGATTGAAGCGAGACGTGGAAGAATGGGTGCAAAAGTGTCTGGTGTGTCAGAAGGCGAAGGTCGAACACTGGAAACCCCCAGGATTGTTGACTCCTCCGGAGATACCCGAATGGAAGTAGGATGGCATATCCATGGGTTTTGTATCGGGATTGCCACAGACGGCGAGGAATGTAGATGCCATTTGGGTGATAGTTGACCGACTCACCAAATCCGCCCATTTCATTCCAGTGAAGATGACATATCCGCTAGAAAAGTTGGTGCAATTGTACATAAGGGAAGTGGTGAGGTTGCACGGCGTACCCTCATCCATCATATCAGACAGAGATCCCTGATTTACGTCCCGATTCTGGACAGCTTTTCAGAAAGCATATGGGACTGGAGTTGAGCACGGCGTATCATCCGCAAACTGATGGACAGACTGAGAAGACGATCCCGACCCTCGAGGATATGTTGAGGGCATGCGTGCTTGATTCGCCCAGGTACTGGGACAAGTTGTTTCCGTTCATAGAGTTCGCCTACAACAACAGTTACCACGCTAGCATTGGCATGGCCCCCTTTGGAGCACTCTATGGCCGGAAATGTCAGTCACCCCTCTGTTGGAACGATGGGCGTGAGTACAGATACTTGGGACCCGAAGAGACCCAAGATGCAGAGGAGTGTACACAACTGATCAGGCAGCGAATCCTCACTGCTCAGAGCTGCCAGAAAAGCTACGCCGACGTTCGAAGAAGACCTCTAGAGTTTCAAGAAGGAGACCATGTGTTCCTGAAGGTTACTCCAATGACAGGCATTGGGAGGGCCATGAAGGTCAAGAAGTTAAGTCCTCGATTCGTTGGACCCTTCCAGATCTTGGAACGTGTGGGGCCGGTGGCATATCGGATAGCCCTCCCACCGAATCTGGCGAATGTTCATGCCGTCTTTCATGTGTCTCAACTGAGGAAGTACTATGCCTCTCCTGATCACATGCTGGAGCCATAGAATATCGTACTTAGAGAAGATCTTGCCTTGCCATTGATGCCGCAAAAGATCATCGACTGCAAGACCCGGAAGACTCGCAACAAGGAGATCCCGATGGTTCGAGTTATATGGGAAAACGGGAAGGTCGAGGAGCAGACTTGGGAGCTGGAGGATGACATGAAAGCGGCCTATCTAGAGCTATTCCCAGGTACGAAATTTCGGGGACGAAATTTTTCTAAGGGGGTCTCTGTAACATCCCAATTTTTCCTTAGAGAAATAATCGTAAATATAATTATTAAATTAAGTTTCTAATCATGATTAGAGAATTAAGATGGGAAATTATTAAGTAGACTATCCCTAGGAAATAAGACGTGTCGCGATAGGAAGTTCGACGGACAACCGAACAGCCGCTGTTCGCCGATGAAATTTTCTGACGCGCAAAAGGTGTCCGTGAAAATAATCCCCCAGAGAAAAATTCACAAACATCTTTAATATTAATACCCTTAGGTAGAGGGGAATTAGAGGGTCGCGACGGTATAAACGGAATATTTTTCGGACGACCGTGCGCGACGCACCGAGACTGCGAGCGATAAAACACGAGCGAACCGGAACCGGGAGAAAATGAAAATTTCAGCAGCTGAACCAAGTGAGAGGGGGCTGCACGGCTGATTGGGATTTTGTCCAATCCCTTAAGTCATGCTTCCAAAAACTCACATCACCTTACCTTTCTTACACTAGCCATACCTATGCCCATGCTTTCCACTATTCATCACCTTTTTCTAAATCTTAAAACCCAATTAATTACCTCACCATTCAGCCACCCCACACCGAGCTCCCTTCCCCCAAATTTACAAGAGAAATTTCATCTTCTACATTCTCCAAAAACACACACCAAGCCAAGCTCCAAGAACACCCAACATCAAGCTTCAAGCCAAGCATTCTTGCCACCCTCTTCCACCTTCCAAGAACTGAAGCACAGCCCCTCAAGTCTCCTCATCCTTCTTCATTTTCTTCCTTCCAAAACCAAGAGGAACAACCTCTTCCCCCTCCACCTTGTTCGAGGTTCTTCACCTTGGAGAAAGGAGAAGCTCAAGCTTTGGGACAACAAGGCTTGTGGGACTTCACTCTAAGCTTCCCTCACCACCACCAGGTTTTTCTACAGGTGGGTAAACTTGGTTTGGTCACCCCTTGGTGGCTTATGTTTGCTTGTATGTGTTTATGTGCTTGTATGCCTCATGATAAATGACGTTAGAAATGCTATGTTAAGACTTAGGAGATGATTCTGAAGGGTCCTGTGACCTGGACTAGCGTAGTATATGATGGTTGAAATATGTGAGAAAAACTTAAGGAGCATTCATGAGCAGGGGGGAAAGAAAGGTAAGAGAAACAAAGAAAACAGATCCTGCTTCGTCAAGTATAGCTGGGTAGTTCCGCGGAAAAATGATTGAGAGGAGTATGGAGAATTGTTGAGCGGCGCCTGGAACAGTGCCGAGTGGGTCCCTGGAAAGTGACTGAGAGGAGTCTAAAGTTGTTGAGCGGCACCAGGAACGGTGCTGAGAGGGTTCCGCGGAGGATCCCTAGGATGTGAATGTGGGAAAATGAGAGAAAATAAGTAAAGGAGTAAGCGCCGAGTGGTTCCGCGGAGAGAGACAGAGAGGAGTCTAGAAAGTTGATGAGCGGGCACCTGGGATGGTCCTGAATGGGTTCCGCGGAGGATCCCTGGAGTAATGAGAAGGTTACGTGAAGAGTGTTGAGTGGGCACCAGGAGTGGTGCTGAATGGGTTCCGCAGAGGATCCCTGGAGTGTAGAAAGGGTTACGCGAAGAGTGCTGAGTGGACACCAGGAGTGGTGTTGAGCGGGTTTCCGCGGAGGACCCCGAGGTTGTTGAGAGGTTACGAGTACGTGTATGATGAATGAATTAGGTTCATGATGATGTATGATGATTTATGATGATGTATGATGATGGATGGTGATTTATGATGATGTATGATGATTTATGATGATGGATGGTGATTTATGATGATGTATGATGATGTATGATGATGTAGGAGGAATATGTTATGAGGTAAGTTTATGATATATTTGTATGATGATGTACGTGGGGCATTGCATGTGGAATATGTATGTCAGGGATGGTTATGCTATCATGCATCATGAGAACTAGAAGGAAGAGAAGCGCTAACCCGGGTGAGCCGGTATGCGTGAGAAAGAAAATGAGGAGACGCTAACCCGGGTGAGCCGGTATGCGTGAGAAAGAGAATGAGGAGACGCTAACCCGGGCGAGCTGGTACGCGTAAGAAAAGAAGAGAAGGACGCTAACCCGGGTGAGCCGGTATGCGTAAGAGAATCCCATGTTTCCCAAGCATGTGCATATGATGTATGAGTTACATGAGTATATGATGATGTATGAGTATGTAAAATACAAATATATAATGATGTCTGTCTGTGTAGTCGTTAAGAGAACGCTCGAGACGGCCTATGTATATGAGCGAAGTAAAGATAATGAGCACGAGAACTTAGATAAGCAAGACTAGTTCCCCAGTCACCTAGTAAAGTAGATAAAGCCGTTCAGGACTTTAGGCCAGATAATAACCAGTAGGATGTTAGTATGCATGTTCATTTAGAAACACCTGAGCGGCCGGGTCGATAAGCGAGAAAAGAGATTTCCTATGCCAAGGTTAACCACTGAGGACGACTGTTCTCACCCCCACTCGCTTATGCTTCCCAGGAGCAGGCGAAGAGTATGAGGGCCACGAGGAGCCCTATGAGGAGCCGCACGCGGAGCAGTAGAGGACCGAGGATGAGCCGGTCTAGCTTGGCATCAAAGGACATTTTGCCACATTTTGATATATTTTGATATGTATTTTGATGTATTTGGCTTATATATGTAAACTATTATGATACTCTGATGGTTGTAATTTGTGATGGACCAGATACTTGTTTATGTAATTAATTATGCCAGTAACGACTATTACTTTTAAGCGTCCGCTCTATCATTTGTATTATATGCTTTGATTCACGCGTGGCTCATATTTTGCAAATAAAGTAACAAGAGGAAAAGTTTTAAAATGGTCCATATTTTCCTTAATCATTATTTTCAAAAGGTAATAAGGGATTATAAGTAATCCCACCAAATGATTAACAAACTAGTGAGCATTGCGTACTACTCAAGGGTATGCAGTTAGCTAGGGTGTTACAGTCTCTAGGTGAAAAATCAAATCACTAAGACTCCCTACTTGGGTGCACGCGATGTGAGAGTGGAAAGTGAATCCTACGTAAGTGGTAGTACAGTGACAATATTAAGAGTGTACATATAGCACGACTCTTAGAACAAATAAGCGTACACCTAATTTTAATCTACCTATTAATGAAAATTTTGGAGCTTTAAAAAAAATTAAACATTAAAAAAAAATAGAGAAAGATAGAAATTAAAGAAAGTCTTACACCTGCAATACATATAATTTAAATCCTTATAAATATTATAAATATATTAACTATATTATAAAAATACATTATAAACCCTATATCTTGTTACCAACTTAGGGTTAATCTACCACAATATTACGAACCATGATTTGTATCTTAATTAAAAAAGTCGCCTACATTTAAGTGTCTACTCAAACAATTGCCTCTGATGAGAGAATATAAAAAATATAAATAAATGTCATTTCTTTCCTCTATCTATTTCACACTTTCAAACAAGCGAGAACCATTCTAAAACCCTCATTTCCTTCTCATCCTTTAACTTTCCTTAATGACTTTCGTTTCCATACCCTCATAACTCACCTTCATATATATAACTCACGAAGAAACCCTAAAGCTTTGTTTGTAAGTTCAACTTAGAAGTGAAAGGAAATTAAAGAAAGAAGATTAAGAGGTTTCATTTTGTTTGGGATTCTTGTTTTTGAGAGGAGACGGTTTGTGAAGGTTTAAGAAATTGAGTTCCCCATTTAGGGGTTGTATATTTATTTTGTAGAGAAAAATTTTAGAGGGAAAAACATTTTTGGGATGTAAAATGTTATTAGAAAGAAAATATTTTTAAATATAAAAATAAATATATGTTAAAATAAAATAATTAATTAATTTTATAAAGAAAACATTTTGAGGGAAAAATATTTTTAGAGAAATAATTGTTTTAAACATAAAGCACATGACTTCTTTAATTTTTGTGCATTAGCCTAAAATGACCAATATTGAGAAACGGAGGGAATAATACTCTAGCTCTCTTCCACTACTTTCATTAAATAGGGGTATAATAAAAAAAATAATTAATATTATTTAGATTTAGAAAATGGAGAATTATTTGTACAAATACCAAAATAAAAAGGTGAACAATTATTTGAGAACAAATGGAGTAAAATATAAGAAATATTGTGCATTGAATCCTAATTAATATTAATAATTACTCCGTCCGGTTGATAATTGTTGCCACTTAAAAAAATTGATACATTATTAATAATTGTGTCTAAATAAATTGAGTTGTCAATGAATTTTAAAAAATAAAGTGGACTAATATTGAAAAACTGAGAGAGTAATTATTATTTTTTATTATTACTACCTCTTGTGCATTAAATACTAATTAATGTCGTGTATAAGTAAAAGAATTACTGTCCATTGAATATTCTAATTAATATTTTTTGGTAAGTTTAATCCTAATTAATATTAGAGTTTAATTTTTATCCACTCACAGTATAAAGTTATCACGTCCCAACATAGGACGTGACTGCACGTATGGCTACTGCCCCTAAGAAAGCTTTATTGTGGTCATACTAACGTTTATACATGGTAAAAACAATTGATTTTATAAAATAATTGGTTTCATACATGAACTTAAAATAATATCTAAGTTACATATTGTTCTGAAAATGATATACTGAAAAAGTAACTAAATACATGATATTTAAATGAGGGGATCCTGTCCTACTAACTTGGAGCATATCTACTGACATGACCTTGGTAGGCCCCACTTCAAAGTAGAGCTTACCACTAATGTTGGACCTCACTGCTACTAGACAAGGGGGACGTTCTCACTTTCCTCTATTGTATCTGAAAATATCATTTGACAGAGGGGTGAATTTGTTATCTCAGTGGTGGATACCTCAATACCACACAAATATCATATACTACACATAAAACATAAAACATATATATATATATATATATGCATTTAACTGTATGATAATAAACATATAATAAATTATAAGTAAATCTGAGTAAATAACTGCTAAAGAATAAATTTTGTCTGTCTATAGCGTGTGTCTGCCTCCAGTGGAGGGGTACAAGGAGATATACCTCTCAATCCTTGATTCAAGAGAACCTTAGCTCGACCTTGCTTTGCTAAGATAAATCCTCGCGGTTCTAGTACGGTGAACCTGGATACTGTGAGGGTACACATACCATAAATCTATCGAGACTTGCGCTCAATATTATCTAAATTTGTGAGGGTACGCATACCCTTAGGTTATTTGATACTGAGTCTAATCTATGGAGATGCTGACCCTATATTGATCTAGATTAATTAACCAATTTATTAGGTTCTAAGTCTACTAATTATGGAAGGTAGTATTCCTAGTTAGTTTAGTCTTGTTCACTTGTCTATAATTAAGGATTGTGGTCCCATACTTAGGGGAGGTTCTCAGGTAAGAGGTGCGTCACAATAGACAACTTAAGTACCAAGTCTTTGCCTTGCCAGAACCTTCCCTTAGTTAGGGTTTTTCCTTAACCAAAATTTTTATTAGGGTCTGTTATGTAAGCCTAACCATACAGTTCTAAGAGGTATCATCATGCATCATATAATCATAAGTCTCTACTCTAGCATGTCATCATATAAGCATAGTAATAAGCAAATAGCAATATAAATGTTGTAAACATGATTGACTCGATTGACGGACCACTAACGTGGCAACATCGACGTGCTGAGACCTCCTCTTACTTGGAATATCTTTAAACTAAGGAGCACTAACACTGGAAGCTCCAAGCGACATAGCATTGGCGTTGAGGATGCATAAATTCGTACCCTTGATTCTCCAACTAGCAACAGTACAATATTGGCAGCTCGTCGTCCCACATTGACAAGTTCGCGACTCGCGAAGGGAAAATCACTAGTTTATTGGTGCAATCCAACACCACTCCGTTGACCTTTAACTAGTCCATCCCTAGTATGACGTCCAATCCAACTAGGGGAAGGCAAATCAAATCTGTAACATCCCAGTTTTCCCTTAGCAAAGATTTCGCATAATAAATTCGGTTATGAACCCTTTTAGAGGTGTGAAGCGTGAGCGGCAGGTGTCTGTCAAGCATTGGGACGCCTGTGACTATGTGGCTAGAGTAAACAAGTGCAAGATGTAGGAAGGTTAGGCTTTGGAATCTCAAAGGGGAAGAATAAGGCATATTGAGCAGATGTAGGAATACAATAAAGTAAAGAGAGGAGTGCATGAGCGTCGAGTGAGCAAGGCAGTGGAATAACTAAGTTCAAGAGGACACGTATACATCGCATAAATGGGCTTAAGGACGTAGGTAAGAGTACAACTACGGTTGAAGGTATAAACATAAGTCTAAGAAGATGGAATAACAATCAAGTGTGAGGGGATCAAGTCTGAGTATGGATGTATAATCCAATTTAGGTTTCATCAAGAAAAGTACGACAAGTGGGGCTCTAGAGGACAAAAGAAAGTGTAGTAAACTTGAGCGGAAAGAGGTGCTAAGTGTATGAGAGAAGAGAGGAGAATATGGAATCAGAAGCGATGGAGGGTGGAATTATAACCCTAAGATATTAAGGTGAAAAGGGAGAATCTAGAAGGGATAAAAAGAGTATGGAATACCCGAGAGCTTAGAGATAAGAGAGGATGCCCAAAACCGCGAGTGACGCTGGAGACGTCAAGAAAGTGGAAGCCTGAAGCCCAAAGGACACGAGTGTCTGTAGAAATTAATCTGTTTAGTTTTCCAAAATTCTGCTGACACTCAAATGATTCCCCTTGACCTTTAGCATTGGGTAGAAAACTTAAAACGTCCGCCAGACGGAATTCTGTTCACTTTCGGACGATTCTGCAGACATTAGAACGGCTCCGTTTAGCCTGTAGAATTGAGCAGAGAGTTCCAAGTCCCTGGAACCCAACCGGTACCGGGGAAAAGTTTCAAATACCTTAAATTAGTCCCACAACCTCATTAGGAGGACTAGGCGATCGCAGAAATGCAAGCTGAACTGGCGGTTGTCGTCACCGACGCTTACCGGTGTGCTAAAGGTATCTGTGAAGAATAATCCCCCGGAGAAAAATTCACAAACACCTTCTAAAAATAATATTCGTAGGAAGAGGGAAATTAGACGATCGCGACGGTATAAGCAGAATATTTTTCGGACGACCATGCGCGACACACCGGCACTGCGAACGACCGGAAACGAGCGAAACGGGACTGAGTGGGACCCACACCTGCATTGACCACGTGGGAAGACCAGATTTTTAGAAAAAATAATTAAATATTCATTGATTTGACTTGATTTGACTTCATAATTATCCAAACTAATTAAATAATTAGGAAATTAAATTATAATGGCATTTTGGTAATTTTTGCCAAGGGTAAAATGGTAAAATGACCATCCAGCCTTGGGCAATAAATACCCCCCTCCCCAAATCCGAAAATTGCATAGAAAAATTAGAAACCTTGCCAGAACTCTGTCCGTTTGCCCGATCGACTGCTGTTCGGCCAAACCGGAGACCTAGACACCGCCTGCCTTAAACCCAGTTCACTTCCTCCAGGAACCCCCTAACCCAAACCCACGAAAATCACACCAAAACCCCAAGGGAGCTTGCTGAAATTTCGGCCAAGAGGAGCAAGGAGGAGTCCAGGCAAGCTAGGAGCAAGCCTGGAGCCAACCGGAACCGTCAGAACCGAGGGAGAGCCGAACGGAAGCCAGGCAGGAGCTCTGCACTCGGAGGACCGCTCCCCCAACTTTCTCATCATCCAATCTGCCTTCAAAGCCTCTAAAGAAGGTGGGTAAACTTGGCTTGGTCACCCCTTGGTGGCTTATGTTTGCTTGTATGGGTTTATGTGCTTGTATGCCTTATGATAAATTATGTTAGAAATGTTATGCTAGGACTTAGGGAGATGATTCTGAAGGGTCTTGTGACCTGGACTAGCTAGGATTTTATTGGTTGGAATATGTGTGAGAAACCCAAGAAGTGTCCATGAAAAAGGATGGAAAGAAACTAAGAAAAACCAAAGGAGTATGATGTTGTTCGCCCAGGTATCGCTGAGCGGCCTCATGAGTCGCTGAGCGATCTCGTGAACCGCTGAGCGGCCTGAGAGCCCTTTGAAAATGATTTTGAAAAAATGGAGGAACGAGTCTTAGGGACCGTTGAGCGGACCCAAGGTCACGCTGAGCGGCCTGTGAGGCCGGGAGCTCATGGAAACTGTCTTGGGCACATAGTCCAACAAGAAATGATTTAACTACTGTACTTGATGGATGTATGTAATATGTAAGATGTATGTGGAACATTGCATTTAGAATGGTTAGGATTATAATGTTTATGGTATCATGCATCATGAGAACTAGAGGTTAATCACGTAAAGGTTAAAGAGCATAATTGAACCTTAGGGAATCAGTGTGTAGTTATATGATACTAGGTATCTCTCTTGGCGGACACGCCCCTCACCAGTCCCCACACAGGGGTGGATTGGTTAAGGATAAGGAAGGAAAAGAAAGAAATAAAGAATGAATAAGCACGAGGACCAGGAGTTCACGCCTGGCTCGTGAGAACAGAATGACAAGAAAGAAAGAAAGGAAATGATGAATGAAAAAGGGTGACGTCACACCTAAGAAATGTTAATGATATGATGATGATGATGTATGGGTCTCCACTTGGTTGTGTCATAGGGCCAACCCCTCGCCCTCCCACTAGGTGGACGGTTATCTCTATTGATGATCGAAGACGGAACATTAGTTATCCGCGGTGGTTCGCAACCACTCAGGTTATAGCGCTGCCTGGTCGACATCAATCAAAGGACAGAAGCAGGTTGTAGATGTTTGGCCGCATCTACATGAGTGTGAAAGACTCAGCGCGGCCCTGGTCCATTAGTTAGCTGGGAGCCGACGCAGCCTCGGTCCATTAGTTAGCCGAGAGCATGGAAAGCAGGATGCGCCCCGGTCCATTAGCTAGCCGGTACGCATGAGAGAGTCTCAAAGTTAGCATGCATAAAGTATGGAATGAATGAATATGAAATGGTATGATGAATGAGTATGTAATGTATAAGTATATGATAATGTATATGAGCATGTGTATGAAGTAAATACCGTCAAGAGAACGCTCGAGACGGCTATGTATGTACGCAAGAAAAGTAAATAAGCACGAGAACTTAGTAAGCAAGACTAGTTCCCCAGTCACCTAGTAAAGTAGATAAAGCCGTTCAGGACCTTAGGCCAGATAATAATCAGTAGGATGTTAGTATGCATGATCACTTAGAAACACCTGAGCGACCTGGAGGATAACCGAGAAATGAAGCGATAGGTAGAGCCCAGGAACCCCACTGAGGACTAAGTGTTCTCACCCCCACTCGGTTATGGATCCAGGTGGACATAGCGAGGAGCTTGACCCAAGGGACGCATGGTAGGCAACAGAGAGCTGTAGATCGGAGCTGAAGCAAAAGGACTACGGTCGCGCTAAGGCGACAAATGTTTTGTATTATGTTTTATGACTTTTATACTCTGTATAATTATTTATTATTAAGTCTGATGTGTAACTGTGTCTTGGGACCTTGATTGTAATTAAATATATATATACACCGGTTCCTCATGTCCCACTATGATCTTTACCTAATTGGGGTAGACGCTAGCGACTATTGCTATATATTCTTTTAATCACACATGGCTCCTAATTTATGACTTGCTAAGCACACGAACGATTTTCAAGTTGGTCCCTATTTTCGCGTAATAAATATTTGCAAAGGTAAAAGTAAGGGCTATAAGTAACCCTACACAACGAATAACAACCCTGTGAGCATTGCTTACTACCATGGAAGTGGGCAGTTAGCAGGGGTGTTACAAAATCAGCCACGAATTTCCTTTCCTGTAGCTGAAACGGGCACCTCAAGCACACATGACATGTCCTAACAGGTGGTACAGTATGCATCGACACTGACAGAGTATACGGTAGCATCGTGGGAGATAAATGTAACTCTTCCACACTGCCGTAAGAGATAAAGGAGTGCGAGGCTCCTGAGTCATACAACGCAATCAATGATTTCCCATTTATGTCACACTTACCTAGGATCAGCCCTTCCTCTTTCTGGGCTTCCTCGGCAGCCATGGTAAAGACGCGGCCTTGACGTTGGGACGCGAGTGGAGCTGCTCCGTAATCCCTGGCGAAATGACCTCCCTGCCCGCACCGGTAACACACGTTCTTCCCTACCAAGCATTTGCCCGCATGGAATCTCTGGCATTTTGAACAGGCTGGTTGGGTCTCTGGCGGATTCTGGTTTGCTGCTCCTGGTGGCTAGAGCAGGGTTATGGATGGCCCAGTCCAGGTGGGTTCTACGACCTCCCCATTCCTTGCGGTGGCCGTTGGGGATACTGTCCTCTTCCTCGTGCTGGAAACGGGGCTTGAAACGACCCTCTCTTCCGTGGATCCTCTTGTGAGCTCCCTATCTCTGCAAACCTCCTCTTGTTGCGCTCATTGCGCACCTCTGCTAGGTCCCGGTTGGCTTCCTCCTGAGCCAAACAGGTGTTTACTAGCGTGGCATAGTCCCGCACACTTGGGCCCGTCAGGAACACTCTCAGCTCTGGCTTCAGGCCCCGGTGGTATTTGGCACACTTCCAATTGTCATCCGGGTAGAACCTACTCATCCTGGAATACTTGCACAGCTTTTCGAACACCGCTGTATACTCTGCGACGCTCATCGCCCCCTGTTTTAGTTCCAAGAACTCCGCCTCCTTTCGGTCCTGTAACTCCCTAGGAAAATACTTGTCCATAAAAACCATCTTGAACTGCTCCCATGACATTGCCACCTCCTCCTGTTCCACCGCCGGCCCTGTCATGTCCCACCATTCCGGGGCAGCACCTTCCAACTTCCTGGAGGCAAACTTAATCTTCTGAGAGTCCGTGCAGGGAACATCCTAAAAAATTTGCTCTATTTTCCTAACCCAGCCGTGGACCAAATCTGGATCCATTAGCCCTTCGAACACTGGCGGGTTGGCCCGTGTAAAATCCCTATACCGAAGGGTCTCAATCTCTTGGGCAGCCGGAGTGATGTTCCGCTGAGCAGTGGCGGCGGCAATTTGGGCCGTGGCTTGAGCTTGTGCCTGCGTGGCTCGCACCATTTCCTGCAATATTTTCGCAAGATCTGCGGTAGTAGGCTCATGTGGCGTGTTATCCCTTCTTGGAGGCATGTCTGAATATCAGCTCCTGCAAAATCCTGAGTTGATCAGTCTTAAGAACAGCTAGTGCACATATAACCAGAACATGCAACTTGGGATGGTATACACTGTGCATCATGCTCGGAAGCATAGCGCAGCTCAGTCCTTAGGCTCACTTGGACCAAACTACTTTGATACCAAATGAAACACCCCTAGCCGATTCCGTACGCTCAAGTCGTACGTAATACTCACTAGGTTGTTTACTTCCTGGTAACTTCTTTGGGGTTTTCAAAAGTACTAGTTCAAGAAAATAAGGACCCATTTTTTTTCTTTTGTTTTCCTTCACGTATACGGTTTGTAACATAAGAGCCGTGAGTGCGATAGAATAACATAACAAACGGTACCATCATTAGGTTAAGTTCAGGTCGGTGCATACATAACGTTACATACACAGCGGGTCCTCCGCATACATACACATACACACCAGATAATAGTCATATTACATTACCAATACACAGATGATAACAGTACAGTTATTCTATATCCTACAACTACTACATAGTCAGCTAGATGCTTCTTCAGAGGTTCTCCTCGGGCTCCACAACATCAGCATAGTAAGACTCATCATCAGTTCCTCGAGCCATAAACGAGTAGGGGTGAGAATGGTAGGTTCTCAGTGAGCAACATTTCAATCGTGGCTTTTGATCCCTCGGTTATTCTCCAGGCTGCTCAGAGATTATTCTAAGTGTGTATGCAACTAACCCCCTACTGTTTATTTTCTTGGTCCTATGCTCTGGGCAGCTTTACCTGTGTTACTAAGTGATTGGAGTACTATTCTTATTATTATCTAGGCTTCGTGCTCATTAACTTTACGTTGCTACTACAGACATACTATTCGTCTTGGGTCGTTCCCTTGACGATACATAATGCATGAACAGATATACATAATGCATAAGCAGATATACATACATACATATTCTCATACATTCAATCTCTTAATCATACATGTGACTATATAGTGCATGAGGGAATCTGGGAATCTCTTACGCATACCGGCTCACCCGGGTTAGCATCCTTCTTCTTAGTCCTTTCACCCATGTAACCGTGGCCTAGGTTATAACCTCTTTCTTGCCGCTATTGTATCAACCCGGCAGAGCTTTTTACCGGAATGGTAGCTAACCATGTAAGGCTCATAGGAGGAAATCATCGAATACAATAGGTGCAACCATCCCCCTTACAAGAATGGTGAGGGACCGGCCCTTGGGTGCGATCAGGCGTGGTCGTCTTTCTCTGTACTCTTCTCTTTAGTGGGGTCCCCCTTTCTTTCTTACAGGACTTGTCCTGTTCTCTTTCTTTCCTCTCGGGCCTTGGCCCGTTCTCTTTACTTTTTGAATCAGGTATCTCTACCTGCGTTGCTCTGACCAATCCAGCTTGCCGAATTGGTGAGGGGCGTGTCTGTAAGATGTGCCAAGAGAATGGGATCTTCCTAATCATATAACTATTGACTCTGACTAAGGCTGGCCGAATCCTTGGTGATTGGGGCCTTAGTTCTCTGCTTTATTTCCTAGGGTTCAATTATGTACCTTTAAGTTTAAGTGAATACCTCTAGTGATCTAGGGTCGTCTTAACTCCTATGACGGTCATTTCCTCATGATGCATGCTTTCATGTACCAAAATAGACATACCCTGACTCATTGGAACCACTAAAATCTCAAGTCCCTCAGGTTTCATTTGAATGTCTAGGGTTACATTCGAATGAATCCCTGCGAGTTCTTTCATTCGATTGAGACGGGGTTTCAATCGATTGAAACCTTCCGAGTTCTTTTATTCGAATGGACTTGGGATTCAATCAATTGAAATCCGAGGATTTTCCTTCATTCGATTGAATAAGAATTCAATCGATTGAAAGCTGATGATATAGGGTCCCGAGACTTCAGTTCTCATTTTCTCCAGAAGTTCACTATTCCTAGGGTTCCAATCAGTACAGTTATGCATTTCATTCATCAGAATTTCCCAAAACCCTTTTCACCCTATACTTCCCCAAAATACTACTTAACATTTTTATAGTCCAATGTACAAAATAACATATACACAGTTAAAAATTAAACCACATAGACAGTGGGCTTAGAGTTACCCACTTCCTATGCAGATTTGGAGTCGGTAGGATGATAGCAGAGAAAATCCTTGTCGCAGTGGTATGCTCTAAGAAATTTTTGGAAGTCCGACAGCACTCTCGCGATGTACTCGAACGGTACTAGAAAATGGAAAATTGAAAGAGATTAACTAAAGTTCTAAATTTTCTAAATTTTTCCGTTGTTTGCAACAGGGGCAAACGGAGGCCTTTTATAGTTGTGGTCCCCTGCTCTTTTATTTTCTTTTATATTATTATTATTATTATTATTATATTATTATTTATTATAATTATTTAAAATATCCTAGCCTCTGTTCCGTTCAGGTCACGTTTCATCGCCTATTATCGTCACTGGTCCTCACACGGGTCTCCAGAAAATATACCAAATATATATCTGCAATCTACAAATCTTTCTGGTCAGCATAGCGCACCGAAACAAGGTATCCGGGGGCTTATTTCTGTCAGCCTATACTTCACAAATCCCTTTGTCCCTCAACCGGATTCTCGTTTACACCGAAACTGGGCATGAACCTCGCGGGGTCCCGTGCGATCTTAATTAACCTCATAGTTTTCTTCCAAGTTTAAGGGAAGTAAGCCTTATAATTAATTGTCCCTGTCCCCTAATCCTATTTCTTTATGATTTCAGCCAGGCCAGAGTTATAAATTAAGCAAAAATCTTTCTAAGGGAAAGCCGGGATGTTACACACTCCAATCATTCTCACAGTGGGGTCTTTTAGTTTTCCCATTATCTCTTCCATTGTCTTTTTTCTTGAACCAAATTCAACATAACCAGCAATATCAATATTTGTATCATTTGGATTCTGCGGACTTGCAATTTCATAAGGCTCGGGGTTATCTATAAGAAAGTTGTTGACTTCCTCTGCCCGCTTCAATGCCTTCCTTCCTAGTCTATGCCTATACCACAAGAAAGGAAGAATACCCCTAGAACACCCTGTCTTTGTGTGGCCTTCATCACCCAGAAACTCCTTGCATTCTTTTATATTTCCCGCCATTTTCTCAAGCCATTCTTGAACATCTTCTTTAATTACGTATGCGTTGTCTTCAGCACGATTAACTTTGTCTTCCACCCTTTTTCTAGCCTTCTCAAGAGCAGTAACTTTTTGCTTTAGTTTCTCAACATGCCCGTTGTAATGGCTAATGTAATCTACTTGCCGAATACTCGCATCTAGTGCAAAATTTGCGGCTTTATCTACAACTTTAGATGAACATGGATCCATGCTGCTTTCTGTATATCATGCAAACACCTCCTTCCCTAGAATGTGGCAAGTGAAAGCAAACCAATTAAGAAAAATATGTACTAATCTGGGTGTGGATCAGTGAATATTGAAGCACTTGTGTTGAGCTTCATAGAGAGAAGAGGGAAAAAAAATCCAAGAGACACTAAATAGTTGTGTGTGTGTTTCATTACATAGAGATGTTCTTATTTATAAGCTAAAAAGAGAATGAACGCATGATGAAAGTAAATCAACATAAAATAAACTAAAACAAATAAGATCAATCTAAGATATAGAATATATTTATTTTTATTCTTTAACAATTTGAAATCATTTTCTTTCCCTCAATAAAAGAAGGTTGGTTGATCAAATATAAATTTAATCTATTTAGAGTGAATGCTCTAAATTGGTTCTCAGGGAGTTCCGGACAATCTTTTAAAGTATTGAGCACTAAGCACGTATTATAATATATGAATATCATTATTCATGAATATATAATAGGCATTAAAATAAGAAAGGAGAGAAAGAAAAAAAAAACCGAATTTTGTGAATAAACCATTAAACAAAGACATGTAAATCATTTCTATATCGAAAGTAGGATTATCATTTAATTGATAATGGGCAAAGCACCAAAGGATGCCTAAAAAGCAATCTCATCTCAAATAAAGTCAACAATTGAAAAGGAATCATTAACATTTTTAGCATTCCTGTGCAACCATGTATACACAGAAGCATAATAAAAACCAATGACTACTACAAGATCTTTGCTTCTTTCCGGAAGCCAAAACATGTAAGCTTTTGTAAGGAAAAAAAAAAGATAAGTTCATAGGACACACCCTCCTCAAAGATCCCAAAAAAACCTGTTTCCAAAAATATCTCCATAGGGCAATACAAAAAGAGATGAACCTCTGATATGGAGCTTAAAGCCCACACATTATACACTTACATTCGGGACAATGCGCCAAGAGATCAATGCTTCAAAAGCACAGTAGCCCAAAGAAAAACTTTGAACATTGAACTTCCTTCCTTAATCAAATTAGTTTTCAAATTTATTTTTATTATAACTTCTAAATTTATTTAAAGTGTTTTTAATATGTTTACTATCGCTGTTGATTTTTAGTTTTTTATGACATTTTTTGAAAAGAAGAATTTCGTTAAAAGGAAAATCAAGTTTGATGAGGTAAGAGGATAAGAAATCTTTCAAAAACTATAAGTGGAGTAATGCTTTTTAATCTATCCTTAGTTTTTTTTTATGACATTAACCAAGTTTTTTTTTACCTTATAAAAGTACACATTTAATATAAATTTAGGGTGTGTTCGTTTTAGCTTAAAAAAAGTGATACAAAAGTTAATTTTTGTTATAGAATTGAAATTCCAAAAACTATTTCGTTACCTTATGCTTAAAAGCTAAAAATATTTATTTTAAATTTAGATAATTTTTTAAAAAATTATCTAAATATACAAAAATTGATTATTTAAGCTACAAAAATTGTTTTTTTTTTTAATCATATAAGCTGAAACAAACGTATCATTAAACCTTAAACAAATAAGTTTGTTTCACTAATTTCTCTAAAATATCTTTTGATATGTTCTCTAATTGCATTAATAAAAATGGTTAACTTCACAATTTTTAGACAGAATATATTAGGCTAAATGTTTAAGTAACAAAAATTATAAAAATATAATTCAAATAAAGTCATGTTTACTATCATGATAGCAATAAATGTTTAGACGTTGAATTCAATTTATACTTCACATACCTTTTAAGCTATGCTATTTTGTGCATTAAAAAATTTACAAATTCATATAATACTTAGTTGTAACATAAAATAATTAAAAGTCTGATGATAAGAAAAAAAAATTTGTAAGAAATTTTTTAAAAAATAATAGTTATAATAAAAATAATTTTAAACATTTAGTTTCATCGAGGAAGGAAGAAAAATATTTTAAATTAATTAAATAGAAGTGACAATATATAGAACCTCCATTAAAGTAAGAAATATTATAGCTTAAAAATTTAGTGAACTAAAGGGTAAATG
This sequence comes from Nissolia schottii, assembly GCA_003254905.1. Taxonomy (NCBI): domain Eukaryota; kingdom Viridiplantae; phylum Streptophyta; class Magnoliopsida; order Fabales; family Fabaceae; genus Nissolia; species Nissolia schottii. The sequence continues at coordinate 30,298 of QANU01077762.1, read as the reverse complement.
TAATAATAAAATTATTGTAATCATCATGATAATAAATCTTTTGAAGAACTTGCTAACGCGATGTGCCAGCATTTGTATGTTTTTGAAGTTATAAAAACAATGATTATTGTGCACAACAAAGGAAACTTTTCCAAGTCTTTTCAAAAGAAATGTAGTGTGACAACTTAAAAGTTCTATGATAGTCACTAATGTAATACAATTAATTATCAAAAGAGGATTATTAGGAGTTCTGCTAGGGTTTTGAGGAGACTTTTTCCGCGCTTCTCTTTCGCCTTGACCACAACCTTGTTGTCTCCCATTTAGCTCCTTTAAGTAAAAGCTATTGGGTTTTGTGACCCGAATTGCGATTCCAAAAAAAAAAAATGAAGGGGCAACCTTTTTGAGCTAAACCTAGCCAAGGCTGAGTCTATCAATTCGGAGAGAGATTAGTGTGGAATGGGACAACGCATTGGTGGTGAAACTGATTGGGAAGGAGGTAGGTTTTGTTACCATTCAAGTTCGAGTGAAAAAATTATGGCGTCTCATTGGGAATTTTGACATCATGGATATTGGCTTCAGATATTTTGTGGTTAACTTTGCAGGGGATAATGATCGTGCTAGAGCGTTGGATGGTGGCCTGTGGATGCTTTTTGATCACTACCTATGTATTAAGCCATGGAATCTTGATCTTGACCGGCAACCATCAACCATATGCTCGTTTGGATTAGATTTCCATGGATTAATGTGGGTTACTATGATGAAGACATTTTGCTTGCTATGGCTAGTATGGTAGGGAGATCAAGGTCGATCAAACCACGCTCCAGGTTTCTCGAAGTAAATTTGTGTGAGTTTTTATTGAGATTAGCTTGCGACAGCCGGTGGTTAGCAAGATTTTTCTTGATGATAAATGGCGTCGGATTGAGTATGAGGGCCTTCATTTCATCTGTGCATTGTATGGTTACTACTATCATAATCATAGAGATTGTTATGGGCTAACGATGGTGTCTAAAACCGATAGTTTAGGAGTGGTTGAATGATCAGCTGCAAAGTCAAGAGTGGAGCAAAGTACGACTCTAGCAACGACAAAGAAGGAAACAAAAATCATGCCAAAACTTTCCATAAATGCTATTGTAACAGAGATTTCAAAAGATTGTGTGCATGGTCCTTGGCTAAGGGCTGCCCGTAAATGGCACCCAAATTTCAAGCGTAATCAAAGAGCAAATCAGGTCAAGAAATTATAATTAAATGGTAATAGATTTAGGGAATTGGCGGTGGTAGATATGGCGGAACCAGTTCTCTTGATACAGGGAAAGGAAAAGCATGGAAAAAAGACATTTGGTGGGGTCAAAGTAGGTCATGCCAAATGGGTCAAGAAAGCTACAGAGACCAATAAAATCAATAGTGGTCCATCGGTTTCTAACAAGGCCCAACAAGCATTTAGACACAAGAAACAATTGTATCTTCTTCACCAAAGCCCACTCCAGCGAGACAAATCCAAGAGACAGTCTAGGAAAGCCAGCACGGTGACAATAACGCGATGGATATTTTGGACCCTCACAACGTGACTATTCTCACATCCGAGAAAGGGAGGAACTTGCCAAAATGACAGAGTCAGGCGTCCAGAGATTAGAAAATCTTGGAGGTCCAACAGGGAAGGCTATGAAAACAAACAAGACTTTAGCAAAATCGAAAATCAGGGAGGTCGCTCTGGGTGAATCTCGGCTAGGGGAAGCTCTTCTTTTAGTGCACTCGCACATTTCTGCAAATATTTTGACTCAATCAGAAACAAGTAGGGAGACCTTGATGCATTCCAAACACGTTTCCTTGGCAGATGGGCACTCTCTTCTTCCTCCCGTTGTTGATTGTGTCTCGATATCTAAGATAAGTGCTAGTGCTTCTAATTTAGGGGTTGGCAGAGTCAACCACGATCCCCCGATTATGAAATTCTCCATATGGATGAAACAACTGCTTTAATTCAAGTTCGTTTATGTGCATTGGAAGACAATATTGAGTCTATTTTGCAAGGGGTTGTGGAGTCTGAAACCGTTAGTGGGTGTGCAAATAATTAATTGTTGGGTTCTTTTGATCTTCTCTTTCGGGTTTTCTTTTGGTATGGCCATGGTTATTAAACTCTCGAGTTAACTCGTAAGAGTTTACGATTTCACTATACAAAATGAGTTAACACTCATGTAAACTCTTTTTTGGTAAACTTGTACGAGTTTAAGTAAACTCTCGATTTTACTTGCGAGTTTACGAGTTAAAATCTACCTACGAGTTTACGAGTTTACCTTAACATGTATAAATTTGGTAACTTTTTTAGATACATAGTTGACTCTGTGTGTGTAAGACAATATCTATTGAGTTTTCTAAGTCCGATTTTATATATTTATCATAATTGAGCTATGCTTTATCAAATTATAGGGTAATACATGTACATAATAAAGTATGACATAACTAAGTGTCATGCATTAATGTATATTTTATGATTTTTTTCATTTATTTTATTTTAAAGTTAACATTATTCAATGTCAATTATGAATACAAAATTTAATCATGTTTAGTTCCTAATTATATTGTTTATAACATATATTTTTTACATATGTAAACTCTTATGAGTTTACGATTTGAGTCTGCTGAGCTTTCACGAGTTTACTTAAACTCTCAAATTTGACAACCTTGGGTATGGCTGCTCATAACCTCATTGTTTGGAACTCTAGGGGAGTTGGCAAAAAGGCTTTTCCATCTCTTGTTAGGGATCTTTGCAAGAAATTTGACAATTCTTTCTTGACTATTCTAGAACCTTGTATTAGTGGTCATAGAGCAGATAGTATCATCAAGAATTTTGGTTTTGATGGTTGTTTCAGTATTGATGTAGAGGTTTTGCTGCTGCTATCTAGTGTCTTTGGGACAAATCTTGTTTTCAAGTGGAGGTAATCTTTTCTTGTCAACAGTTGACTCATTTAAAAATCTGCTACCAAGGAGAGCAGTAATGGTATCTTTCGATTTGCGATGGCCTTCCTCAACCTGCATTGTAGGCGGATCTCTGGTGTGACCTACACAACATTCGGGAAACCATGGAAGATCCCTAGTGTGTCATTGGGGATTTTAATGTTGTGTTGCTTGCTAATGAAAGAATGGGGGGCTCTGACTCTTCCTCTTTTTGCTTACCTTTCCGTTCTTGCATTGTGATGACCTCTAGAGGAAAAAAAAAAGGGAAATGTTAGGGCGCTGCAATCTCCTAGGTGCCCTGCAACGACACGAAGCACAGGGAGCGCTACAGCGCCTTGCTGTTTTGAGTCCCACATCGGATGCGTCATATAAGGGGGAGCACAGGGAGCGCTGTAGCGCCTTGCTGTTTGGAGTCCCATATGTTACCAAGTGGCTTCAAATACACAAGAGGGGGGTGAATTGGGTATGTATGTTATTTTTCAAATCTTTGCTTTGTTGACAATAAACTTCCAAGTTTTAATGCAAATTATTAATGAGTAGAGATAGAAGCAATCTTGAGCATAAACAAATTAAGGAGTTAAGGGATAGAGAAGATGCAAACTTAATTTATCCTGGTTCAACCACCTTTGTGATTTACCTCCAGTCCCCAAGCAATCCGCTCAAGATTTTTCCACTATTCTTTAAGCTTGAATCTTAGGTGCTTGACAACCTTTACAAGATGAGCACTCTACTTGAGCCTCAAACAATTTCCCTTAGGGATCACACCCTAATCACTTGAGAGGGATACCTCACCCTCTTTACACGAATATGATTTGTGTTTGATTAGAAACTCTCTTGAAGAGTGAATAATACAATTTGAAGGCCTATAGGTGTATGTGTATGAAACTCTCTCTTAAGTTTTAAAAGATAGCTCAATGATTGTTATAAATGAATTAGAGAATGTTGGATATATGTTATAGAATTAATGTTCAACCTTCAATTGATGAGTTTGGTGAGTATTTATTAAGCTCAAGGTGATCCTAGCCGTTGTGCATTTAATGCACCTTAAGTCAGCAAACAAAACTAGCCGTTTCTGACTTCAGTACTCGATTCATTCGAATGGCTCATTCGAATGACTGACCTAATATATCCGTTGGGCATTAAATGTGCCTGAGTCATTCGAATGGATCTGTGTCAGTCATTCGAATGACTGGCTGTACTGGGATCACTGAATGTATCAAAACCCCTAGTCATTCGAATACTTCATTCGAGTTACCTTTGTTCATGAGTTATTCGAATGACTTGTTCGTGAGCCATTCGAATGACATGTTCATGAGTCTTTGAGTTGACTCGTTCATGAGTCATTCGAATGAATCTAGGTTAGTCATTCGAATGTCTCTGAAGGTTTTGCCCAAACTCATTCTTTCTTTCTTTTCTCTTGATTCCTTGGTTTGTTTGAGATACTTTAAAAGCAGGAATCAGTATTTTTCTTTTAAGAGCTATCTTGAAAAATCATTTTGAGAGTTTTGATATACACACACCTTTAACATATTTCCTAAGTCTAGATCTTTTTCAGCTTCTTTGACTTTGGAGACTTGCTTCTTTTGTCTTCCATGAGCATTCACACCATATCGAATGCATCATAGAAGGGTTTCTCCATCTCTTCCTATATATAGAAGCTTCCCCTCAGTATTTAGACTTACTAATTCACACAAGAGCTTGAGATGTCTCATTTTTATGAGACTTTTTGCTCCAGTTATTTTTATTTCATTTCTCCCTCTTGTTTTCCCTTCATGGGGAAGGACCACATAGGGTGTCACCACATAGAGTGTCAGGAGCTCCCAACCATTGTCAGGTGAGTAATTTTCTTGACGGTCTATTTTAAATCATGTATTTATTTTATAAGTTATTTATTTTAGAATCATTTATTTTAAGAATTATTTTATTTATGCATGTTTTATGAAATTCTAGGAGGTGGAACTTAATATTTTATTTTATGTATTTATGAAGTTAGTTATTCTTAAAAATTCTTTTTATGAAATTAGTTATTAATTGAGTTATTAATTAATATTTCTTTATTTACGAAAATAGCACGGGACAATCCGTCTTTGTGTGAGTTTCTGAATGTCCTTGCTTTCTTCTATCTTTTTCTTCACTTTCTCAAGCCAATCTTCAACATTAGCTTCAATTTCGTTTACATTATTTTTAGCATTATCAACTTGGTGCTTACTAAATACAAGGTAATTTTATGAAATAACAATCGCATGGATTGTTTCCAGAGCACATAATGGGATTGATGACATGACCATGACGTCACTTCTTAATTTTGTCAGCATCTATTTGTTTGGATTATATGACCGCATAACAGATATCATTCCAAGTCACTAACTATATATAATCAAAGAATATAAATAATTGAGATTGATCAATCTCTTTTAGGTTTTTTGTTCTTTTTATATAGTTAAAAAAAGATTATTTACACGTCGAGATAATAGTCTACTCTGAAGCTACAATTCAAAGTGTGTGGTTGGTAGACAAAGACGGAAGCAATAAAATGACAAATTATGCGGTTAGTGAAATAGAAATTAATAATAGTGTTGCCTATATGGATTGAAATAAAATAAGATAGATATATTGATATCGAGATGTACGAGCTGTGGAGAAACGTTTCACTCCTCCATCTGCAAATTTCAAATCACTTGGTCTGGGTAATAGTCAACAACACCTTGTCGAATACTCACATCTAGCACAAAATCTATGACTCTATCAGCAACTTTAGTGCATTCTTATTGATTTTCTGTAATACAACTACATCTTCTTCCGTGAAATTTGGGAACTGAAAACAAATCAATTAAGAACGAATGGAAAAGAATGCGTAATAAACAGGGTATAGTTAAATGAATATTCAACCACTTGAACATATTCTATCTCTGAACATATTCAATCACTTGATCAGGTCTAAAGTAAATTTTATTAGGAGTAAATACTCTAAACTGGTTCTTCCCGGGATTTCAAGTTGATCCTTTAAAGACTTAAACATTAATTTGGTCATGAAGAGTGTAACACATCCAAATAAGAATCAAATTAATGTTCAAAGATACGTTGAGAGACTATATTGATGTCTTAAATTCTAGAAAACTGTAGCTTTTATGTATCTAATATATCTTTGGAGGACCTATATGATTATTTTTCTTTTTTCATAAGATATGAGTTAAGAAGGGAAGACGTAAGAATAAAGGCACCTAAACAAACACTATCAGGTCCTAGTTGAGAGTGTGCGTGGACATATGTTATTGGCCATTAAAGATGGCCTCAAACCATAACAATAATGAGAGAAATTCTTGTGAACTACTAAAGTAATACAATTGCCTCTAACATTCTCTATGAGAAGGTGCTAGGTCGTTAGAACAATTTGAATAAATAAAAACATAAATAAAATAGTTACACATTGGCTTTTTTTTATGAATTAAAAAATATGTACTTAATAATAATATTATGCATGTATATAAATTTTTTTTTAACTAATATTATGTTAAGAGAAAAATTATTAACAATAGCAATACCTTGTTATGATTAGTTTTAAAAAAGTGAATATTGCATACTTTTTTAAAATTTATTTCAATATTTTGAGGTATAATATTGATAATTAATGTTAAGATATGTATGTTAATAAAACATTACATTAATTTATAACAAAAACATATGTTATTTTTTCATTTTTCTTAAAAGGAATTTCATTTTTTTATTATTTTAATATTTTTTAAAACTAATAAATAAAAGTTAAAAAATATGAACAAATATTGTATCATATTTATTAGCATTTAAATCTCCAAAATTTACAAACATAAAATAAGTTTTATAATAAAAAACAATTAAAATAATAATAATAAATTTAAAAAAATTCACACTAATTATTGAAGTATTTTGTTGAATGGGTAGTTTTGTAAATTCACAAACATAGAAAGTGTTTTGGAGTAAAATGTACGTTTTGAAAATAGATGATAATTGTATTTCTCAAAGAAGTAAAATGTGTAGTTTACTCTAATATTAATTTGATTCATGATTTATGATTTAATAATTGATTGAGTAAAATTATGCTATAATGAATAGAAAGTAATATAATGGATTATGCACAGCAAGAAAAAGCAACAACTATCTTAGCATCCAGGCAAAACAATGACGGCTACTACGTCAAGAAACAACTACACAAATTCAGCTATACTATACCATCTATTTCACGTTCAAATGGAAGTCCAAATACTTTCCAATAGTTAACTAAATTATAGGAACTCTCACTCTACAAAAGCAAATCCATCAGAGTTCAAATACATACAGTTGAGAGGGAGATATTGTTGTTGAAACCTCATTGTAGTTCATGTAAAAAGAGTGATTCTTTTCTCCGCAGCAATAATTAAGCTTTGTCTCGCTAATTGAGGCCAGTTACATAGATCACACGACGTCATACACCATATTTATATTTAAACTATTAACTTCTAAATCCCATCTTATAGTTTCATCTATGATTTTTGTAAAACTTCTTCTACCTCTAACTAATAAATTACATGTCGTGTCGTCTAATTTACTCTTCTTACTGGGGGCTTCTCAAAGTCTTCTCCTTACATGTCCAAACCACAGAAGGGTAGATTCTACCATTTTTTTTTCATAATAGGTGTTATCCCAACTTTTTCTCTAATGAACTCATTCCAAATCATGTGTCCACTCATCCAACACAACATCCTCATTTCCGCAATATTGGTTTTATTTTCTCGTTGGCTATTTGCTACTCAATACTAAGTTTCAAATAACATCGTCTGTCTTCCAAATGTGCAGTATAATTTTCCTCTAAGCTTGAGAGGTATTTTTATATCACAAAATCCTTGAGCACTCCTCCATTTCATTGATCCAGCTTAGAGCCTATGATTTACATCTCCTATCTCCCCATCATTTTGAATAATAGATCAAGTATATAAGAACTTTGTGAGTTGTGGTATGGTATTTGTCCCCAAATTTCACCATTAAGTTAGAATTTGTACACCTCTTGCTAAAATTACATTCCATATATTTTGTCTTACTTTTTATATAAAAATCATATGTTTCAAAAGCTTGTCTCTACAGTTATAGCTTTCCACTTAACGTTTCTCTAGATTCTCCTACCAAAACTATATCATCTACAAAAAAATGTGCTTCGATCGTGACACCGGATCTTGAGTTTGTTCAATAAGCACATCCAATACCAAGGTTAAAAGATAAGGACTCAAAATTGACCTTTTGTTGACCCTTGGTGCAAGCCAATTATGATGGGAAAATCCTTTGTTGCTCCACTTTGCATTCTCTCAATAGTTTTGAACCCCTCAAAAATATCTTTGATTGCTCATATATGAACAATTTGAATTTCTTTCTTCTCCATAACCTTACATGAAATCTTGCCTAGCACCCTATCATACGTATTTTCCAAACCATTGAAAACCACATGTAAGTCTCTTTCATTCTGTTGAAAGCCTAATTGCACTTTCTCCAATCTCGACACAGTTTCAGTTTCCCACAACTATGCCAATTTTGTTGAAAGCTCATTTTACACTTTCGTCGTTTAAATTAAATATATATCCTTATTTACGGCTTTCAGATTCTTGAGGAATCCAATTGCAGTATAGTCGGGTATAGTCGTATCCACAGAGAGTTGCAAAAATACCGTTCTTGAGTTTAGTTAATTAAACAATAGGGTGAAGGTTTGGTAAATTGATTTGATAGTTAAATAAACTAAAGAAATAAATGACATGAAAATAAAGAGGCAACAAATCAACGGTAGATCCAGAGCTTGTTGGGGATTGAATCATATCATAGTTTCATGCATCCATTTACTTAGTACAACAGAATTATCATTTCATTGATTGCCCGCCACCAGTTCTTAACTTGTTCATCGCTTTCGCGCATGAAAAGATCACAGGTTTCCTTTGTTAAACTTTCACTTTCGTACACGAGCTTAACAAAGTACGCCAGCATTATTTCAGATATTAAAGCGGCTAACCCTCATTCCAGTTATGGCAACAAGAATTAGATGAAATGATTTATTTCCAACTTATGATGCTGCTCAAGCGCGCAATCAAACAGTTTGAAATCATGCTTTAGGTAGCAAAGCTAAAACAAGCATTAAGAGTAAAATCATTCAAGCTAATCAATAGAAACTGAATAGTTCATATGCAAAAGTTACATGGATACAATCATACTACAATAATCATCAATAACCCAACAACAAGAGGAGTAGAAATCCATCTTACAAGAGAATCTCAGAGGCAAGGTGTGGATGCTTACCATGACACGTTCTCACGCCGTCATGACAACGTCGTCCGTGCTTCCTCGATCTCCCGGCTCCTTCACTGGCCTCCTCTTTGTTGCTAAACTAAACTAAACTTTGAAGTACAAAAGAAATAAGAAAGAAATGAAATTTGGGAGGAAGAAGAGATGTCTTGAATGAATGTCTCGGCCTCCTATTTATAGGAAAAATCTGGGGTCACCGCTGAGCGGTTAAGGCACGTCGCTCAGCGATAAAGGGTGCTGAGCGATAATAGTACTCCGCTGAGCGGCTTGGTCATTTCTGGCAGCGACATGCTGTCGTAATAAATGCGCCGGCAGCTTTTTCAGGGCGGCGCCACAATTCCAGGTTGGCGCCAGCTTGCGCAATAAATGCGGCGGCTGCAAGTGGCTTCGATGGTACAACCGCTGAGCAAACAGGGTACCTCGCTTAGTGGCTCTTTGTCTTTTTGTGCGCTGAGTGACCTTCAGTTATCGCTGAGCGGCTGCTTCTGTTTTCATCTTTGTGCTCATTTTTCCTCTTTTGCCCTTTTACTCCATTCTTCTAGGGTTATTCTTCAATTAATATGGTTGCATCCATCTTGAGAAATATATTATAAATCCTAAAAAAATGGGGAATTCAATTAGATAATTCTTTAAAACATAAGCAAATAAGTGCCATTTTATTAGGTCAAAATTATGTAAATTAGGCACTTAACACATTCCTCTCATATCTCTCCATCAATCTCCCCAACAAGTAAACTGTTTCCATGGTAGACCTCCCAAGCATAAAATCAAACTGATTTTCTAAGATGTAAGTCTCTTGTCTCAATCTTTGCTCTATTACTTGTTCCCAAAATTTCATAGTATGATTCTGAAGCTTTATCTCTCTGTAATACGTAAAGTTTAGTATGTCTCTGTTGTTTTTGTAGATCGAAACTAAGATACTCCTCTTCCATACAGTTAGCATTTTCTTTGACTTTATGATCTCATTGAAAACTTTCTCAGACAACTTATACCCTTATCTCCTTAATATTTCGATACTTAAATAAATATCTTACCATGTCTTACTGTCTTGCCATTTTCCATTAGCTTCAAGATATCTTTACCTCCAATTCTCAAATCCTATGATAAAAAATATAATTTTGGTCTTCCTCCCTAGTGTTTGGCCTTTCCGATTGTAGGAGAAACTTATGTCCTTCATTAAATAAATTCTAGAAGTAGCTCTTCCATCTTTTCTTGATGTCATGTTTCATAACCAAAACTTTAGATTCCCTTGATGCATTTCAACTTATCTAAATCTCGTGTCCTTCTTGCCCTTTCTCTAACTAACTTGTAAACACATATTTCCCTCACTTTAGTATCTAAGGATTGGAATAACTAATTATATGCCATAACTCTCGCTTTGCTAACAGCCTTTTTAGTATCTCTCCTAGCTATCTTAAATTTTTCCTGATTCCCAACATCTTTATTCAATGATTACGCTTTAAAACACTCCATTCTAACATTAACCTTATTTTGCATCCTTGCATCTCAGCATCTAGATTATTTACCTTTAAATCCTAATCATCTCGATTCGTTAAGTGTCTCTTTTGTCACCTCAATTCTTTCAATCATCTTATCCCACAATTTATTAGCGTTTCCTTGTGCCTCCCAACTTAATTCAACTATAACCCTACTTGGAAAATTCCTATTTTTCTCCCTTTATTTGCCACCTCTTAATCCTGGGAATCTTCTCGTGATTGTATCTCTTCACTCTCTTCAAAATCCAAACATCCATAACCAAAACCTTCTGTTGAGTAGTCATACTCTCACGAGGAATCACTTTGTAATTCATGAAAAGTTTTCTATCCAACTTTCTTATCAGAAAGAAACCGATTGTTAGCAAATTTGTCAACTCTTATACATGATAGGATATTCTTCCTGCTTCTTACAACATGTGTTAGCTACTATAGAATTGAAAGCTAGAGATAAATCTAATATGGTTTTATCCTATGCATTTGCTTCTTCTAATCCATATCCCCCATCCAAGTCCTCATATCCACTAGCATCACTCCCCACATGACCATTTAAATCCTTGGCTAAGAAAAACTTTTCTTTTAAAGGTATGCCCTAAATTAAGTCTTCTAAATCCTCCCAAAATTTTATTTTATGGTGCTCCTCTAATCCTACCTATGTTGCATAGGCACTAATAACATTAAAGGTGTCTCGTTCAACCCCAAATTTTAATGCTATGATCCTATCACCTAATCGTTTAACATATGCATCATCCTTTTTCAAAACATATCTACAAATTATGTCTGCACTATTTCTAGATATTGTCTTACTAGTATAGGAAAGCTTAAACCCAGAAGTATCCAATTCCTTAGCATTCTCTCCTACCCACTTAGTTTCTTGTAGGCACATAAAATTAATCCATCTGTTAATTATGGTATCAACTATTTCTATTGATTTATCAGTAAGTGTGCCTACATTCCAAGTATGAGTAAACCTTCAAATTCATCCCTGGAGTTGGCAGCGTCGGTTAAGTTCGTCCTCAAGTTTTGGAAACTATCAAATTTGTCCCCAAAATTGGCAAACATCAACCAAGTTAGTCCCTGATGTCAAGTCTCCATGGGAGCTGGCAGGAGCTCCAAGATGCATCAAATCAGTCCCTGAGTATATTTGAAATAAAGTAAAACAGTCCCTCAACCCAGTTAACCTCTAAAATCATCAATTCAGACCCTAAGTCCCAAATTAAACCCCCAATCCACTAATTAAAACTAAGTTACCTAATTAAATTGTTAAACCATTAATTAAAACCCTAAGTTACTCAATTTAACCCTTAATCTACCAATTGAGCCCCAATCTCTAACTAAACCTCCAAAATGTATGTGAACTAACTTATTTACTCACACTTATTCACAAAAATATGCAGCACTTTCCTATTTTCACCGCATCTAGGCATCAATATAGTGATTACTGCACATTTGACTTTTCACTTGAGCCATAAAATAATGTTTTACTCCTAGTTTCATTCAAACGGTTATTTCTTTGGGTCCCACTACCTTTTCCAATTCCCGACACCATATGAATGAACCAAGAAATTCGTCATGTATAAGAGCGCGTGTGTGTGTGTATGCGCTCATGTGACAAATTATCAAAATATTTTCATTGAATTTTTTTGGGATACTTTGTAAAATAAAAAAAAAGAATAAAAAGCATTTTTTAAGAATTAAAAACAACAAAAATTTTGGAAATAAATTATAAAAATACATTATAAATCCTTCATTCCCTCTTGACCTCTTTAAACTCGTGAATAAGGATAAGGAAAACATTATAAAGCCCCTCATTCCCTTTCATACGTTGCACGAGCTTAGATAAACTCGCTAGCTTCTTACCTAAATTATAAACTCTAAACTTTAGGCTCTGAACTAGGGTGTGTGTGATATTATACAAAATGTTTTCATAGAACTTTTTTATTGAGAATTTGCAAAAAATGATTCGAAGTACTTTTTGAGATTTAAAAATAGAGAAAAATTGTGTATAAAATTGTAACAATGCAATGTAAATTATTCAATCTCTTCCACCTTGTCTATTTTAAACTCATAAACAATAAAACAAAGGTAAGGGAGGCCTTCTAAACCTCCTCATTCCCTTACCTAACTTGTATGAGCTTGTTTATCACTCGATCAACCTTATGTATTCCAAGTGGGTCTATAAACAACCATGTAAGGATTAAGAAAAGAAAATTTTGTTGGATCAAAACAGAAGTATTAAGTAAGAATGTAACCATACCTTCAGTCCAAGAGAAATTCAGAGTAAGGGAAGTTCCTATTGTTCGGCAGCAAGTCCATTTTTACATTTTTTTCTCCTGCAGATGCGTCTCCCCCCCCCCTCACATTTTCTCCCTCTCTTTGAATAAACACAACGATTTTGAAGCTTCTTCCCTGCAAAATTCATTCTTACTTGAGCTACCAAAATTTTGTTATAAAGTTACAAGTTTCAGTATGAGCTATGTTACTTTTATAAAACCTTCAAATGTGTGAAAATCTACAGCATTTGAAAGAAACAAACCTTTGTATTTCGATTAGGATGATCCTATGTTGTGATTTGTCTTAAGTGTATGATACCTTAGAGAGGACCAAAAGTTGTCATAAACGAGCTCGAATGCAAAGGAAGCAAAGCTGAAAGATGTTGGAGGGCTTCTTCTTTTTCTAATTATTTATTATTATTGTTATTGTTATTGTTATTAGAAGCTAAACTACAGGGATGGATGTTAAATCAGAACACGTGGACGAGAAATAAAGAGGAAAACGTCTGATTATCTCAATTATTACCTTATCCTTGTACCATTATTGATTAAAATATCCAGAATGTGTAACACATTGTACCATTTCTAGATAACGCAGATTTACAAATTATATTTAATGGATATTTTAAAAAACAAATATAATATCATTGATTTTAATTTGATGTTTCAAAATTTTTATTTAACTTTAATAGAAAAAAAAAGAAATATTTACTGAAAAAGTTTGGGCAAATAATTGTGGTCGTTAGAATTTCCAGAGACAATTGATGAGGGAAAAGTGTGCGCCATAGAAGAAAGAAAGGGACTAAAATTTGCCACCCCTTAATTTGGATGTTCATTTTATTTAAAATGAGAAAAAAATTATCGGTTATTCCCTTCCTAACCCCAATGTGAAAGGACGAATGCAAGAGACTTTTGAGTAACAAGTGGGGGGACAAAATGTCACTTCCTAGATGCTATGCTCTCCCTTCTTGAATAATCGTTTATAAAGTTTTAATCATTTAATGACTAATATACCTTTTTTTTTTCCTCCTTCTTCTTTATATCCTCACTCTCTTCCTTCAGCCCATTGCTCTTTCCTCCTTTATTGTATTCGTTGTTGCAAATTAAAAGGGAGAATCAAACCTCTCTTAGTGAACATAAACTTAATTCATATTGAATTGAACTTAATTGGACCTATGTAGCTTGTTGTAAGCAACCGTGTTTTTAGATCAAAGGGTAAAGGAAGAATGGAAGAGATTACAACGAAACTAATTGAAAATTGTTTCTAACTTTAATAATAATTTCCAACATCACAAACTTATTGAATAAAGGGGTGAGAAATAAACTTGTTTCTACTACTACTACTATTATTATTATTATTATTGAATTTTAAGATTGTATCTCAGTTTGATCTTAGTTGACGTAGGTAAATAGATTTTAGATTTCAGTTTATATAGAGATTTTGGAACTTGAAGGTAAAGAGGGAGGATGATAGGAAGGAGAAGAAGTAAATGGTTATTAAAAGAATAAACCTTTATAAAAAGGGGGTAAAAGTGTCCATTAAATTAAGGAGATGTTAGGGAGAATAAAATACGCAAAGCTTATAGTTTAATGAAGAGATAAATTGCAATTTTTTCCACTAAAATTTAGTCATTTCACTTTGTCAGTCGTTGCCACCCTTCTAACAGCTAAATTTTCAACGACTATAGTGCTTCTTCTTGTTAGATTCAAAAAAATAATAATAAACAGATACTTTAGTGGACATTGGCATGTGGGCTATGGCCCCACAATCAACACTGATTGCTACACCTATAACAGTCAAGAGAAGACCCTTTCCTTAAACAAATCATTTCCCTTTCCAATAATACTTTTGCTACTTTATCCACTACTTCAAGTAATACTCGGTGATATTGTGATTATGCATGTTGTAGTCACATGAAATATGCATCACAAAATTGTTCTTCCATGTCTACCACTAATAATGCACCTTCTATACACACTGCCCATGTCTCTCTTCTGAATGTCAGTTATAAGGGTTCTATCTCTTCGTCCAATCTCACTTTGCCTAACACATACCCCATCCCCTAGTTAAATTCTCTTCCTATCTATGTCGGCCAATTATATGATCTTGGCTATAAAATCATTTTTTCTTCCTCTGGTTGTCGTGTGCAGGATCCATAGACGGGACAAGTCATTGGGACTAGATGTAAGACTGAACGATTGTTTGAGCCCACTAGTCTCTATGTTCCTTCTACAATAAACCTCTATACTGATTCTTCACCATCTTCTCTCCATCTCTGGCATCACCGCCTTGCTCACAACTCACTAGGAAAAACGCGTCCACTCATTTCTACTGACACTTTAAGCTCCATTTGTAATGAATCTTTTAATTGTATTTCATGTCAAACTACTAAATAACTAACTTTATCTTTTAATAAAAGCATATATGTTTCAGACGTGGCTCCTACATCTGTTCCTCCATCATCTTCTGATCCTCCAACTAGGGTAAGAAATTCACTTTCTTATCTTTGTGATTATCATTGTTTTTCTATCATGCTTCACTTACATGAACCTCAGTCCTATAAAGAAGCCTCCAAATATCCTAATTGGCAGCTTGCTATGTAAGAAGAGTTGCAAGCACTAGAAAAGACTCACACTTAGGACCCAGTTGATTTCCTTCTAATAAGACACTTGTTGGATGTAAATGGATGTATAAAATCAAAACTCACTTTGATGGCTCTGTTGAACGATATAAAGCTCGCCTAGTTACTAAGGATTTTACTCAAGAGCATGACACTGATTAAGAGGAAACTTTTGCCCATGTTGCTCGCATAACCTCTATTTGTGCCCTTCTTGCTATTGCAACTTCTCAGAAGTGGACTCTCTATCAAATGGATGTGAAGAATGTTTTTCTCAATGGTGATTTGAATGAAGAAGTCTATATGCAACCTCCCCAAGATTACAGTTGTCCACCGAATAAGGTATGTCTTCTTCGTAAGGCTTTGTATCGCTTTAAACAGGCTACTCGAACATTATTTGCCAAATTTAGTTTTATTGTCACTCGACCAGGATTTTCATCAAGTCCACATGACTCTCGTATTTTCATTTGTCGAACTGATGAAGGTTCTGTATTACTGTTACTTTATGTT
Organism: Nissolia schottii; assembly: GCA_003254905.1. Taxonomy (NCBI): domain Eukaryota; kingdom Viridiplantae; phylum Streptophyta; class Magnoliopsida; order Fabales; family Fabaceae; genus Nissolia; species Nissolia schottii. Next base: position 14,182 of record QANU01077762.1, on the reverse strand, counting down.
GATGACATGATAATTACTGGAGATGACACCTCAGGCGTTATTGATCTTAAAGCATCCTTGAGTCACTATTTTGAAATCAAGGATCTTGGCCCTCTCAGCTTTTTTTTTGGGTCTTGAAGTTCTTTCCTCTACTGATGGTATTTGTTTATCTCAAGCTAAGTATGCTTATGCTTCTGGTCTTATTTCTCGAGTTGGTCTTACAGATAGCCGCAGCGAATCCACTCCTCTTAAGCCTAATGTTTGCTTCACACTTATGGACAGTATTGTGCTTAAGAATCCTATTCTATATAGACAATTGGTCAAGAGCTTAATTTATTTGATCGTTACTCACCCTGATATTTCTTACATCGTGCACCTAGTCTGTCAATTTATGATAACTCCATGATCTATTCATTATGGTGTTGTTCTTTGCATTCTCCACTATGTCAAGGGAACGTTGTTTCATGGGTTTCACTTTTCTACCCATTCTTCCTTAATACTTCAAACTTACTCTGATGATGATTGGGGTGGTGATCCCACTTATTGTCATTCTACCACCGGTTATTGTATATTCCTTGGTAATTCTCATATTTCATGGCAGAGCAAGAAACAAACTTTGATTGTTTTCTCTACCACTGAAGCTGAGTACCAAGCTCTTGCTGACACCACTTTCAAACTCCTTTGGATACATTGGCTTCTTGGTGACTTGGGCATCTCACAATCCTCTTCAACTGATCTTTATTGTGATAACTGAGTGCTATTTAGATTGCTCATTATGATGTCTTCCATGAATGCACCAAACACATTGAGATTGATTGTCACTTTATTCGTCAGTATATTTTGCAATGTGCCCTTCAACTCATCTCTATTGGAACTCTTGACTAACCTGTTGATTTGTTCCCCAAGTCCCATCATATTGGTCGCTTCCGTACTCTACTTTCCAAACTCAAGTTAATTTCGTCAACACCTACTTGAGTTTTAGTGGGGATGTTAACGTATATGATGTTAACTTTGTAACCTCTAGCATTTAGTTTGTTATCATTTCTATTACAATTGTCTTGATTATATATTTGTAACTACTATTTAGGAATTGCTAACTTGATGCCTATAAATAGAACAGGATCATCTCTGGTAAGGATTCAGATATATCAATACACTACACATGTTCATATACGTTGTTCAAGTTCTAACATATATTTTATTGGCGTTTTCTTACGTCTATGTCTCTAAGGCTGTGCTTCCTCTCCCTCAAGAAGCGCACATTTAGTGTGCACCCACTCTCCGAAGGTGCACCTTTGTTTCTCACTGTCCAATCTAGTGTTAATGTCATCTCTAAGGGTTATTAATGAAGTAGAGTTGTTATGGTGGAAGTACCATGAGAACTACCTGGTGTGGAACAAGTTGGCCTATAAGCTATTTTCTTATTTTAAAATTAGAAAAAGTGGAAACCCTGTAAATTGACTATTAAGGACACAAGTACTATATGTGCTTACCTAGGAGGGAGACAATAAACATGTAAGCAAAAAATTATTTACACCGATGAATACCTTGATCTAGGGGTGTTCATAACCCGGTCTGGCCCGAAGCATTTGGGCCGAATCGGGCCCGATTTTAAAAAACTAAAAAAAAACCCGATTGTAATACATATCGGGTTCGGGTCTAGCCTCAGGCCACCCGACCCGGCCCGGCGACCCGGAGCATATTATTATATGTTGTTATTTTGTGCTGTTTATGCTGATATTTTATGCAATTATGTTGTTTCTGCTGTTATTTATGCAGTTTTGCTATTTTTGCTGTTATTTTATGCAATTCTGCAGCAATTCTGTAGCAATTTCTACAATTCTGCATATCAATTCTGAATTTATTCTATAATTCTATTTTGCTAATGAATTTATTCTGAATTTATTTTGGCCCGGTCAAAACCCGAGTTTTAACTGGACCCAAAGATGATCCGCCTATCGGATTTAGGGTCGGGTCCCGGTCCTCAAAATTGGTCCAGTCTAAATATAGGGCCGAGTTCAGGTATAGGTCAACCCAGTCCTACCCGGCTGATGAACACCCCTACCCTGATCTCATACCTAAAAAACACATTTAGTTGATATAGATTATTATTATTTGTAAAAACGTATTATTTATAAAATAATAATATCAGAAAATTAATAATTTGTTTGGTATTAATTTTACAGCGTATAGCAATGTTTCATTGTGAATAATTTAGATCAAATAAATGTGAAAGAGAAACAATTAAGAGATTGAAATTGTTAAGTCTTGAGGCTATTTTTAGTCTTTCAATAACTGAGGTTATTTTAGTCTTTTGAAACGAGCCTGTGTTTGTCTTTACATCTCAAAATAATAGTACACAGTTAAATTCACCGGAAACATATCCTATTTGTAAGAAAAATTTAATTGAAATAAGTTAAAAGTAGAAAAAAAAAAATGAAATGAAATAAGTTTATACTTCAGCTCATATATAGATTTAATTAAATATTTAACTTAATTTTATTTTAAAATAAGAATAATAATTTTAATATTTTAATTATATCAATTTTAATTAAAAAATATATATAAATAAGAGTACTTGAGGGACTCGTGCATGGTTAGTGGTGGATCCCTAAGACTGTGTGCTAGTGGGAGTATCCGGTTGTGGTGACTGTGGTGATGGAGGAGGTGGTGGGGCCTGCTCGGCGTAACTCCCAAACCTTACTGCCTGTGATAACGACGGAGGCATGAAGCTCAAGAGGGGAGCATCACTGAGCTCCCAGGCCTGGTCGTCACTGATAACTTGCCTAAATCCAGGGGTCGGTATAAAACCATCCACCATTGGAGGGCTCGAGGACGCCAACTTGCTGCTCGATGTCCTGTGCCCCTGCCCCTCCCCCTACTACCCCGCCTCGCAGAAGCCAGGTAGTAGTCTAACACCTGCTTTTTTTCTTTTGTCGCTGGCCATACTTACAACTATGTAAAAATAATAAATTTAATTAAATATTATTAAATTTAAAAATTAAAAAAATAACTAAAATATTTATCGAACATAATAACCTACTAACCTAAAAACATTTATTATTTATTAATATTGAACATTAAACTAAAAAATTTATTATTTATCATTTATTATTATTAAACATTAACATATCATTATTATTTAATAATATTATTTATTAAACTAAAAAATTATTATTTATTAATATTAATCATTAACCTTAAAAATTTATTATTTATTAATGTTAAACAATAACCTAATAATAAATCTAAAATTAACCTAACATAATATAACATTAAGATCATTAAACATTAACCTAAAAAATTTAAACATTAACATAAATTAATTAACCTAATATATTATAACATAATTAATATAACATATATTCTAACAAAAATAAAACTAATTAATATAATATACATTACAACATGTAATCTAACAAAATTAATATAAGATATTATAAATCTAAAAAAATTAACAACCTAATTAAAACTTAGTAAAAAATTAATCTAACAACTTAACAAACTTATTTTAATATAAACAACCTCATTCACAAAATTAATCTAACAACCAAACATAATTATTTAAATCTACCAACCTAATTTAATAACCTAATCTAACAATCTAACATAATTTTAATCTAACAACTTAACATATTCTACAAAAAAAAAGAAGGGGAAAAAACTAATCTGGATATGTGATGGTGTACAGAGAGTGACAGTGGCGGCAATGGTGGTAGCAACCCAACGGTGGCAGAGGAGTGGTGGCGTTATGGTAGCAGGGAGGGTGGTGGCGATGGTAGGACAGTGGTGGGGTGTGGTGATAGGGTGGTGGCAGGGAGGGTGGTGGCGGCGGCACAAATAAAATTCAGGGGGCAGGGAGGCAGGGAGAGAGTGGAGAATGAGTGAGGAATGAGGTATGGGACGGAGGTGGAGGCTGTATATATAGCCTCCGTCAGGTCGCGACCATTAATGGCACTGTATTGTTACCGTCAGATATTTTCGATGGTAAATTGTCGAACGTTACCAACCTGGGAAAATGTGTCTCCTCATATTTCACGGTTGTTACCACCAGACATATCTGACGGTAACTTGTCGAACATTACGAATGTGAGGAACACGTATGTCCTTTCATATCTGATGGTAACTTGTCCAATGTTACAAACTTGAGAAAACGTGTGTTTCCTCATATTTCGAAGTTGTTATTGTCGAAAATATCTGACGATAAGGTTAATAGTTATTTTTAAATGGTTATTATTAAGTAAATGTGCTATGATTTATTATTTTTAATTTTTACCATTGGAATTGTCTGACAGTAATTTTAAAATAATAAATACTATTAATTTAATATTTATTTCTTTGTTTTACCATCGAAAACTACTGGCGGTACAAGCTTCGCGCCACCACGCGCCAGTGGGCTCCAAACATTGATGTTGATTTTACCGTCTAATATTTTTACTGACGGTAATTGTGACCAAAATTGCTCTGATTCGTCCTAAAAGCCATTGCCATCAGTTTTCTATGTGTTTTTTACGGTAATTCTGTCTAATTTGTAGCCGACGGTAATGGCTCGACAGTAATTTACATGTTTCTTGTAACACCCCTATTCTCGGCCTACGCTATAGTCGTAACACCGATTATAGGGTTGTTATCCGCTTGGTTGGGGTTACCTTTAGCCCCTACTTTTAGCTTGGAAAATATCACTTATACGAAAATATGGACCCTTTTGAAACTTTTCCTTTTTCTACCTTTTACAAAATAGGAGCCATGCGTGTTCGGAAAGATAATTATATAAGTATGCAAGTGTTAGAGTTAAGTGTACAGGAAAGATTAGAATATAGCCATACATATATATTACAATCATTTGGTCCATACGCAAAACACAGTTACATTGTAATACATAAGTACAATTACCGCTCATATAGTTCATGCTAGCGAATGGCCAACATATACCATTTACTACTGCTATTACTTATAAAACTATAGTCGCCTCTCTGCATTCTTAGAAAAAGTGGCTCCTGCTGCTCCTCGGGGTCTTTGGCTGCGAACTCTCGTACCGTCACTAGTTGCCTTGTCGCCTCCACCTAGAACCATAAAGGAGTGGGGGTGAGAACGTCGCGTTCCCAGTGGGGTTCTATGGGCTTACCTACTTATTTCATTACTCCAGTATGATTCCGCCGCTCAGGGGGTCTCTAGGTGACATCATTATACTAATTCCCTACTTGTTATTATCCGTTCTAGTCCTGAGCAGCCTTATCTAATTTACTAGGTTCTCGGGGTTCTAGTCTTTCCTTTACTTATCCTGAGTAACTCAATGTCCTCTGTACTCTTCTGCTACCCTCTTAGTTCCTGGCTTATCTAGAGGCCGGCTCACGAAACTGTGGTCTCATGACAGGGCCTTTGCACATACATATTCTAAGCATATTCCGCATACATGTCAACTTATTCAAGTATCATATAAACATATCATATTCATGTACATATCATCGTGTTCACGTATCATGTAAACATATCATATTCATATTTCTTGTACGTATCGTATGCAATGCTTGAGGGTCGACTCGCCCTATGGCGGCGTCCTCCATATCATGTAAATGTTTGAGGTCTGCTCGCCCCTATGGCGGCGTCCTCCATATCATGTAAATGCTTGAGGTCTACTCGCCCTATGGCGGCGTCCTCCATATCATGTAAATGTTTGAGGTCTGCTCGCCCCTATGGCGGCGTCCTCCATATCATGTAAATGCTTGAGGTCTACTCGCCCTATGGCGGCGTCCTCCATATCATGTAAATGCTTGAGGTCTACTCGCCCTATGGCGGCGTCCTCCATATCATGTAAATGTTTGAGGTCTGCTCGCCCCTATGGCGGCGTCCTCCATATCATGTAAATGCTTGAGTCGATACTCATATTTTTTTTTTTCAGCATATAAACTTTTCTTTCTCTTTCTCTTTCTCATATCATTTCAGCATATTCTCTTTTCTTTCGTTCTCATGATGCATGGTATCATAACCATTCCTAACGTACATATTCTATATGCAATGTTCCACATACATCATTATACAAATACTTCATGCAGTCATCATAAACATACCCCATGACATGCTCATCATACATCATCATATACTAAGCTAGTCCAGGTCACAGGACCCTTCAGAATCATCTCCTAAGTCCTAGCATAGCATTTCTAATATCATTTGTCATAAGGCATACAAGCACGTAAATACATACAAGCAAACATAAGCCACCAAGGGGTGACCAAGCCAAGTTTACCCACAAGCTTTAACAACCAAAAATATACATTTATCCTCATCAAGTCACTAATAGCACATGCAAGTTTATTTCAAGGCAAAAATCATATATTATGTGCATTCTCTCCTAAATCACTTGAACAAGCAAAAGGGCCTAGAACCATCAAGAGATAATTTTAATTAGTTACCCACAGTTATATTTTTCCAACCTCAATATTTCTACACATTCTTCCAGCCTCATTAACTCCATATTTTTCTCATAATATTTCTAATTTTTTCTACTCAAAAATACATACATAAACATACAGATAAAAATCCCATAGACAGGGGTGATCGGACTACCCACTTTTTATGAAAACAAACCCAGATTTTTAATTTCATTACTTGAAATTACAGTTTTGCCCTTTTTGATCAAAAAATCATTTTTGCCCATAAAAACCGATTTTCCTTTGGAATTTTATTTCTCCATTACCCAATGGACCCAAGACTTGACCCCAAGGTTTTTAATACCTCTAAACCCATTTTTCATGTTAATAAACCCAGATTTTTAGTCCAAACACCTGAAATTACAGATTTGCCCTCTTTTGCTTAAAATACCATTTTTGTCCGAAAAACCGATTTTTCTTTGAAATTTT
>QANU01077734.1:0-15761 GCA_003254905.1 Nissolia schottii | reverse complement strand
CACTCACTTACCAAAAGAAAAAAGAAGTCTCTTCTTACAAGATTTCAAAGCCTCAATTATGCGCTGAATCAAGAATTCCATTGTACTGCGTGAAATTCTGATTCAGAAAGGATGCTCCTAACAGCAGGAGGAGGATCACTTGGAAACTCCAGCCACCAAAGACATTTTCCTTTTAAGATGTTGTGACGAAACATTTACCACAAAATAATCTGTCGAGGTGGAATATGTGCTTGCGGACGCGGTACACGTGGATGCAGTAGAGGAAGGCTGCCAGCGTGACCGCAAGAAACGACAGCAATGTCAGCATCCAGAAGTCCTGAAAATGTCACACAGATATCATTAGGAAACAGAACCAGCAAGCACCAACTGTGAAGCATGAAGCATCGGATTCAGCGCCAAATAACGAGTTTTTTGAAAGTAGAAGAAAATCTTTTGAACCAGTAATTTCAGTATAAAGTATAAACTACACAAGCTGTCATAATAGGAAGGAGACAGGATCAGTACAAATTGTGAAGCATCAGATTCAAAGCAAAGCAAAAAGCATCAGTTGTTTTCAGATTCCTTGGTCAACCTTAGTCCATGGAAGCATCCATGCAAAGAAAAAGATGTTATTCCCTTCCACTTTGCCGGTGCATGCATGAATCGACTTATGAATGCACCGAAAAAGTGAAAGTGACAGTTATTATGAGACGGATTGAGGAGAACAATAAATACAGAGATATGAATGAAAAAACGAACAAGGAAAGTATCCATGTTTGGGTTGGACACGAATCGTTATAGTTTTGTGTTGGAAATTAAACTTCACAACTTGTCAAGTGGAGGTGTAAGTATACAACATGGATTTGGCTTGGTCCATGTGAAAGTCAAGCCAACAATTTGAGTTGTCAAATTTAGTGGCTTGATAAATAAGAGTCAAATTTAGTGGCTAGATAATTAGTCTTTATTTGCTAACTATGAAGTCCACTTTTGCAACTCAAATTCAATTTGAACACTTGCAAATCTCTGGTCAAATTTGTGGAGCTAAACAATTTGAATCAAATTTGAACACTTGCAAATCAAGTGAATTTGAATCAAATTTAAACACTTGCAAATCAAGTGGCACATGAGGCAAGTGAAATGTTTTGACCTCATTTAATCTTCCTATGCCTATATAAAGGCGTGAGGGGAGCTTTAAGAACTTAAGCCAATAACTTGTGAAATAAAGCAAACGTGTGAGGAAGAGAAAAGCTCCAGCAAGCTTGTGAGTGTCAGAAAGAAAATTGTAGTGTTATTTTGAGTGTGTAATTAGTTACTAACAAAAGCCAAAGTTTTGAGTGTATTATTGTTTCTTTCAATAAAAATATTTTGTGCGATTAATTTTTTTTGAGTGTTCATATTTTCTTCTCATAGCAGTCTAAATTTCAACAAGGCAATTTTAATTTTAATTGCCAAACACTTTGAAACTCACCCGGGGATCGAATATTATGATTCCCATAACATAAGCCAATAAATCCATCAAGGACTGAAGTGAACTCTGAACGCCTCCAACAACCAAACGATCCGATTCAGGAACAAGATCCTGTTCAAGAAAAATTGGATCAAAGAAAGAACAATTCAGGCCAAGAATAGCGATGATTAGGAAGATAGAGAACTTTCGCAGTTCATCAAAAACATCAGAAGATAGATTTCACATTAGTTAACAAAAAATAAAGTTCTTAAGGAAACAATTAGTAACAGCACAGCTAATTCCCTGCCTGCATTTGTTGAAGCACAGATAAGTCAAACATCCACAATCCAAGCCGAGATAAGGCCACGCTTCCCATCAAAACCGACGATGAAAGAACGCTATTTTGGATCCGTATTGCAGCTATACATGGTAGGAGGCAGGTCCACTGCATTGAAAACACACATAAACAAGGAAAACAAAGATCAATAGGAATTACACCATAAAGAAGAATGGAATGCCTTTTGCATACATGTTCACAAGGAAATGAATATGTCTAGAGTTTCAGAATGTCTATCCAATTCACATTTCAAGGCAGTACGATTCTTCTTCTTCTTCTTCTTCTTCTTCTTCTTCTTCTTCTTCTTCTTTCTTCGATAATGCCCTTAATTTAATTGCAGTTAATAAAAGAGCGCATCAATTATAGAGAACACTTGGAAGACAATTTATACCTGAGACCAGATAGACCAAAGTCCAGTTCTAATAGTTGATATATGAGACTGTAGCAATGGATACAGAACTGTTGCAGCTATTCCAATCACAGCACTTATTCCTCTTGCTATTCCAATAACATATGCAGGTATGCCTTCCCATTCCAAAGTTGCTGTCATCAAAGTTCCAAAGCTGAGGGAGGCAAGTACAAGACATGGTTCTTAAGGGGTGTGTTTTGAAGGAAAATTTTCTGAATTGACTACAGTACAATCGACGCTCCTAACTCAAAGTTTCTTTCNAAAAACATTAATTTCACAACAGTACGCAGCCTTGCCCCGCAAACAGAGGCTGTTTTCAGGATTTGAATTAGTTACCTTCAGGTCACAAGGCAACAACTTACCATTGCGCTGAGGCCCACCTTCTGTTGCAAAGTCTGAATTAAGTATTAAAAATTCATCTAGGACTAGAAAACTTTGTTCAGGTGTGCAGTGTTCTTCTAACCACTAACTAGTAGCACTCTAGCACAATTCTTTGTGGCATATCACATAGAATAGTACTATATTAGCTTTTAAAGAGGTAAAAATACACATTTTGTTTATCAAAGAGTTTAATTGCTATGTACCGACATTGTAAAACATTTTTACACTATCATCCAATCAAATTTTACCACGTAAGCAAGACCAGTTGACTCTCTCACTCACAAACTTTACACTATCATTGCATAGCAATTCGAAAAAAAAAATGCCATGTAAAGACCTTTTTATTTAAACTTTTTTCCGATGTAATATTCACTTGCTATAATTGTTTGTGAGCTTTCACCTGAGTACAGTGAAGAACAGCAAAGCAAGGGCTAGTCCAGGAAGAACAACTTCTTGCTGTAAATAAACTCTCCATGCAGCAACATAAGGGATCTCAGCAATCCACCCACAAAAACTTTTCCTTCTTTTTCTATCTTCCAATTCTGAGCTATCTCCCTCCAAAGTTTGCTCATTCCTTTCATGATCACTTTGTGAAAGCCTCGCCGTCCTCCTCCGGCTACTTTTGGCCAAAGCCGGAATTCCGTTATACACAGATGTGAAAAGCCAATACTCCACCCAAACAGAGACAGTGTTCCATAGTGCTAGAGTTACAGCAGATGCCGTCAGCGACACGAAACTTATGATGAACCCTGTTACAACCGGAGCGAGAAGCTTGCAGCTTAGATCGATGCGTCTGGTAATCGAGTTCATCTTTGTCAGCAATTCTGGGGGTCGGCCTTCTGATATAACTAACAACCTGTACAATGGATATGGTTTGAATATCAATATGTTTTATGACAGAACACTGATGTGTTGCCTGATCCAAGTAACTGACCCCACCTAGTGGGATAAGACTTTGTTGTTGTTGTTATAGGCTTTCGCATAATTCAGTTTCTTAGGAAGTGATGCTATGAAATAACAACTAAGCAAATGGAAAGAAAAATAGAATTATTAATCTAGCTGGGAAGCCATTAAACTAATACAAATCAAAGCGAAGCTGAAATCAAGTGTTGATGAGTAAATGACTTGTAAAACTTGAGAATTGAGATTCTAAATCCTTAACATCAATACTTGATCAATGCAGAAGGTTATTTGCTATACATGCTTAATCAAATATAAATCTTTTTTTTTTTAATTAAAGCCTCAATAACATTACCAATCTCTTTCAATCAAGATGGTACCGGCGAGAGTTGAAAGCACACCGACGCCTCCACAGACATTGATTATGAGCACCAGCAATATGAAAGCTGGGAAATTTGTAAACTTCAAAGATGAGTAGACAAGCAATGCTATGACAGCGCCGCCAGCAACAACGAAAGAGAGATTGTTTGTTACCAACCACAATTGCAAAACCTGCCAATGAAACATGAAGACAGGGCTACTTTGTTAAATGCTTTTTTTTAATAACATATGGTTCAGACTCAACCTGCATAATCAAAGAATTATGAATCATATTGAAATAATTGAAGACTCTCATGTAAGATATAATAACTATAATTTTGATATTTGAACTTTGTTCATAACTCATTCTTTAGAAAGTAAACCAAAAGATTTAGGCATTTCCAGATACAGGTGCCAAAAAGAATCTAAGCATGTGAGTTCTATTCACAAGAATCTGTGATGATTAAAGGGGAAAAAAATGGTGGCCATGCATAGAGTAGCTTTTCATTATCAGACTCATAACTTCTGTGTAAGAACAGTATTATAGGAAAGAGCTGAAATTATTAGACACAATGTAGCTTTTCAATACCGGACTCAGGAATTCTCTCTTTTTGGGAAACTTGATTTCTGCCTAACATATATGGAATACTAATGCTTTAGAATACACAATTGATAGAAAATTTGGCCTAAAGGTTATCTTCTTCTTCTTTTTTTTTTCCGGAATTTTGAACAAAATTTACTTTGTGTCGTTCAAAAGTAATAGATAAGCATAACTTTTTTTTAGTTGGATTTAAAGTTTAGGTTGAGGGGAAGACTCGACTTGATCCAGGATCAGAGCATACATTGTGTTGTTCAAAAGTAATAGATGACATGATAACCGGTACCAAAAGGATGACATAACTCTCTTTTTTAAGTTGGATTTAAAGTTTAGCTTGAGGGGGATGCTCGCCTTGGTCCACGGTATGAACATACGTTTTGCCGTTCAAAAGTAATAGATAACATGACAACTAATACCAAAAGGACGGCATAGCTCTTTTTTTTTGGTTAGATCTAAGGTTTTGGTTGAGGGGAAGATTCGCCTTGGTTTAGGGTCAAAGCATGCCTCCAGACTCATCAAACACTTACCGACCACCCATCAATAAAGAAACCTAAGAATCAAACCAAAGTCATAGTGATGCATGAACAGAAGGCAAACGAGGTAACCTAACCCCGTCGGCAAGGATGGCATAGATCCAAGGGTGAGAAAATCACCTTGACATAAGACAACCGATCGAGCCATCTTCCAATTATGGGGCCAAACACAGCAGTGGAGGCAGATTCAACAGCACCATATATTGCTGCATAAAGCAATGAGTCTGGCCAAATATTGATCATGTACAATCCAACAGAGAATTCCCACATTCTGCAAAACAAAGATCCTCAGTCAATTTCTAAACACAAACCAAAAGCAGCAAAATAGAGGCACCTTTCACAAATGCAGCAATGATTGTGAAAATCTCAAGCCATGAGAGTGATCCTAAGTTCCTAAACCTTGGCAATAGATATGTTTAATAGGTGTAATTTGTATGAGTCATAATTCATGTACATATTGAGATATTTCTTGTCCCACTCATAAATTTCATATTTCAAAGCACAAGCAATCATTTCGATTGATCAGTTTTGAGAATAATGTATAGATTCAGTATCGAAACTGAGAGGATAAATATAGTGGCACTCTAGATGTTTGAAGGATTTACTCACTGATAATGATGTTTGAAGAACTAATTAACATGATAACCTGTGTAATTTTTTAGAATTAAAATAGCTCAAGAAAAAATAAAAAATAAAAATTTGTGACCATAAAATCAAAGAAATCCAGGAACCAACAAAGATATTATGAGTTTAAAGCAATGGTGAGAAATGAAAAATAAGAAGAACCTGGAACCCCATCTTGATAAGAAGTGGCCAACATATAAATAAGTGATTAGAGAAGAAGGGTATTGATCTTGTTGTTCAATCAGAGGATCCCTCAAAGTGACATTTTCTTCCATATCAGCTTCTAAACCCTTACACACCCTTTGACTATTGTATTTTTGTATCACAACAATGGTTACCCTTAACTCTTAAACCAACCAACCAACCAACCAACATGCTTCTTCTCTCATAATGTGCTGATGATATGTGAGAGAGTGTTCAATGATTAAAAAACAAACTAAATTCGCATAAAAGAAACTAAATTAAGTTAGAGTTTAATTGTGATGTGCTCTACGTGTAAAATAATTTTATACTGACATCCAATCGTATTTTGACACATTAGCACCAATTTTTGTTGATGTGATAAAAAAATAATTGAATGAAAGCATAATAATTCTNTTTTTTTTTAATAACATATGGTTCAAACTCAACCAGCATAATCAAAGAATTATGAATCATATTGAAATAATTAAAGACTCTCATGTAAGATATAATAACTATAATTTTGATATTTGAACGTTGTTCATAACTCATTCTTTAGAAAGTAAACCAAAAGATTTAGGCATTTCCAGATACAGGTGCCAAAAAGAATCTAAGCATGTGAGTTCTATTCACAAGAATCTGTGATGATTAAAGGGGAAAAAAATGGTGGCCATGCATAGAGTAGCTTTTCATTATCAGACTCATAACTTCTGTGTAACAACAGTATTATAGGAAAGAGCTGAAATTATTAGACACAATGTAGCTTTTCAATACCGGACTCAGGAATTCTCTCTTTTTGGGAAACTTGATTTCTGCCTAACATATATGGAATACTAATGCTTTAGAATACACAATTGATAGAAAATTTGGCCTAAAGGTTATCTTTTTTTTTTCCCCGGAATTTTTAACAAAATTTACTTTGTGTCGTTCAAAAGTAATAGATAAACATAACTTTTTTTTTAGTTGGATTTAAAGTTTAGGTTGAGGGAAAGACTTGACTTGATCCAAGATCAGAGCATACATTGTGTTGTTCAAAAGTAATAGATAACATGATAACCAGTACCAAAAGGATGACATAGCTCTCTTTTTTAAGTTGGATTTAAAGTTTAGGTTGAGGGGAATGCTCGTCTTGGTCCAGGGTCAGAGCATACATCGTGCCGTTCAAAAGTGATAGATAACATGACAACTAATACCAAAAGGACGACATAGCTCTTTTTTTTTCTGTTAGATCTAAGGTTTAGGTTGAGGGGAAGATTCGCCTTGGTTTAGGGTCAAAGCATGCCTCCAGACTCATCAAACACTTACAGACCACCCTCCAATAAAGAAAACTAAGAATCAAACCAAAGTCATAGTGATGCATGAACAGAAGGCGGACGAGGTAACCTAACCCCGTCGGCAAGGATGGCATAGATCTAAGGGTGAGAAAATCACCTTGACATAAGACAACCGATCGAGCCATCTTCCAATTATGGGGCCAAACACAGCAGTGGAGGCAGATTCAACAGCACCATATATTGCTGCATAAAGCAATGAGTCTGGCCAAATATTGATCATGTACAATCCAACAGAGAATTCCCACATTCTGCAAAACAAAGATCCTCAGTCAATTTCTAAAAACAAACCAAAAGCAGCAAAATAGAGGCAACCCTTTCACAAATGCAGCAATGATTGTGAAAATCTCAAGCCATGAGAGTGATCCTAAGTTCCTAAACCTTGGCAATAGATATGTTTAATAGGTGTAATTTGTATGAGTCATAATTCATGTACACATTGAGATATTTCTTGTCCCACTCATAAATTTCATATTTCGAAGCACAATCGATCATGTCAAATTCAATTGATCAGTTTTGAGAATAATGTATAAATTCAGTATCAAAACTGAGAGCTAGACCTGAAACCAAACAGGAAATAAAAAGGAACATATAAAAACAGGTTTTAGAACAAAGAGAAAAAGTGTAAGACCTTAATTTAATCCTCGAAAGATACACGGAGCATCACGTTAGTCTTTCAAAGATTATTGTCACTGCATAAGTCCTTCAAAGATTCAAAATAATTAGAGTACTAATCATTTTGTATCACTAATTTAATCCTCCAAAAGGATAAATATAGTGGCATTCTAGATGTTTGAAGGATTTACTCGCTGATAATGATGTTTAAAGAACTAACATGATAACCTGTGTAATTTTTGAGAACTAAAATAGCTCAAGAAAAAATAAAAAATAAAAATTTGTGACCATAAAATCAAAGAAATCCAGGCACCAACAATGATATCATGAGTTTAAAGCAATGGTGAGAAATGAAAAATAAGAAGAACCTGGAACCCCATCTTGATAAGAAGTGGCCAACATATAAATAAGTGATGACTGTATTAGGATTGCATTTGCAGGTGTCCATGGAAACCAATACTGCTAATTGCTAACTTTTTGACAAATTGAAACCACTAAAGCATGTTCTAGTGGGACACATTGCACAATGCACGTTAGTTTTGGGTTCCAACCATTACCACTCAATAAGTGAGGACTCATTTGCTGCCAAATTACAAATTAGGTGCACATGGACCCACCCATATGCCAAGCACCTTCAATTTCAATTTTCATTCTTGTGGATTAGAAATTTTTACACGGTCTTAGAGTATATCTAATAGAGTATTATTAATCATTAATTTTTATGTGTTTTAAAAATATATATGAATTTCTTTTGGCAGATGAAGAGATCTATTATAAGCGTATAATAAGAATCTTTTAAAGCGAAGAGTTTATTTTAAAAAATAAATGAATGTTTTTATTATTAAATATATAAACGAGTTTCACTTTTTTATTTTACTATTCTATAGACAAAACCACTCTCATTTTACCATTAAAATAAAGTTATCATTTTAGAGAACCCAGTTTTACTCAGCATTGTGGTGAATTTGGTGTAGTGATTAAACAAAAAGCTCTCAGGCAATTGAAATTATAAGAACCATTCCTTATAAGCACCATCTATAGATAGATATTTGTGTACGGTTAGGATTGAGTTACATCAATCCTGTCCATATACGACCATGTTATTCATAGCCCACAGTTTTTATTGTTATTAGTTTTCTTTTGTGTGTGTGCTTGTCGTATTGTACATAAATACCACATCACAATTTCTAGTTTCTAGCACAAATGTTGGCTTATTCAGGGAAAGATAACCGGGCATGTTGAAGATATATAATTTACAATGGAGTACTATTTTGATGTTTCACCTAGAACCTTAATCATTTGGATCGGTTTGTTCCTTGATAACGATGTGTAGGCAAACATCCTCAACCAAAAAAAAAAAAAAAAAACAGCTGTCCCATCTGCTATTAATTTCAAGACACTCCTGTGAGGCTACATTTAGTTATTGATAGGAGACATAAATATAGAGATATAGACATATAAAATTTTGTTTGATTATGGAGGTAGGAACAAAAATTTGTGTATTAAGATAAAAAAAATTGGTATATTTTTTGTATCTCCATTTTGTTAAAACACAAGGACAGAGGCATGTATAAAGTTTTAATGAAATTTTAGCTTTCAACTTTGCCCATGAAAATTATGTTGTGGTGTGCCCGAACGTTAATAAAAGGTATTTTAAGTCATTTATTATGTTTTTATGTCTTGTCACTACAAAATCTAACACGATACAAATACAACAAATTATGTCTTGTATTTATCACTAAACAAAATATAAGATTGACTTTTAATTTTGTATTTTGTCTTTATTCTTATGTTGTGTATTTTGATCTTGTATTAACAACTAAACACAACCTTATAGATTAGAAATATGGGCCTTAGGATCTAACCCAATTTAGAATGTCCCAAGTCCATTCTGAGACCCAAATCTAGCATGAGCACACGATATCCTCATTGTGCCCTAGCTTGAATACTAATTTTAAAGTAAGTTAAAATCAATAAGAGTCTTATTTAATTAAGGATAAGATCTAATTCCTTCTCTAAATAGTTCACTTATATTATTAGGTAAGACATCTAACCTTAATCTTAGTATTTCAAAGTATTAGCCGACTTGATTGTCATAATCTCTACAAATACACCTCCTATTGCCGCATTCTATCGTGCCGGAGCAAGAAGATGACAAAGAAAGAGAGTTAAGATGCACGGTAGGGTTCCCAACCCACCCCCCTTCTTTCTAAACTTACAAGATACAACTCAATCCATTTTGCTATTTCGGTACAACATCAAACTTCAAAATCTGTTCTTTTTTTTATTTATAAATGTTAGAGACAATTTTATTACTCAAAAATCAAAATGGACAAACAATTTGACATTTTATAAGTTTCCTCTACGTTTTAATTTAACTGTCAATTTTTATTTTAACAATTTAAGATTTCAGAATATCCGTCCATTTCTATTTTAGAATAATGGAATTGAGCTCTCAAACATTGTACATTGCCGGCACTCATGCTGCACTTGGCATGGCATTTAGCTTAAACTGCAAGCTCCTGAAGTAAGATGATGGTGATGGTGATGTGATCATACTGCAGTAAAATGCAAATCTGATATTTGCATCACTCACTTACCAAAAGAAAAAAGAAGTCTCTTCTTACAAGATTTCAAAGCCTCAATTATGCGCTGAATCAAGAATTCCATTGTACTGCGTGAAATTCTGATTCAGAAAGGATGCTCCTAATAGCAGGAGGAGGATCATTTGGAAACTCCAGCCACCAAAGACATTTTCTTTCTAGATTGTTGTGACGAAACATTTACCACAAAATAATCTGTCGAGGTGGAATATGTGCTTGCGCACGCGGTACACGTGGATGCAGTAGAGGAAGGCTGCCAGCGTGACCGCAAGAAACGACAGCAATGTCAGCATCCAGAAGTCCTGAAAAAGTCACACAGATATCATTAGGAAACAGAACCAGCAAGCACCAACTGTGAAGCATGAAGCATCGGATTCAACGCCAAATAACGAGTTTTTTTGAAAGTAGAAGAAAATCTTTTGAACCAGTAATTTCAGTATAAAGTATAAGCTACAAAAGCTGTCATAATAGGAAGGAGACAGGATCAGTACAAATTGTGAAGCATCAGATTCAAAGCAAAGCGAAAAGCATCAGTTGTTTTCAGATTGCTCGGTCAACCTTAGTCCATGGAAGCATCCATGCAAAGAAAAAGATGTTATTCCCTTCCCACTTTTCCGGTGCATGCATGAATCGATTTATGAATGCACCGAAAAAGTGAAAGTGACAGTTATTATGAGACGGAGGGAGGAGAACAATAAATACAGAGATATGAAAGTATACATGTTTGGGTTGGACACGAATCGTTATAGCTTTGAAACTCACCCGGGGATCGGATATTATGATTCCCATAACATAAGCCAATAAATCCATCATGGACTGAAGTGAACTCTGAACGCCTCCAACAACCCGACGATCCGATTCAGGAACAAGATCCTGTTTAAGAAAAATTGGATCAAAGAAAGAACAATTTCAGGCAAAGAATAGCGATGATTAGGAAGATAGAGAACTTTCGCAGTTCATCAAAAACATCAATTTCACATTAGTTAACAAAAAATAAAGTTCTTAACGAAACAATTAGTAACAGCACAGCTAATTCCCTGCCTGCATTTGTTGAAGCACAGATAAGTCAAACATCCACAATCCAAGCCGAGATAAGGCCACGCTTCCCATCAAAACCGACGATGAAAGAACGCTATTTTGGATCCGTATTGCAGCTATACATGGTAGGAGGCAGGTCCACTGCATTGAAAACACACATAAACAAGGAAAACAAAGATCAATAGGAATTACACCATAAAGAAGAATGGAATGCCTTTTGCATACATATTCACAGGGAAATGAGATGTCTAGAGTTTCAGAATGTCTATCCAATTCACATTTCAAGACAGTACGATTCTTCTTCTTCTTCTTCTTCTTTTTTCGATAATGCCCTTAATTTAATTGCAGTTAATAAAAGAGCGCATCGATTATAGAGAACACTTGGAGGACAATTTATACCTGAGACCAGATAGACCAAAGTCCAGTTCTAATAGTTGATATATGAGACTGTAGCGCAGGATACAGAACTGTTGCAGCTATTCCAATCACAGCACTTATTCCTCTTGCTATCCCAATAACATATGCAGGTATGCCTTCCCATTCCAAAGCTGCTGTCATCAAAGTTCCAAAGCTGAGGGAGGCAAGTACAAGACATGGTTCTTAAGGTGTGTTTTGAAGGAAAATTTTCTGAATTGACTACAGTACAATCGACGATCCTAACTCAACAAGTTTCTTTCATTGATGAAAGAAAAACATTAATTTCACAACAGTACGCAGCCTTGCCCCTCAAACAAGAGGCTGTTATCAGGATTTGAACTAGTTACCTTCAGGTCACAAGGCAACAACTTACCGTTGCGCCGAGGCCCACCTTTCTGCTNGATACAGAACTGTTGCAGCTATTCCAATCACAGCACTTATTCCTCTTGCTATTCCAATAACATATGCAGGTATGCCTTCCCATTCCAAAGTTGCTGTCATCAAAGTTCCAAAGCTGAGGGAGGCAAGTACAAGACATGGTTCTTAAGGGGTGTGTTTTGAAGGAAAATTTTCTGAATTGACTACAGTACAATCGACGCTCCTAACTCAAAGTTTCTTTCACTGATGAAAGAAAAACATTAATTTCACAACAGTACGCAGCCTTGCCCCGCAAACAGAGGCTGTTTTCAGGATTTGAATTAGTTACCTTCAGGTCACAAGGCAACAACTTACCATTGCGCTGAGGCCCACCTTCTGTTGCAAAGTCTGAATTAAGTATTAAAAATTCATCTAGGACTAGAAAACTTTGTTCAGGTGTGCAGTGTTCTTCTAACCACTAACTAGTAGCACTCTAGCACAATTCTTTGTGGCATATCACATAGAATAGTACTATATTAGCTTTTAAAGAGGTAAAAATACACATTTTGTTTATCAAGAGTTTAATTGCTATGTACCGACATTGTAAAACATTTTTACACTGTCATCCAATCAAATTTTACCATGTAAGCAATGATTGTTTGTGAGCTTTCACCTGAGTACAGTGAAGAACAGCAAAGCAAGGGCTAGTCCAGGAAGAACAACTTCTTGCTGTAAATAAACTCTCCATGCAGCAACATGAGGGATCTCAGCAATCCACCCGCAAAAACTTTTCCTTCTTTTTCTATCTTCCAATTCTGAGCTATCTCCCTCCAAAGTTTGTTCATTCCTTTCATGATCACTTTGCGAAAGCCTCGCCGTCCTCCTCCGGCTACTTTCGGCCAAAGCCGGCATTCCGTTATACACAGATGTGAAAAGCCAATACTCCACCCAAACAGAGACAGTGTTCCACAGTGCTAAAGTTACAGCAGATGCCGTCAGCGACACGAAACTTATGATGAACCCTGTTACAACCGGAGCGAGAAGCTTGCAGCTTAGATCGATGCGTCTGGTAATCGAGTTCATCTTTGTCAGCAATTCTGGGGGTCGGCCTTCTGATATAACTAACAACCTGTACAATGGATATGGTTTGAATATCAATATGTTTTATGACAGAACACTGTGTCGCCTGATCCAAGTAACTGACCCCACCTAGCGGGATAAGACTTTGTTGTTGTTGTTGTTATAGGCTTTCACATAATTCAGTTTCTTAGGAAGTGATGCTATGAAATAACAACTAAGCAAATGGAAAGAAAAATAGAGTTATTAATCTAGCTGTGAAGCCATTAAACTACTACAAATCAAAGCGAAGCTGAAATCAGAAGTGTTGATGAGTAAATGACTTGTAAAACTTGAGAATTGAGATTCTAAATCCTTAACATCAATACTTGATCAATGCACAAGGCCATTTACTATACATGCTTAATCAAATATAAATCTTATTTCTTTAATTAAAGCCTCAATAACATTACCAATCTCTTTCAATCAAGATGGTACCGGCGAGAGTTGAAAGCACACCGACGCCTCCACAGACATTGATTATCAGCACCAGCAATATGAAAGCTGGGAAATTTGTAAACTTCAAAGATGAGTAGACAAGTAATGCTATGACAGCGGCGCCAGCAACAACGAAAGAGAGATTGTTTGTTACCAACCACAATTGCAAAACCTGCCAATGAAACATGAAGACAGGGCTACTTTGTTAAATGCATTTTTTTTTAATAACATATGGTTCAAACTCAACCTGCATAGTCAAAGAATTATGAATCATATTGAAATAATTAAAGACTCTCATGTAAGATATAATAACTATAATTTTGATATTTGAACTTTGTTCATAACTCATTCTTTAGAAAGTAAACCAAAAGATTTAGGCATTTCCAGATACAGGTGCCAAAAAGAATCTAAGCATGTGAGTTCTATTCACAAGAATCTGTGATGATTAAAGGGGAAAAAAATGGTGGCCATGCATAGAGTAGCTTTTCATTATCAGACTCATAACTTCTGTGTAAGAACAGTATTATAGGAAAGAGCTGAAATTATTAGACACAATGTAGCTTTTCATTACCAGACTCAGGAATTCTCTCTTTTCGGGAAACTTGATTTCTGCCTAACATATTGATTTAGAATACACAATTGATAGAAAATTTGGCCTAAAGGTTATCTTCTTCTTTTTTTTTTCCGGAATTTTTAACAAAATTTACTTTTTGTCGTTCAAAAGTAATAGATAAGCATAACTTTTTTTTTTAGTTGGATTTAAAGTTTAGGTTGAGGGGAAGATCCAGGATCAGAGCATACATTGTGTTGTTCAAAAGTAATAGATGACATGACAACCGGTACCAAAAGGATGACATAGCTCTCTTTCTTAAGTTGGATTAAGTTTAGCTTGAGGGGAACGCTCGCCTTGGTCCAGGGTTAGAGCATACGTTTTGCCGTTCAAAAGTAATAGATAACATGACAACTAATACCAAAAGGACGGCATAGCTCTTTTTTTTTGGTTAGATCTAAGGTTTTGGTTGAGGGGAAGATTCGCCTTGGTTTAGGGTCAAAGCATGCCTCCAGATTCATCAAACACTTACCGACCACCATCAATAAAGAAACCTAAGAATCAAACCAAAGTCATAGTGATGCATGAACATAAGGCAAACGAGGTAACCTAACCCGTCGGCAAGGATGGCATAGATCTAAGGGTGAGAAAATCACCTTGACATAAGACAACCGATCGAGCCATCTTCCAATTATGGGGCCAAACACAGCAGTGGAGGCAGATTCAACAGCACCATATATTGCTGCATAAAGCAATGAGTCTGGCCAAATATTGATCATGTACAATCCAACAGAGAATTCCCACATTCTGCAAAACAAAGATCCTCAGTCAATTTCTAAAAACAAACCAAAAGCAGCAAAATAGAGGCAACCCTTTCACAAATGCAGCAATGATTGTGAAAGTCTCAAGCCATGAGAGTGATCCTAAGTTCCTAAACCTTGGCAATAGATATGTTTAATGGGTGTAATTTGTATGAGTCATAATTCATGTACACATTGAGATATTTCTTGTCCCACTCATAAATTTCATATTTCAAAGCACAAGCAATCATTTCAATCGATCAGTTTCGAGAATAATGTATAAATTCAGTATCGAAACTGAGAGTTAGACCTGAAACCAAACTGGAAATAAAAAGGAACATATAAAAACAGGTTTTAGAACAAAGAGAAAAAGTGTAAGACCTTAATTTAATCCTCAAAAGATACACGCAGTATCACATTAGTCTTTCAAAGATTATTGTCACTGCATAAGTCCTTCAAAGATTCAAAATAATTTGAGTACTAATCATTTTGTATCACTAATTTAATCCTCCAAAAGGATAAATATAGTGGCACTCTAGATGTTTGAAGGATTTACTCACTGATAATGATGTTTGAAGAACTAACATGATAACCTGTGTAATTTTTGAGAACTAAAATAGCTCAAGAAAAAATAAAAAATAAAAAATTGTGACCATAAAATCAAAGAAATCCAGGAACCAACAATGATATTATGAGTTTAAAGCAATGGTGAGAAATGAAAAATAAGAAGAACCTGGAACCCCATCTT
>QANU01077721.1:0-19100 GCA_003254905.1 Nissolia schottii | reverse complement strand
TGATTTCTATGCAATTTCTCGAACCAATATTATAAAGTGTAAGCTTTTTGCTCCTATTGTTCATGGTCAAGTTGGGAAATGGATATTGGCATTAATTGAGTGTAATCTACATTACGTCCCTGCTAAAGCTATTAAAGCGCAAATCTTAGAAGACCTTTTGGTCAATTATCCTTGTGTGGAAATTGAAACTCAAGTCAATTTGGTCAACCTTAAATCTTGGTGACTCTATTTCGATGGATCGAGACACCAAGGAGGCGTAGGAATTGGGGTCTTATTGTATCCCCCATGAGCTTGAATCTAATTACTCTAATAATGAGGCCAAGTACAAAGCCCTCATAATAGGGCTCAAATTATTATTACAACATGGGACTAGAAACATTGAAGTCATGGTGACTCTCAACTAGTAATAAAACAAATGACTGGTAAGTTTAAGTGTTGGAGTGATAATTTATTAATATATTACAATAAATCAACAAAGTTATTACGAGAGTTCAACCAAGTAGTGGTGAAACGTGTGCC
Source organism: Nissolia schottii (assembly GCA_003254905.1). Taxonomy (NCBI): domain Eukaryota; kingdom Viridiplantae; phylum Streptophyta; class Magnoliopsida; order Fabales; family Fabaceae; genus Nissolia; species Nissolia schottii. The sequence continues at coordinate 18,581 of QANU01077721.1, read as the reverse complement.
TAGGGAACTTAATTGGGAAGCCAATGAATTGGCTCAAATAGCTTCAGTATACAGACCCAATAAAGCGACCTTAGAAAACTTAATTAAGATTGAAGCTAGTTTTGTCGCTTTTGAGTTAAGAGAAGTTGCTTACAATGATCAATTCGTTGATAATGATTAGAAAAAAAAATCCAATTACTGAGTACATAAAAATTCCAAAAGCCGATGCTAAGAGAAAGATAAAATATAGGGTGACTAATTATGTCATTTTGGGCGAAAATTTGTTCACAAAATCTATTGATATGCAAAGTTGGAGAGAAAATGAGGTGGACGCTAAATAGACAAAGAGTCTATTGGCCTTCCATGTTTAAAGATTGTATGGAGTCTGCTAAGTCATGCCAAGAATTTCAAAATCATGGACAAATTCAACATATTCCTACAAATGGGTTACATACTATCATAAAGCCTTGGCCCTTTCGAGGATAGGCCTTTGACCTCATTGGGCAAATTTTTCCAAATTCATCTAAAGGTCATAAATTCATATTGGTTTGGGTTGATTATTTTACTAAATGGGTGGAAGCAATTCCTTTGACAGAAGTTACCTAAGATGAAATAATTAATTTTATTGCAGAGCATATTATTTCATAGATTTGGAATTCCACAAACTTTGGCCACCAACCAAGGCACAATGTTCACAGGCACAAAAGTAATAGAATATGTCAATTCACAAAACATTAAGATGCTTCCCAAGGATTTTCACAACAACCATTTTGTGCCAAGGAACAGATAATTCTTCCACTACCTTAAGGGATACTCACATCATTGAGACACTATTAGGACCATCATAGTGCTTTCACAATACCAATTTTTTAACCAACAAGTCCCTTTTCTTAGGAGATGGTAGGAGTTGTTTATTGTTAGGAAATAACTCTCTTTATGTATTATTTCCATTATTATTTGCTATCATTGTATTGCACTATAAATATCCTAAGACATCTCTCTCACTGTGTGGTGAGTTATTCTATCATGGTATCAGGTTAGGTAGAAACCCAAGCCCCAAACTCCCATCACCTCTTCCCTTCCTCCTCTCCTGCCCCCCAAACCCCTCGTCCTCTCGGAGCTCCGCCACCGCTCTCAGCTCCGCCGCGGCTCGCAGCCTTGCCTCCTACCTGTGGCCCAACTCGCGCTTCCTCTCTCGCCTCCAAGATCTTTTGCTGCTGCCTGCCGCGTTGCGCCTCCAACCTGTGCTCCAACAGCTCGCGTCGTTGCGCCTCCGCGACCCAGATCTATTGTTGCTGCTGCCCGCCGCGTCGTGCCTCCAACCTGCGATCCATCAGCTCACGTGCTGCTCGATCCGCCGCTCTCCTTCGTCTAGCGCGGCCTCAGCCTCCACCCTGCGCTCCGACCGCTCGCGTCGCTGCTCCTCCGCGACCCAGATCTCGCGCGACCCTCCAGATCTGCTCACCTCGCAACTCAGATCTCGCGCGGCCTGCTCCAGCACCCTGCCGCCTCCTGCCGATCGCTTGTGCTTGCTGTTGCTGCATTGCTTTGTTGTTCTCGCATTTGTTGTTCATTGTCTTATTTTTGCTCCTTGTGCATCTATGGCCAACGACACTGCTCCATCTCGTCCGTTTGCTACCATGGTTCACATGATTACGATCCGGCTGAACTCGACAAATTTTCTCCTATGGCGTAAACAAGTTATCTCTCTCCTTCAGAATCAGAACTTGTTCCACATTGTTGATGGTTCCGTTGACCCGCCGCAACTTATTCAACAAACTTTCTCCACCGCCAACTCTCCAAGTTTGCGTACCGGGGTTCCTGTTCCTAATCCCCGGTTTGCTGAGTAGCAGGCTGAAGATCGCAACGTTAACAACCTTCTCCTTTCCTCCTTGACTGAGGAGGCCCTTGCTAAGACTCTCAGTGCTGACACAGCTCGCGATGTTTGGAATGCTTTGCATTCTGCCTATGCCTCACGCAGCAAGGCACGTGAACTGCGTCTCCGTGATGAACTTCAACTTATGCGACGTGGTTTTCTTACAGTGCCTGAATATGGCAAGAAGTTCCGCACTATTTGTGATCAGTTGGCTGCTATTGGTGCTCCTGTTGCTAATGATGACAAAGTTCACTGGTTCTTTCGTGGTCTTGGTCCCTCTTTTGCAAATTTCTCAATGAGTCAGCTTGATCAGGTTCCTTTGCCTCTGTTTACTGACGTTCTTTCTAAGGTTGAAAGTCATGCCATTTTTCAAGCTTTCCTTGAGGAACCAGCACCCCCGCCGCTAGTTGCCTTCTATGCTCACCCTCAATCTCGTACTCATGGCAACCACTCATCTCGCGGTGGTGGTTCACATGGTAACTCTCGTGGAGGTGGCTCCAATGGTGGAACCCGCGGACATTCAAATGGTGGCTCCCGTCAGCGTCGCACCCATGCTAGTTCTGGTCATCGCGGCTCTTATGTCCCTCGCTGTCAGATTTGCCGTGCGCAGGGTCACTATGCTGATAAATGTCCAGCTCGCTGGGACAGGTCTCATGAGTCTGCCAATTTGGCTCACGCTTTTACTACCAGCTGCTCCTTGGACCCCACTCCTGACTCGGATTGGTATATGGACACGGGTGCAACCTCTCACATGACCCATTTTTCTTCTCAACTGACTGCTTCCCAGGATTATATTGGTAATGATCGTGTTTTTGTGGGTAATGGGACTTCTTTAGATATTACTCATATTGGTTGTCGTTCTTTACTGCATACTGTTCCCTTGTCTGATGTTTTGGTTGTGCCTCAACTAACTAAAAACCTTGTCTCCATTAGCAAATTGACTCGTGATAATCATGCTAAAGCTGTTTTTGTGGATGACTCCTTTGTGATTCAGAACCGAAAGACAGGAGCCGTTCTGGCAAGGGGCCGCCGTGACCACGGACTCTATGTGCTGGACCAAGGATCTCAGGCATTGCTCACTACTAGTTCTCCACTGCCTCGTGCCTCTTTTGAACTTTGGCACTCTCGTTTGGGACATGTTAACTTTGATATTATTAGTAAGTTGCATAAACAAGGTTGTTTAGCTATTTCGTCTGTTTTGCCTAAGCCAATCTGTTGTTCCACTTGCCAGATGGCTAAGAGTAAACGTTTGGGTTTTTATGACAATCCCAAACGGGCCTCTACTGTTCTTGATCTTATTCATTGTGATTTATGGGGACCATCTCCTGTTGCTTCTATTGGTGGATACTCTTATTTTGTTATATTTGTGGATGATCATTCTCGTTTTACTTGGTTTTATCCATTACGGCATAAGTCAGATTTTTATAATGTGCTTCTTCGCTTCAAAGCTTTTGTGGAAAATCAATTTTCTCGGTCTATTAAAGTATTTCAAAGTGATAATGGTACAGAATTCACAAATCACAAAGTTCAGGATATCTTTGCTTCTTCTGGGGTATTCCACAGATTTTCATGCCCATATACTCAAGCACAAAATGGTCAGGTTGAACGCAAACATAGGCATATTCTCGAAATCAGTCTTGCTATGCTGTATCACTCCCATGTTCTTCCCTCCTATTGGGTTGATGCTTTTAGTTCTGCTGTTTACATTATTAATCGTGTTCCTTCTCAGGTTCTGTCTGGAAAAATTCCATTCACTATTTTGTTTCAGGTTGCGCCACAATATGCTAATTTTTATCCTTTTGGTTGCCGTGTTTTTCCGTGCTTACGTCCATACATGAAGCATAAATTTAGCCCTCGGAGTTCTCCTTGCATTTTCTTGGGTTATAGCAGTCATCACAAAGGGTTCAAATGCCTCGATCCGGCCACCTCACGGATTTATGTATCCCGTCATGCTCAATTTGATGAATTTTGTTTCCCTTTTGCAGGTTCTGTTTTGTCTGATACTACTTTCTTGATTTCCTCATTTTATGAGCCATTCTCGGGACACATGTTCACTCCTACTCCTACTTCTCCCGTTTCTTCAGACTCTTCAACAACTCCCTCTTGGTCCTGTCCATCCTGCATTAGCTTGAATGCCCCCAGGTTCCCCATTCTGTTGCTCCTACTTCACCGGAACCTGCCTCTTCAACACAGTCTCCATCTCCAGTGCCAACCCTCCTCCTGAGTTGACTGCTCCTCCTGTTGCCCCTCGCATGCGCACCAGATCTCAAAATGGTATTCATCGTCCTAAACCGCGATATGCTCTTGCTCATGCTCAACCTACTGCTCTGCTCACTGCCTTGCATGTTGTCTCTGAACCCAAGGGTTTCAAATCTGCCATGAAACATCCTCCCTGGTTGGCTGCTATAGAGGATGAACTTTCTGCTCTCCATAAGAATCATACTTGGACTTTGGTCCCTCGTCCCTCTGCTACCAATGTTGTTGGTAGTAAATGGGTTTTTCGCACTAAACACAAAAGTGATGGCACTGTTGAGCGCTTAAAGGCGCGTTTGGTGGCTCAGGGTTTCACACAAGTTCCCGGTTTTGATTACTCTCTTACCTTCAACCCCGTTGTCAAGGCTACTATTGTTCGCCTTCTTTTATCTTTATCCGTAATCAACGGCTGGCCCCTCCATCAGTTGGATGTCAAAAATGCGTTCCTCCATGGTCTTCTCAATGAAACTGTCTACATGGAACATCCCCCTGGTTTTGTTGATCTGCGTTTTTTGTCACATGTTTGCCGGCTGAACAAGGCTCTCTATGGCCTCAAGCAAGCGCCACGTGCTTGGTTCCAACGCTTAAGCTCTTTTTTGGTAAGTTATGGCTTTATCTATAGTCGGGTTGATCCCTTTTTGTTTTTCTTCTATCGAGGACGCATCACTCTCTATCTACTCGTTTATGTGGATGACATTATTCTCACTGGCAGTGACTCCACTTTCATTACTCAATTTATTGTCCGTCTCAATGCTGAGTTTGGCATTAAGTACCTGGGTGAGCTTGGCTACTTTCTTGGCCTTGAGATCACTTACATAGCTGATGGTCTGTTCTTGGGGCAGGCCAAGTATGACCATGATCTGCTTTCTCGTGCCATGATGCTTGAGGCAACTCCTGTCTCGATGCCCTTAGCTGCTGGATCCCATCTAGTCAGTAATGGTGTTGCTTACTCCGATTCCACACAATATCACTCTTTGGTTGGGGCTCTACAATACTTGACTATCACTCGTCCTGATTTGTCATATGCTGTTAATACGGTGAGTCAGTATCTCCAGGCTCCAACTGTGGATCACTTTCAGGCTGTCAAACGTATTCTACGTTATGTCTATGGCACCCAATACTTTGGTCTTACGTTTCGCAACTCCTTTTCACCTGCGGTTCTTGGCTACAGTAATGCTGATTGGGCTCGTTGCACAGACACTCGTCGGTCTACTTATGGGTATGCCATCTTTCTTGGTGATCATCCCTTATCTTGGAGTGCAAAGAAACAACCAACTGTTGCCCGTTCTAGCTGTGAATCTGAGTATCGGGCAATGGCCAATACAGCTTCTGAACTAGTTTGGTTGCTTAATCTTCTTATCGAGCTTCATATTAGCTTAACAGCGACTCCTCTTCTCCTTAGTGATAGTCAAAGTGCTTTGTTTATGGCTCAAAATCCCCGTGGCTCATAAACATGCCAAACATATTGACTTAGATTGTCACTTCATTCGTGAGTTGGTTGCCTCCGGTCGTCTAGCTGTTCGTCATGTTCCTACCTCCCTTCAGCTTGCTGATATTTTTACTAAGGCATTGCCTCGTCTGCTGTTTGAACTATTTCGCTCCAAGCTTCGTGTTGGCATTAATCCCACGCTCAGCTTGCCGGGGGGTGTTAGGAAATAACTCTCTTTATGTACTATTTCCATTATTATTTGCTATCATTGTATTGCACTATAAATATCCTAAGACATCTCTCTCACTGTGTGGTGAGTTATTCTATCATTTATCANGGTGTTAGGAAATAACTCTCTTTATGTACTATTTCCATTATTATTTGCTATCATTGTATTGCACTATAAATATCCTAAGACATCTCTCTCACTGTGTGGTGAGTTATTCTATTGTTTATCACCCATTAACTTCTCCCCATAAACCACATTGAGGTTTAGGAACCTCCATAGTTTCATTCTTGTCCTAATCATTGAACCATCACCGCCTTTTCTATCCAAAAGATCCCTAGGGTTGATGGCCTGAATAACCAGCGGTTGACGAGTGAGCGAGAAAGAAAATATTTTGAGGAAGGGATTTTCTGCGTAGTTTGACATATTGAGAATGTTTTGAAGGATGTGAAATACTTTTAAACTATATTTTTGGCTTTTTGACTAAATATTTGCATCATAATTGTAACATCTCGCTTTTTCTTATTTCAAGCATTGTCTTATAATATTGTATGTAGAGTTTAGCATTTAATATTGGTCATATACATGTTTGAACCATATAGCCATATTGCGTTATTTAAATAATTGTGATAATAAAATTAGAATAGTAAATTCTGCTGTAAAGCAAAACTTTCGTCAGCTTATTGGTCTACCAACCTGATAGTCAACTGTCATTCTCATTGGTTCAGCCCTTAGACCAGAGACTCAAAGAGGGGAGTTAGGACCAATTCCTATACCGTTTAGGGTATGTTGAGTCATGTTATCCTCATTCTACGTCAATTCCATAACTTTGAATGGTTTGCAAATCAGAGTTTCAATTTAAAAATTAGGTTTTGGCCCGCATGTCTCCAAAACCAATTTTCTCTTTGTCAAAGATTTGCTTGAGACCAAAGACAAGTGTTGGACCCACTTTTATATTATTCAGATTATATTTATCCTTTTTAATTCTAATTTAACCTTGTATAGTCAAAGTATCATTTTTTAGTTTACTAGGGCACCTCGAATCATTCGATGAATGTAACACCCCTACTAACTGCTCCCGTTATAGTCATAAGCAATGCTCACAGGGTTGTTAATTACATTGGTTGAGTTACTTCTAGCCCCTATATTTTCTTTGAAAATATTTCTTACTTGAAAATCTCTTCCTTTTCTTTACTAATTCATAAACTAGGAGCCATGCGTGTCCAAGAAGACAAATGCATACATATGCAAATGATAGAGTCTCAAAAGACTTAGGCGATACATCATTCATTGGATAATCATGATATATATATATGATAAGTGCCCAATTTACACAATTTTGGCATATCAAAAAGGCACTTATCTGCAAACTTTTTAACGAATTATCTAATGAATTCCCCTTATTTTGTAGGTTTTCTAATATATTTTGAAGATGGATGCAAGTAGTTTAATTGAAGAATAATCCCATAAAGAATGGAAGAAAAGGGCAGAATTGGAAAAGAGCTTAAAAAGAAGATTCTGGACGAAGGCATCGCTCAGCGAAAGGACAAGCACCGCTCAGCGCCTAGCGAAGAATAGCTCAGCGATGTTGCTTATATCGCTCAGCGAATGTAGGTCGGCAAGCCACTTGCACCGGCGCCATCATTGAGCCAGCTGGAGCCAACTGGAATCAGCTAATCACAGAGTGCCACGTCAGCACCACCCTGCAAAAAGCTGTCGAGCATTTAATGAGGATGCGTAAAAGTACAATCGCTCAGCAATTAAGCGCCGCCGCCCAGCTATTCAGAGTTTATCGCTCAGCGAAGGAACCAAAATCGCTGAGCGATGAAACCCAGATTTTGCCTATAAATAGAGGAGGCCGAGACCACTTCGAGGCATTCCTTTCCACCCTCCATTCTTCACTTCTTTTACACATTTTCTTTGTAAGTTTAAGCTTAGTTTAGCTTAGGTTAGGTTAGGAACAAAGACGAGGCTTGTGAAGGAGCCAGAGATCAAGGAAGCTTGGCGAAGCCATGGCCATGATAGCGTGAGCACGTGTCATGGTAAGTGCCTAAACCTTGCCTCCGAGATTCTCTTGTAAGATGGGTTCCTAGCCCTCTTTTTGTTGGGATTTTGATTACTATTGTAGTTTGCTTGTATCCATGTAACTACTACATATGAATATATCCTTTTCCTATGATTTGCTTGAATGATTTTTCACTTAATGCTAGTTTTGTTTAATGTCTTGATTCTTGATTTGGGATTTAGTTACATGAACGGAAGTTATGCTAATTGAATCATAACCAAGTTAAGATCAACATTATTATGCTTAACTAGATTCTAGACTTGAACGTTGTGAACGAAAGTTACAATCATTAGAGTCGGACCTAAACCATTTCATCTAACCTTGTTGCCGTAACTAGAATAAAGGTTAGCCGTTTTTAACATCTGGATTAATGCTGGCGTATTTTGTTAAGCTCGTGTGCGAGAGCGATAGTTTAACAAAGGAAACCTGTGATCTTGTCATGCGCGAAAGTGATGACAAGTTAAGAACTGGTGGCGGGCAATCAAACGACAGTTCTACGTAATAAGTGATTGGATGCATGAAACTATGATGTGATTAAAATTCCCAACAAGCTCCGGAACTACCTCTGATTTGTTTCCTATTTTATTTTCCTGTCTTTTATTTAGCCTATTTAAATATAAATTAAATCACAAACCTTTCACCTCATTGTTTAATTAAATGAACTCAAGAACGATATTTTTACAACTTCCTGTGGGATCGACCATACCCTATACTACAATTGGATTCCCTTGGAATCTGAAAGCCGTAAAGTAGGTATGTATATAAATATTTAATTTGAACGACAAAAGCGCAGATAAGCTTTCTAAGAGATTGGCACAGTTGTGACAAAACCTAAAGCTGTGTCAAGATCCTAGAAAGTGGTTAGAAAGGCTTTCATCAATATACACATAATCACATGGTCCAGAACATGATTACACATTGGATTAATAATACATATTACAGCTAATTCACATAAGAGCTAAGGGCATGTCTAATCCCTTTAGCTAATACAAAATACAAAGCATAAGCTATCGTCCTTTTACTTCCTTGGAATCCTATGACGCCAAAGTCTTTGCTCATTCACTGATGCCTATTTCGCCTCGGCGTACTCGTCGTGCTAGCCTGGAACCATAAAGGAGTGGAGGTGAGAACATTGCGTCCTTAGTGGGAATCCTTGGGGTATCATTATTTGTTTTTTGCTCAATTATGATTCTGCCACTCAGGGGTCTCTATGTGTCATATCATACTAAAAACCCTACTTGTTATTATTGTCCCTGCTAGTCCTAAGCAGCTTTATTTAGTTTACTAGGTGATCGGGAATTCTAGTATTTGGCTTACTTAATGTAGGAAAACCTTTTCTGTTTGCTACATTCTATTCGCAGAGTTACGTGACTTCAGGTAATATATTTCTTGTATCTCTTATTCTCCTATAGGCGTTCTCTTCCTCACTTGTCATTGCTTCATTACATACATAAATATTCTCATATGCTTTTCCCTGTAAGCTTCTACCTACAGGAATGTTGACCACCTCTTCTCTGCAAGCTTCTACCTACAGAGATCATCCTGCAAGCTTCTAACTGCAAGACTACTGACCTTCAATTCTCTATAAGCTTCTACCTACAGAGACCATCCTGCAAGCTTCTACCTACATGACTACTGACCATCCTTTTCCTGCAAGCTTCTACCTACAGGACAGAGACCATCCTGCAAGCTTCTACCTACAGGATAAAGACCTCTCTTGCGAAAATAATATCTTCCTTACAAATCTCAACCACGCATGGAAATAGCTATAACTTTATCCATACCTTCCCTGAAGACCTTACACCATGTAGGAAAGTAATTGTACATTCACTAAAGGCCTCATACCATGAAGAAAAGTAACTATATCTTAATCATATTCTTGGAACATTACCTCATCATGCTTTAAGAGTTTCCCTTATACGCCTTTGAAACGTGTATACATACCCTTGGGTTCCTAAACCTTGACTGGCACTCTAATTCTCGTATACGCTAACTTCGATCTTATCTCATTTATTTTGTCCCTACTTACATTTACCAAATTCATAGTTTCCATACGCTATCCTTCTTAACTTTCTTATTATCCACATTTGTTAACTAATCCTTAGGCTTTCACTTGTACTTTCATAACTTGATTTATCCAACTCTGACCCTCAAGACCTATTTGCCCTAAACCCACATGCATACTCGTTTTTGGTTATCCTACTACTGCTCGCACCATCTAAACTTATCTCCTGAAGACTTCCACTGACATATTCTTCCTCCAAGAATTATCAAAACCCTAATCTTACCCATTTCCTCCTCAAACCCCTTTAAGCTCACGCCCATCCTTAAAACTTGATTATTCTACACTTGGGGACATTCTTCAGTCGGTCAGTAGCCTCTGAAGTTCGCTCAGCAGCTAGGGCCTTTAGGGCGCTCAACGACTTTTCCATGGCCGCTCAGCAGACCCTGACACTGTAATACTGCTCAGCGAGCGCTCAGTGGACTGACAAAAACCTATGAGTAAATTTTGGTTTCAAATGTGTTTCTTAAGCTAGCTCAAAAACTAATCTTTTCCTCAAACATTTCATGAGTTTTTCTTCAAAACCTAACATCCACTCCTTTTGAAAACATCCTTAAAATCATTGTTTTTCATATTAAAAGCCTTATGCACAGTCAAATATACTATATCCCAACATAACACAGATATACACCAACAGAGTTTCAGGAAAATAACTATAGTTCTAGCACCATATTCATAACAATACATAGCATAAGCACACATTAATCACTAAGGAAGTGATTTTGCTAGGATTACCCACTTTTGGAGAACTTCCCAAGCTTAGGAACGAAAGCTTTGAGTAGAAGCCCCGGAAAGCCTCGGTGTTTCCAACGCCTTCGATCACTTTTGGCCGAGAGAAAACTTAAGAGAACATGAGCTAAGGGCTCAGTTTTGAGGAAGAAAATATAAGAGAAAGTGATGAGGAAACTATGGGAAAGTCACAGGGAGGCCGTGTACTAAAGCTTGGTTCTTTTGCTGTGTGCGAGTAACGAACGCGTACGTGATATAGACGGATTCAAGAAAGCTATAGGCATTTTTTGAGTCCAATGGCCTGCCTATTCATAGGCAAATGGCTGTGGCTTTTGGGCCAATTTTGGCCAAGAAAATAAATAAAAAAGAAAAAGAAAGTGAAAGATAAAGATGACTTAGTCATCTTTGACTTGACTTTGACCAAGCTTGTCTTTGTGTGGTGTGTGTGTGCCGTGAGCAATTACTCACTAATGGCCGTGTGTTTTCTTGTTTTGTGTTTGGTGGCATGTGTGCCAACTTCCATGTGTATTTTTGATCGTGGTTGGTCGTTAGCGTGTGTGTATGGATGTCTTAAAAATTATCCGAACAAATTATCCGAACACACCATTGTGATCTACTAATTTTTCTATTGAGGAATTTAAGTTCATCCAAGGTATTTGTAAATTTATTTTCATAAAAGTTTTCTTTACAGATACCTTTGATGCATAATTAAATTCTGGTGACGAAAGTTAATTAATCTGGTGTCTGGGAATTTTTACGAAATCGCGAACTATTACCTTAATTGGCATTTTTGGGAAATAAAATTGAAGATATAAAATTCCAGTCTAATTAAATTACTTGTATATTTATTTATTATGCGAAATCTTTACTAAGAAAAAAGCGAGATGTTACAATGAACCTAAGTGCAACACATCACCCTTTTACCCCTTATGTCTGATGACACATGGCATTATGTGCAATGCCACATGTCACGAGACCAGCCCTTCCCCTCCCCTATGAGACTGATGAAAGCCTTTTTAACCACTTTCTAAGATCTTGACATAGCTCTAGGTTTTGTCACAACCATGCCAATCTCTTAGAAAGTTTGTCTGCGCTTTTGTCTTTCAAATTAAATATTTATATACATACCTACTTTACGGCTTTCAGATTCCAAAAGGAATCCAATTGCAGTATAGGGTATGGTCGATCCCACAGGGAGTTGTAAAATACCATTCTTGAGTTCATTTAATTAAACAATAAAGTGAAGGATTTGATAATTTGATAGTTAAATAAATAAGTAAATAAATGACATTAAAAGTAAATAGGAAACAAATCAGAGGTAGTTCCGGAGCTTGTTGGGAATTTTAATCACATCATAGTTTCATGCATCCAGTTACTTATTACATAGAACTATCATTTGATTGCCCGCCATCAGTTCTTAACTTGTCATCACTTTCGCGCATGACAAGATCACAGGTTTCCCTTGTTAAACTGTCACTTTCGCACACTAGCTTAACAAGGTACGCCAGCATTAATCCAGATGTTAAAACGGCTAACCTTTATTCCAGTTACGGCAACAAGGTTAGATGAAATGATTTAGGTCAGACTCTAATGATTGTAACTTTCGTTCACAACGTTCAAGTCTAGGTTCTAGTTAAGCATAGCATTATTGATTTTAATTTGGTTATGACCTAATTAACATAACTTTCGTTCATGTAAATAAGTCCCAAATCAAGAATCAAAACACTAAACAAAACTAGCATTAGGCATGAAATCATTCAAGCAAATCATAAGAAAAAGATAGATTCATATGTAACAATTACATGGATACAAGCAAACTACAATAGTAATCAAAATCCCAACAAAAAGAGGGTTAGGAACCCATCTTACAAGAGAATCTCGGAGGCAAGGTTTAGGCACTTACCATGACACGTGCTCACGCTATCATGGCCATGGCTTCGCCAAGCTTCCTCGATCTCCGGCTCCTTCACAAGCCTCGTCTTTGTTCCTAACCTAACCTAAACTAAACTAAGCTTCAAAGTACAAAGAAAATGTGTAAAAGAAGTGAAGAATGGAGGGGGGGTAGAATGGTTCGGAATGGTCTCGGCCTCCTCTATTTATAGGCAAAAATTGGTCCCCGTCGCTCAGCGATTTTGGTACTATCGCTGAGCGATTCAGTTGTTATCGCTGGGCGGCAGCGTTGTATCGCTGAGCGATTGTACTGGTACGCGTCTTCATTAAATGCTTGGCAGCTTTTTGCAGGCGGCGCTGACGTGGCACTCTGTGATTGGCTGGTTCCAGTTGGCTCCAGCTGGCTTAATGATGGCGCCGGTGCAAGTGGCTTGCCGACTTAAGTTCGCTGAGCGATTAGAGTAATATCGCTGACCAATTCGGTCTTGAGCGCTGAGCAATACATGCTCATCGCTGAGCGATGCCTTCGTCCAGAATCTTCTTTTTAAGCTCTTTTCCAATTCTGCCATTTCCTTCCCTTTTTCATGGGATTATTCTTCAATTAACTACTTGTATCCATCTTTCAAAACATATTATAAAACCTACAAAATATGGGGATTTTATTAGATAATTCTTTAAAAACATAACAGATAAGTGCCATTTTGATATGTCAATTTTGTGCAAATTGGGCACTTATCAGTCCCCCTGACTTAAAACCTTGTTTGTCCTCAAACAAGAGGTAGTAGAACTATTTCACAAGAGATTGATGCTTATGAATATTCGGTTAATGCAATGAATTGAAAAGTTTCAAACAGTTTAAGCTTGAGACTATGTGAAACATAAAAGATGCTGAACAAGTCCAATGCATCAATACTTGCAAGGCATAAGCAAATCACACTATCCAATGTCTTTTCCACCAAGGAAATTATCTTTATGCACTTCAATAGCCAGTGGGCCTACTTGGGGTAAGTGTTTACGCTCAATATCACCATTGAATTCAACAATTTAAATTTGTTACCTGTCTCACTATTCAATTCATAGTATGGTCATTCAAGGATCACAAAGGACTTTTAAGGGTTGTAATGGGGCTAGGCTACAAAGAACATTGGTTTTTCTAGGTATGCAAAAATGAATCAAGAGAGCATTAAAGACCAATTGCTTTTGTACCCTTTTCTTCTCTTTGTTTCTTTACCCTTTTCCTCCTGACTTTTTCCTTTTTCCTCTATCCCTTTTTCTTTTTCTTCTTTTTGTTTTGGGATAGAATGTGTTCTTTTCTTGATTTTGTTCTTTTTACTTCTTTTGTACCTTCCCACTTTTTGCCCATCCTTGTCCCACCCGACTTGGATTTTTGCACATAATCCACTTTTTTAAATGCTCTCTTAATTCCGGATATTAAGGGATAACATTGTTTTTTTCTTTTAAGGTTCGGGGATTATGAACAAAAATTTTCTTATGTGAGGCTCAAATGGGATGCAACGGATGATCCTAATTATGGGTAGGCTTTATTTGGCTAAGTGGGTTTAAATTCTAAAGAACAAAATGCCTTGATCATTTCCTTTTATTTCCATACAATTGATCAAAATTAGAGACTCAAACAAATTCAATTGTGTAAAACAATGGTGATTCTCTCTTTCTCACTTGGTGTTTGGCTCACTCCCTCACAAAAGTTTTAGGGTTAATTTCCTTGATTTCAAAACATCTTCAAGGTTATGTTTATGCAATCCAAGCAAAAATGCATAATGACATGCTCTTGGTATCTATGTATGGACACAAAGGTCTATTATAGATTATGAAACAAGCCAATTCATGATATATGTTCATGCATCAAACCAAGTAAAATAAGCTACTACTTTGTTTTTAAACAAACAAGTTTGAGCAAATAATAAACTACTAAGGAAATTAATTAATTAAGGTGCTAAAAATGAAAATGCTCCCTGTTTATGGTGAATTGCTTGAAGTAGCTTTCGTGATGTAGTCTCCTCGTATTTGTTCAAGCTACTTCATCTTGCTTCACTGATTTGAGGAGATAAAGGCTCATCCTTCTTGAGGAATCATGCTCTTCGTCCTCTAGAAGTGTGTCTCTCTTTTGATGTTTTGTAGGAATTTCATTTGGTTGTTCTTCGGCCTGTAAAAACAATCAAAGAAAATTTCCTTTCTTCCAAATAGCGTTAGAGAGATCATGCGTTTATTGTGAATCCTTGTTGTAGATAGAAGTTCCTACAACTTTGCGGACAGAAGTCCCCGCTTAAGTGGTCAGAAGTTCCCACTATTGTGGACAGAAATTCCCACTTTTTGTGGACAGAATTTCCCACAATGTTTATGGATTCAAAGTAAAATATCTTAAGGTACTTTGAAAAGATTCTTTTCTTTAAAAATTATTTTCATTTCTTCAACAAATAAGAATCCTTTTTCCAAATTAAGCATGTGCACCTTTTTTTAACAAGTGTAAAGGTCCAAAATCGGTGATTAAATTTGAAATTAAAGTGCTTCGATTTAAGCTTAATTGAAAAGGATTAGCACTTTTGGATTCCAAATCTAATTACATGATTTAGAAAACCTTTGATTTCTTTTTCACCATTTTTTTTTAAATTGTTTTTAACACCTTAAATTAATTAACCTTCAAAATTAATAAACTACTAATTAAGAAAAGCTTACAAATTTCTGGGTTGCCTCCCAGACAACGCTTTGTTTAACGTCGTTAGCCCGACGCATTTTTCTTCTAGTTCTCCTCTTCATCATCACCCCTTCTCCCACGGCAAGAATCCTTAGGATTCAGCTCCGGATTAGCCGTAAATCTTTTCTTTCTCAGCTCCGCTACATCAGTAGCCAATTGTGTCTCCAAGTTCCTTATAGAGGCTTCATTGTTCTTTTGATTTATCATCGATTGTTGCATAAATTGATTGAACGTTTCCTCTATTTTGGAACTTGAGTGCACGGGTGATTGGTTCTGATATTGGCGGGGTGGTTGGTACGGCTGTTGTGGAGCTCTGAATGATGGTCCAGCCTCTTGCCTCCATGGCTGATTAAAATTTTGATTCGGCCCCCTTTGGAAATTGTTTTGATAGGGCGGCCGTGGCTGGTTCTCAAGGAAGTGAACTTCTTCTTCCCTGAAATGACAAACATTGGACGGGTGACCGCCATTACAAATTTCACAGAAAAATACCTGTTGCCTTTTTGCATCGTGAGCTTCTCTAATTTGTTTTGGCAACTCGCTCATGGCTTTCCTCAACTCGTCCACTTGTTGTTGGAGTTGCTTGTGTTGGGCAAGGATAGCATCGTTAGGTCCTAACTCAAGCACTCCTCCTCTCTTGGGACCTCTGTTATACTGGCCTTGTTGGTCCGTTAAGGCCATGGAATCAATTATGGAGATGGCCTCCTCCGGCGTCTTGGACATGATTTGTCCACCAGCGGCAGCATCCAGCATTAGTTTGTGCTGTTGTTGGAGTCCGTTTCTAAAGATGTGGATTTGGGTGAGCGCATCGAACTCATGGTTTGGGCACTTCCTCAGCATGGATTTGTAGTGTTCCCAGGCTTCACAGAGATTTTCTCCAGGAGCCTGCACAAATGTAGCAATTGCAGTTTTTAAATCCATAAATTTAGATTGAGAAAAGTACCTTGCACAAAACTTTTCCTCCAATTGATCCCAATTTGACAATATATTTTGTGGCTGATCAAGCAACCACTCCTTTGCTTTTCCAATCAAGGTCAGGGGAAACATCCTTAAAAAGATGGATTCTTCATCGGCCTCGGACATTCCCGCGGTCCCACAGAGTTCATAGAATTTTGTCAAATGAGCGTATGGATCCTCATGATCCAAACCTGCAAAAGGGTTAGCATATAACAGTTGTACTAAACCAGGTTGCATCTGAGGTTGTCTTTGAGCTCCAGTAATCCTGCTCATTCGAATAATATTTCTAGGGGTAAAATTAACAAAACCCCTATTGTCACTGGCTCCTGTGTCAGTGCCAGCTCCATCAGCTCCAGTATTGTCGGCCATGGTTTCTTCTGGGCTGGTTGAAGAAGCTGTTGATGAAGTTGTTTCTTGTTCTTCTCTTTGTCTGGCTAAATGCTTTTTCTTCTTCCTGTTTCTCCTCGAAGTAGCTTCAATCTCAGGATCAAATAACAACGGTTCTTTTGAAGTCTTACCTCGCAATTGCTAAGAAAATTCACACTAGCCAAATAAGATCAAAACAAGAGTTCTCAAAATAACAAAATAGTTTATAAAGGAAGGAAAATAAGAACTATACAATATTTTACAAATATTCACAATTGTTTAACTAAACAAAACTCAAGCAATGTATTTTTGACGCAACTCCCCGGCAACGGCGCCAAATTTGATGAAAGCCTTTTTAACCACTTTCTAGGATCTTGACATAGCTCTAGGTTTTGTCACAACCATGCCAATCTCTTAGAAAGTTTGTCTGCGCTTTTGTCGTTCAAATTAAATATTTATATACATACCTACTTTACGGCTTTCAGATTCCAAAGGAATCCAATTGCAGTATAGGGTATGGTCGATCCCACAGGGAGTTGTAAAAATACCATTCTTGAGTTCGTTTAATTAAACAATGGAGTGAAAGATTTGTGATTTGATTTATATTAAAATAGACTAAATAAAAGACAGGAAAATAAAATAGGAAACAAATCAGAGGTAGTTCCGGAGCTTGTTGGGAATTTCAATCACATCATAGTTTCATGCATCCAGTTACTAATTACATACAATTATCATTTGATTGCCCGCCACCAGTTCTTAACTTGTCATCACTTTCGCGCATGACAAGATCACAGGTTTCCTTTGTTAAACTGTCACTCTCGCACACGAGCTTAACAAAGTATGCCAGCATTAATCTAGATGTTAAAACAGCTAACCTTTATTCCAGATACGGTAACAAGGTTAGATGAAATGATTTAGGTCAGACTCTAATGATTGTAAATTTCGTTCACAACGTTCAAGTCTAGGTTCTAGTTAAGCATAGCGCTATTGATTTTAATTTGGTTATGACCTAATTAACATAACTTTCGTTCATGTAAATAAGTCCCAAATCAAGAATCAAAACACTAAACAAAACTAGCATTAAGAGTAAAATCATTCAAGCAAATCATAAGAAAAAGATAGATTCATATGTAACAATTACATGGATACAAGCAAACTACAATAGTAATCAAAATCCCAACAAAAAGAGGGTTAGGAACCCATCTTACAAGAGAATCTCGGAGGCAAGGTTTAGGCACTTACCATGACACGTGCTCACGCTATCATGGCCATGGCTTCGCCAAGCTTCCTCGATCTCCGGCTCCTTCACAAGCCTCGTCTTTGTTCCTAACCTAACCTAAACTAAACTAAGCTTCAAAGTACAAAGAAAATGTGTAAAAGAAGTGAAGAATGGAAGGGGGGAAGAATGGTTCGGAATGGTCTCGGCCTCCTCTATTTATAGGCAAAAATTGGTCCCCGTCGCTCAGCGATTTTGGTACTATCGCTGAGCGATTCAGTTGTTATCGCTGGGCGGCGGCGTTGTATCGCTGAGCGATTGTACTGGTATGCGTCTTCATTAAATGCTTGGCAGCTTTTTGCAGGCGGCGCTGACGTGGCACTCTGTGATTGGCTGGTTCCAGTTGGCTCCAGCTGGCTTAATGATGGCGCCGGTGCAAGTGGCTTGCCGACTTAAGTTCGCTGAGTGATTAGAGTAATATCGCTGAGCAATTCGGTCTTGAGCGCTGAGCGATACATGCTCATCGCTGAGCGATGCCTTCGTCCATAATCTTCTTTTTAAGCTCTTTTCCAATTCTGCCCTTTCCTTCCCTTTTTCATGGGATTATTCTTCAATTAACTACTTGTATCCATCTTTCAAAACATATTATAAAACCTACAAAATATGGGGATTTTATTAGATAGTTCTTTAAAAACATAACAGATAAGTGCCATTTTGATATGTCAATTTTGTGCAAATTGGGCACTTATCAGAGACACATGGCATTTGGCCATGCAAGCTCACCACCACCACTTCTATTTCTGTTTTTTTTTTCTCATTTCAT
>QANU01077634.1:18043-31426 GCA_003254905.1 Nissolia schottii | reverse complement strand
TCCTAGTTTGCAAATCAATACAGTAAAAGAGTGATTTTTTAAAATGGTCCATATTTGCAAATAAGAAATATTTTCTAAGCTAAAAGTAGGGGCTAGAAGTAACCCAACCAAAGAAGAAAACAACCTAGTGAGCATTGTTTACTATGTACGAGTAAACAGTTAGCTAAGGGTGTTTCAATAGGTCGTAACAAGCCCAACATCATGGTTGCGTGGGAACCACTGCACGTGGAGTTGTGCGGAGGATTAAATGAATTAAAGCACAATAGAAACCTTATGGGATCGATGCACCCTTTTCCTTAAATGTAAGTTGGCCGGTTGATGGACCTTGTGTCTAGATTAACCAGTACATAGAGAAAACTAAGAATCATTTAAAGATGATCATTAGTGAATAATGAGGTGACCCTTAGGGTTAACAAACTATTAGAGAAGTTAGGGAACCAAGACCAATGGGCACTTGATTCATGGAGTTAAGATAAATTTTCAGGGAGATTCCATGCACTGATGCCTAGAAGATCTGTTTCACCCCTAGGAGATGAAAGGCGCAGCCGAAGCGTGGTGGGATGCCATTAGACCCCTCGTGAGTAAGTGGAGGTCCAACTTACTGGGAGTTAATGCAAGACATTAATTGCCAACCTATATTTCCCTAAAAACATTAGGACTCAGAAGGAAACCGAGTTATGGGAGTGACACCAAGGGGACGACGTCCCAGCATGCCTTTGCGGTGCCCGTCAGCCTTCTGGTGGCAAAGCAGACTTTCTGGACCTCAGTACATGGGATCTCCTGAAAAATTTGCTCCAATTTCATGAACCAGTCACCAGTTGTCCCGGTTCCCTCAAACTTGCTCCGTTAGGGGGTTATCCCACGTAAACTCCGTGACCATCTGGGTATCTATACTTGGCACAATCTGAATTATAGTCTCTGGCGCAGTTACATTTCCCATTCCGCTAGCGGCTCGAGCTATGTCCCTCCAGTTTATAGGCTCGAACATACATCGTGTATTGTCTCTACCGGGCTGCATGACTAATCTGTCACACCTGCACAAATCCCGAGTTGATCAGGCTCAAGAAAGGCGGGTGCACATTAATGCAGTACATACAACTTAATAAAGTGTACATCGTTAATCATGCTCGAAAGCGTAGTGTAGCTCAGCCCTCGGGCTCTAAAGGACTAAACTGCTCTGATACCAAATGAAACACCCTAGCTAGCTAGTCTGCGCTTAAGTCGTAAACTCGCCCACCAAGTTGTTATCTGCTTTGGTTGGGATAGTACTTAGTCCCTAGTAAGCATTTAAAAGTAGTGTTACTTAGAAAATACGGACCAATTTTTAACTTTATTTTATATACCTCATAATACAAAGTAGAGCCTCATATTCGTAGAACATGTAATGCGAGTAGTAACGTAACATGCTTAACTGACATTAAAGGAGATAATAAACAATTACACATAGTACCAACCAATGGTCCATATCATATATTCATAATCAGATACACAAGTACTAATATAGTTGTCACGTGCATATATTTAACACAAAAGTAGTACTATCCCATAGGATCTACTAATTACAAGCCTACTCTTCAGCTCCTTCCTCGAGGTACTGCTCCTCTTCGTGCTGTTCACCTCTTTGCTCCACCTCAAATCCTAGAGTCATGAATCAGTGGGGTGAGAACATAGCGCTCTCAGTGGAAAACCGTGGAATATGGGGAACTTCTTATTCTCATTTATGATCCAGGCCGCTCAGGGATCTCTAAGTGTCATAGTTATACTATTTTCCTACTCATTGTTATTTCCTGCTAAGCCTGAGCAGCTTTATCTAAATTACTAGGTGATCGGGGAACCTATTCTTCATTATCTACGTCCTTTGCCTGCTAATCTAGTCCCTAACTCATATACTGTCATACAATTCACATAGCTACACTACTGTATCAAAATCCTCATTTTTTGAAATTGATTTTACTCCCACGGTATAAGGCAAGCCTTATTAGCGGTTCCGCCCTAGTCCCTTGTAACTGCGGCCACACCTGCTACAACCACACTTTACAACCCACATCGTGGTAGCTAGGCAGCGCTTAACCTGAATGGTCTTTGACCATGGGATTCTCACAAACCACGACTGAGGTGACCATCAAAAGGATGGCGTTGAGGTCGGACCTAGGACTCAACCGGGACTAAGACCTTCCCCAAAAGTCGAACCCTCGGCCCTGCTAGAGGGGACTTTTCCCATCATCATCATCATAGGCACAGTTTATATATAATAGGCACAATTCATCATCTCAAGCATTCATATACATAGTAATTTAAACTCAATAGCTTATATCATCATCTTCATCATATATCACAAACATCTAATATGTATTAGCTCATATTAACCTAACAACACATAGAACATACATAGCTCAATTTCAAGAAAGTCTTCTTCTAAAATCTATCATCATTTTTAACACATATAGAGAACACATCTTCATGCTCAACATCTTCATGAACATAAACAAAGGTAAATCCACAATTAACAAACAAGCGTCCTGTTTCTGTCAGAGATTAGCAACCATAAACCGGAGAGGTCCAAGACCTTACCCCAAGGTTTTTTGTAGCCTAAGATCATTTTTCATGTCTAAAAACCCAGATTCTGAACCCCACTGCACGAAATTCCAGTTTTGCCCCTCTTTTCAAAATTACCATTTCATCCCCATAAACGCCCTGTTTTCTTTGGAATTTTTGTTCTCAAAAACCCGATGGACTCAAGACTTTCACTTAAGGTTTTTGATAGTTCTAAACACATATTTTATGAAAACCAACCAGTTTTTCAGTCCCAAGACATGAAATTTCCCGTTTTGCCCTTTTATTAAAAATCCCTGTTTTCCTCCTGTTTGCTGAGAAATTCATCAGGGACTCCAAAAATCATAAAACATAACATCCCCACTCAATTTTTCATGGAGAATCCAAAAATAACATTAGTTTTTTTGTGATAAAAGTCTCAGCATACAGATACCTTCAAAATCGTGCCATAGACCCATTTCTGTCTTAGGCTCTCCTAAATTCTAACAAAATCACCGACAGCACCAGCAGATCCAGACAATCATCAACAACATATATACACCAAGGTCACATAAAAGGAATCCTAATCACATATATGTCTAGCATAAAACATAGCACAAACATCATCATACATGTTAAATCACATAGACAGTGATTATGTCGGTTTACCCACGTTTATGCACTTGCTGCAGTCAGTTTGTGCAGAATCCCACCTTGCTTGGTTGTGCCCAAGATCTTAACCTTAGAATAGATGTATAATAGAGTCCTTTAAGATGCTAGAAGAATTTGTGAGGTTAGGGTTTAGGAAACTTGGATTAGGTTTTGTGAGGGAAAGTCTCTGGGTTAAGGTTTGGACAGTGTAACGGCTGAATGTATAAACGGAAAGAGTTTGGCCAAGGTTTCTTATTTTTCCTCTTGAAATTTTCAGTCAAGGGGGGTATTTATAGGCCTCATGGCTGAATTCTCCTTTCCAATTTTGCCCTTGGGGCAAAATGCCCTTATTTTGTCTTATGCTACATGTCATTTTCATGTGTCACCATATGACTCATCTTTCAATTGCTGACTTTGGCCACTTGGCCATCATCTTGCCGTGTATGGCCTTGTGTGTTGGCCACTTGTGTGGCCGAGAATTAAAGGGCATCCAGAAGATCAATTTTGATCAGGTTTTATCGTTCCCGGTCCCGGTACTTCGCGTACGGCTGTTCTAAAAATATTCTGACCACGTCTTCGTGATCTCCTAATTTTTTATAAGTAATAATCTAGGTTCACTTGGGGTATTTATAAATTCTCGTCTGTAGCCGTACCTTATACGGATACTTTGGACACATGGTTGCACTTAGACGACAAAAAGGGTTTATTCTAGTGTCTGCAGAATTTTAAGAAAACGAACAGAAATATTTCTACAGACAATTTGACCTAAAAGCTTGTGTGATACTTATTCCCCTTATTTAATTTATAAAATCTTTACTAAGGGAAAAAGCGGGATGTTACACAATCAGTACAGTTAAACGTTTCCTTTGTTAAAACCATGAAAAATAGTTTTTACCACATAACCTCCCTAATTTCTACTTAACGTTTTCACAGTCAAACATATATAAAAACGCATAGAAAATCACAAATAAAACCACATAGACAGTGGGCTTAGGGTTACCCACATCCAATGGAGATTCAGATTCAGTAGCTTTATTGCTGATAATTTCCTAATCGCGCTAACGTGCTCTGGGGATTTTCCTAGAATTTGACGAAGTAACCGCGATGTGCACAATCAGGACTGGTGTTTGTTAAAATAACTGAAAGTGACGTGAATGTTACTGTGGATGGTGGCTATTTGTAGCCCCATTTTCCTCCTCTTTTTCCTTTTTCTTTTCCATTTAATTATTCTTATTATTATTAATATTATTATTTTATTATTTTTATTTTACTAAGGGTCTTCTGCTGAAGGTAAACCCATGGCCCTTCCTTGCTGGTTCCGGTCCTGTTTGACCTTGTTTTGTCCTAAATCTTGCGTACTCGGTTGTCCTAAAAATATTCCAGACACACCGTTACAACCCACTAATTTTTCTCGTTAATTCGGGGGGTTTAATTAAGGTGTTCTTGGCCTCCTTATCTTTTCGAGAAATTTTACAAGCGTTTTCAGTATCCGAAAAAATCCTCGTTCGGGCCGAAATTCGATCAAAATCTCTAGCAAAAGTCCGGGAGATAGCGAAACCTAGCCCTAACTGCCAACCTTAGGAATTATGGGTAAAATCCCACTTTCCCGCTTTCCCGAACGGCGTTTTAATTATTATTAATTGGTTGTTTTGCGAGTTTTCCATGCAAGGAAAAATCGGGATATTACACTCTGGAGGTCTCTAAGTGTCACGCATAGGAACTTTCTTACTCTTTATTTTATTCTTTCCTAATCCAGAGCAGCTTTACCTATGTTACTAGGTGTCGGGAGTTCTAATCTTTAACCTTAGCCTTAATCACGCTTCTTTTTTACTTATTCGTATCCTATACATATCGTATATTGGATAGAGGCCGTCTAAGACCTAAGGCCTTATTTACCTTACATACATTCATCACATAACATCATGCATTGGGGAACGAGGGTTCTCTTACGTGCCTTAGGGTCGCGTCCTTCTCGTTACTTTATACCCATCATTCTCCTTTGTAGTCCGTGGGACCGTCATTCCCTTGAAACTATAGCCTACTTTATTTCCATATCGCCATTGACCAGGCTGCGCTGTTACTTGAGTGGTAGCTAACCACGGATGCATGCAATCATACTTCATTGTGTAACATCCTGATTTTTCCCTTAGTAAAGAGTTCATGAATTAAATAGGGGAACAAGCTCTCACACAAGCTTTTAGGTTAAAATGTCTATAGGAGAAATTCTGCTCAGTTTCGTAAAATTCTGCAGACACTAAAATAAATTCTTTTTGTTATCCGAGTGCAATGGTGTATCTAAGGTATCTGTAAAATATACGGTTACGGAAGAAAGTTCACAAATACCTTAGATTAACCTAAATCTTCCTTAGAAAGATTAGTAGATCACAAGGACGTGATAAATAATTTTAGGATAACTGCACGCGAAGTACCGAAACCTATAATGACCAAACCTGATCAAAATTGATCAGTATTTGGTCTAAAAATTCTTGGCCACAAATTTGGCCAAGAAACAACCCACTTGCAAGGCTAGGAATGGCCCAAGCGTGGTCAAAGCATTCAAACATAATCATGACATGATGAGTCACCATGATGACTAGCNATAGTTCTATGTAATAAGTAACTGGATGCATGAACTATGATGTGATTAAAATTCCCAACAAGCTCTGGAACTACCTCTGATTTGTTGCCTATTTACTTTTATGTTGTTTATTTACTTATTTAGTTATTAAAACAATTATCAAATCCTTCACTTCATTGTTTAATTAAACGAACTCAAGAACGGTATTTTTGCAACTCTCTGTGGTTCGACTATACCCGACTATACTGCAATCGGATTCCTTTGGAATCTAAAAGCCGTAAAGTAGGATATATATATATAAATTTAATTTGAACGACAAAAGCGCATAGAAGCTTTCTACGAACTTGGCATAGTTGTGACAAAACCTAAGCTGTGTCGAGATCTTAGAAAGTGGTTAAAAAGGCTTTCATCAATTTCTCAGTAGGGTTCCGCGGAGGATGCCCTAGAGGGGTAGAGTGGATTCCCTAGAGTCGTTAAGTGGTTCCCTGGAAGGTTTCTTAGTAGGGTTCCATGGAGGATGCCCTAGAGGGGTGGAGTGGATTCCCTAGAGTCGTCAAGTGGTTCCCTGGAAGGTTTCTTAGTGGTTTCTGCGGAGGATGCCCTAGAGTGGTAGAGTGGATTCCCTAGAGTCGTCAAGTGGTTCCCTGGAGGGTTCCTTAGTGGTTTCCAGTAATTGAGAGCAGTCTAGGGTGTTGTCGAGCAGCGCCTGGGATGGTGCTGAGTAGTTTCGTGGAGAGGAACCAAGAGGAGTCTAGGGCTGTCGAGCAGCGCCTGGGATGGTGCTGAGTAGTTTCGTGGAGAGTGACTGAGAGGAGTCTAGGGTTGTTGTGCAGCGCCTGGGATGGTGCTGAGTGGGTTCCACGGAGGATCCCTGGAGTTGCTGAGAGGAGCGCTGAGCGGGTCCAGAGGAGTGGTCCTGAGAGGGTTCCGCGTAGATTACCCCCGGAGTGTTGAATGGTTTCCGAAGTGCCTGAGTGGATACCAGGAGTGGTACTGAGAGGGTTCCGCGGAGTAACCCTGGCATTGCCGAGTGTTTCCCTAAGCTTCCGAGTGGGCACCAGAAATGGTGCTGAGTGGGTTCCGCGGAGGATCCCTGGGGAGTTGAGAGGGTTATGTGAGAAGTGTTGAGTGGGCACCAGAAATGGTGCTGAGTGGGTTCCGCGGAAGATCCTTGGAGAGTTGAGAGGGTTATGTGAGAAGTGTTGAGTGGGCACCAGAAATGGTGTAGAGTGGGTTCCGCGGAGGTTCCCGAGGTGATGAGTGGCTCCCTGGAGAGTAGACCGAGTGAGTACCAGTAGTGGTGACCGCGTGGGTTCCGCGGAGATACCCTAGAGCGGCTGAGCGGGTTCCTGAAGTTTCTGACTGGGCGCCAGCAGCGGTGCCAAGTGAGTTTCGCGGAGATCCCCTAGAAGGGTTGAGTGATCCCATGGAGAGTTGCTCAGTGGGTTCCGTGGAGGTTCCCTAAAGTTGCTGGGTGTTTTCCGAAAAGGAGTTCCGAGGTCAACATATATTCCAACAAGCACCTAGCCGTAGAAGTGTATGTTATATGTTTTATCGGTATTACTGTAAGCCACCTAAGGGTGCCAAGAACAAGAACATGAGTATTGAGTATTGAGTCTTGAAGGTAAACCCATGGCCTTTCCTTGCTAGTTCTGGTCCCGTTTGACCTCGTTTTGTCCTAAATCTTGCGTACCTAGTTGTCCTAAAAATATTCCAGACACACCGTTGCAACCCACTAATTTTTCTCGTTAATTCGGGGAGTTTAAGTAAGGTGTTCTTGGCCTCCTTATCTTTTCGAGAAATTTTACAAGCGTTTTCGGTATCCGAAAAAATCCTCGTTCGGGCCGAAATTCGATCAAAATCTCTGGCACAAGTCCGGGAGATAGCGAAACCTAGCCCTAACTGCCAATCTTAGGAATTAGGGGTAAAATCCCACTTTCCCGCTTTCCCGAACGGCGTTTTAATTATTATTAATTGGTTGTTTTGCGAGTTTTCCATGCAAGGAAAAATCGGGATATTACACTCTGGAGGTCTCTAAGTGTCACGCATAGGAACTTTCTTACTCTTTATTTTATTCTTTCCTAATCCAGAGCAGCTTTACCTATGTTACTAGGTGTCGGGAGTTCTAATCTTTAACCTTAGCCTTAATCACGCTTCTTTTTTACTTATTCGTATCCTATACATATCGTATATTGGATAGAGGCCGTCTAAGACCTAAGGCCTTATTTACCTTACATACATTCATCACATAACATCATGCATTGGGGAACGAGGGTTCTCTTACGTGCCTTAGGGTCGCGTCCTTCTCGTTACTTTATACCCATCATTCTCCTTTGTAGTCCGTGGGACCGTCATTCCCTTGAAACTATAGCCTACTTTATTTCCATATCGCCATTGACCAGGCTGCGCTGTTACTTGAGTGGTAGCTAACCACGGATGCATGCAATCATACTTCATTGTGTAACATCCTGATTTTTCCCTTAGTAAAGAGTTCATGAATTAAATAGGGGAACAAGCTCTCACACAAGCTTTTAGGTTAAAATGTCTATAGGAGAAATTCTGCTCAGTTTCGTAAAATTCTGCAGACACTAAAATAAATTCTTTTTGTTATTCGAGTGCAATGGTGTATCTAAGGTATCTGTAAAATATACGGTTACGGAAGAAAGTTCACAAATACCTTAGATTAACCTAAATTCTTCCTTAGAAAGATTAGTAGATCACAAGGACGAGATAAATAATTTTAGGATAACTGCACGCGAAGTACCGAAACCTGTAACGACCAAACCTGATCAAAATTTATCAGTATTTGGTCTAAAAATTCTTGGCCACAAATTTTGCCATGAAACAACCCACTTGCAAGGCTAGGAATGGCCCAAGCGTGGTCAAAGCATTCAAACATAATCATGACATGATGAGTCACCATGATGACTAGCCATGCTTAGTCACCTAACAAGGGTAAAATGGTAAATTGACCCAAGGACATTTTGGTAAGAAAACATTTGTGGCTCATGGCTATAAATATCCCCTTGGATGACATAAAATTCATAGAAAGGAAAACCTTAGCAAAGCTCTGTCCGTTTGTACATTCAGTCGTTACTTTGTCAATTTCTAACACAGAAACTCCACTATACAAAGCCTAGCCCTATTTTCCCTAACCTTGTCCATAAGAATTTCTCTTAGCCTTCCTAAAGAAAGCTTCCATACACACACCACAGGAAGAGCTTGGAGCATCAAAGCAAGCTAGGATTCTGCGCAGACTCTCGGAACCGTTTGTAGCAACTGTACAAGTGACCAAACTGACTTATCTATTGTCTATGTGGTTGTATGTTAGATAATATATGATGTTAGGATGTTTTATGTGACCATGACTATATATATGTGTTGTTGATATTTTTCTAGAACTGTTGGTGTTATCTGTGATTCTGTCAAAATTTAAGAAAGCCTAAGTTAGAAAGAGGCACATATCACGTTTTGAAAGGAATTGTATGCTAGGAATTTTATCTTGAAAAAAAATGTTATTTTTGAGTTCTACACAAAAAATTGAGTGGGGATGTCAAGTTTTGTGATTTTTGGAGTCCCCGATGAATTTCTCAGCAAACAGATAGAAAACGATATTTTCAAGCAACAAGGCCAAAACGGGAATTTTGAGTTTTGGGACTGAAAAACTGGGTTGATTTTAAGAAAATATGGGTTTAGAACTATCAAAATCCTTACGGGAAAGTCTTGAGTCCATCGGATTTTCGAGAACTAAAATTCTAAAGAAAACAGGGGTTTACGGGTGAAAAACTGTAGTTTTGGGAAAAAGGCTAAAACAGTAATTTCGTGAACTTGGGGTTGAAATCTGAATTTCTAAGTATGAAAAATGGTCTTAGGGATATCAAAAAACCTTGGGGTAAGGTCTTGGACCTCTCCGATTTCTGACAGAAAGCGGACATTTGTAGAAAAGCACGGATACATCGTAGTTTCCAGCTGTGATTATGATTGTGTTTATGCGTTGTGTATTACATGCTATAATATCTGAGAACTGTCTATTATATGGATATGTGTATGCATCAAGAGGACTCAATCGTCGTACGGCTTAGGACGACTGTAGATAACTAGAAGTGATCACCTAAGGTTAAAGAGAATAATTGAATCCTAGGGAACAATGAGGTCTTAAGACAGGTTCCGACCACAGAACAGACAGTTAGATTGTTGTTTGCCTCCGGTCTCGCTATCAGGGCAGACCCTTCGCCACCTGGTGAGCAGGTGGAGTCATGTTAGCTCCAGGAACAGGCAGGAAAGGTTAGGTCGTACACCGCTAGGGGACGAGTCCCAGGTGTACAAGGAGGTATGGATGATTCCGCTTCCAGTGACGCTGTCAAGGCGGCCCCTCGTCACCCGATAAGGGGGTGGAGCCTCGTTTGACTCGAGGAATAGACAGAAAAGGTTAAGTAGTACATCGCCAAGGGATGAGTCCCAGGTGTACGAGGAGGTGTGGACCAACAATAAGAGCAAGAGTAATGTCACGCTGTCAGGCTCGCCTGACAAGACACATAAGAAAGTCCCAGATTCCTAGCATGCCTAAGATATGTAATGAAGAGCTAAGAAGGTAGCTATGTGTGTATATGTATCTATGTGTTGGGGCATGTCAAGTGAAACGATAGTGCGAGGTTGCCCACAGAGGATAGGTTACGAGGGTACGTAATCAGCGGGACGCGATACCC
This sequence comes from Nissolia schottii, assembly GCA_003254905.1. Classification (NCBI taxonomy): domain Eukaryota; kingdom Viridiplantae; phylum Streptophyta; class Magnoliopsida; order Fabales; family Fabaceae; genus Nissolia; species Nissolia schottii. The sequence continues at coordinate 20,959 of QANU01077634.1, read as the reverse complement.
AAACGACCAGGAATAGAAAAAGCGAGAACATAGTAAAGCAAGATTAGATTCCCCAGTCACCTAGTAAGCTAGGTAAAGCTACTCAGGACCTAGGCAAAAGATAATAATTGGTAGGAGCTTAGTATGCATGAACACTTAGAGATCTCCTGAGTGGCTTGGAACATAACTGAGAAATGAAATGTTAGGCAATGCTAGGGTTTCCCACTGAGAACTAAGAGTTCTCACCCCCCACTCCGTTATGGTTCCAGGGGTGTAAAGCAAATGGATCGACGAGGCCAATACGCGATAAGAGACGGAGGCACCACAACAGGACTATTCCAGAGCATTAGGCGAGAGATGATTTGTGTAACGATACATGACTTTTATAAATTATGTGTAAATATCTACTAACAAGTAAATGTGTGATTATGTGTTGGACCTTGATTGTAATCATATGTATATACTCTTCATATCCTATTACCACCTAAGTGTCTTAAGAAGCTAGCGTTTGTATATATATCTTTCCTTTATCACGCATGGCTCCTAGCTTACAACTAATAAAGCAAATGAACGATTTTCAAAATTGGTCCATATTTTCGCGTAAGAGATATTTGCAACCTTAAAAGTAGGGGCTAAAAGTAACCCCAACCAAAATAGATAACAACCTAGTGAGCATTGTTTGCGACTTAAGCGTAAGAAGCTAGCTAGGGTGTTTCACATCGCACGAGGATAGGGAATTGACCATTCTCCTTGCGGAATTGTGAGGGGCTCCACCCTTACAGTGACACTAAGAGTGGGCTCGTTACTTTGTTCTTGCTTCTTGACTTTCTTTGGGTCAACACTTAGGGACATTCTGTCCTTTTTAATGTCATGACGTAAAAGCTTGTAGTTTAAATTACTTTCTTTCTTTACTTACTTGGTGCAGGACAAAGCCTATGTTTAGGTCTATGCCTGCGTTTCTTAATCATAAAACCAGTCCTTCTTGCTACACTGGCAAGGGGCGTGTCATACTTGACATGCCAAGAGAGGGGGATTCCCTATTACATAACTACGTACTTTTGTCAAGGTATACCGGACCCTCTGTGGTCGGAACCTTCTTAAGATCTTACATTTTCCTTAGGGTTCAATTATGATCCTTGATAGAGTTAGGTGATAACTTCTAGTTATCTATGGTCGTCCTAAACCCTAACGACAACCGAGTCCTCATGATGCATATTTATCAATACAAGAGTACATGCTTTGTCTTATCTTTCGTACACGTGCGTAGGATAGTATTGATCGAATGATATGGCCCCGTGAAACTCATCTCAGGACTTATAGCCACATGCAAAGGTTAGTTAGTGCCCTAGGACCGTCCAGACTGCTCAACGCCCTGCTTAGGCCCCTCAGCGCCCTCAGAGCACTCCTAGAGTTCCTAGCTATCCTTATCCAAGTTTACATGGGAACTCAAGGTGCAGGCCGCTCAGCGCCCTGGGCACGAGGTTCCCTTACCACGTGATTTCTCACTAGCCATGCATGTAACAACCCGACTTTTTCCTTCAATTAAAATGCTATTTAAGGAAGAATTAAAAATATAATAATAAGGAAAAGTTGAGATAAAAATAAAATAAAATTCAAATATTAATTTTACTTCTGTAATATTAGTTAAAAATAATTTTTTGATGATCTCGTGACGTCCGATGACGTTCGGATCGAAATTAGCGTTTTATTGTAATTTCTTTACGACTCACAGGAGTCTGTAAAATATATTAATGTGAAATTACATGTAAGAATATGTCATCCAAAATTTTAATATTAACCGGGATAATTAATAGGTCACAACGGTATGCCCGGAATATTTTTAGGACANTATAAACCAAGAAAACCCCGAGAACGTAGTAAAGGGGGTTAACCTAGGTCGTCTCTCAAGGAAGCAATTTAGAACCAAATCAATAGTTAAGTAAATTGGGGGGGTTTTGTTTATTGATAACTTGAAAGCAAATAAAACGAAAGTAAGACAATAATGATAAAAGCAATATCCTGCATACGGCATTTCAAGATTAAGGATTAATTCTAATCGGTTCTTAGTTAATTATTCATGAAAGGAGATGTTGTTTATTAGTTGAGATCTCTAACTAATATGCAATTTACTTAAGAAACTACGATCGTCAATTCCTTAAGCATTTGTTAATATAGGTATTAAAACCAAGATCCCAGCATTAAAACCCATATTAATTAAGTACCAATTGGTTCCAGAGGAGTGGATTCTGTGCGACTATCTGTGAGACCAGCTCGAGCAATAAGATCAGATGCATACTTGGCCTGGGATAGACAAATACCATCAGCAGAGGAAATAACTTCAAGACCTAGAAAATAACTGAGAGGGCCAAGATCCTTCATTTCAAAGCGGCGGCTCAGGGATGCTTTAAGATCAGTGATTCCTGAGGTGTCATCTCCAGTAATAATCATGTCATCAACATAAAGTAATAATAACACTGATCCTTGATTTGTTCGTCGGATGAAGAGAGCAGAGTCGTGTGGACTGGAAGTGAACCCAAGTTGACTAATAGTAGAACTGAATTTGGCAAACCAAGAACGGGGAGCCTGCTTAAGACCATATAAAGCCTTCCGAAGAAGACAAACCTTGTTTGGTGGACAAGTGTAGCCTTGAGGAGGTTTCATATAAACTTCTTCTTCTAAGTCACCATTAAGGAAGGCATTTTTCACATCCATTTGGTTAAGAGTCCATTTTTGAGTGGCTGCAATTGCTAGGAGAGCACGTACAGAGGTGATGCGGGCAACAGGTGCATATGTTTCTTCATAGTCAATGCCATATTCTTGAGTAAATCCCTTAGCAACCAAGCGAGCTTTGTATCGTTCAACAGAGCAATCGGAGTGGGTCTTGATTTTGTACACCCATTTACATCCCACAAGCATCTTATCAGAAGGCTGATCAAC
>QANU01077634.1:0-10913 GCA_003254905.1 Nissolia schottii | reverse complement strand
GTGGGTAACCCTAGCTCCTCACCTCTTTGATGGTGAATGGTTGTATGTGATGCTATGTGTATGTTGATGATTATACTTGAGTTTATGCTTATGTATGTTAGCAAGTTTGGTTAGGTTAGGAAGACAATTCTGAAGGGTCTTGTGACCTGGATTAGATAGGATTATTGTGTTGAAATTATGTGTAAAACTCAAGCAGGTGCCATGGGAAGCAAGGAGAGAAAAATGGAAGAGAAGTGCAATTCAGTTTTCATGTCTCGAACAGGGGCCGCTGAGCGAGGTCTCAGGCGCCGCTGAGCGAGACATGGCTTACGTGAAAAGTTGAAAAGATATTTTTAAAGTAAGGCGGTGGAAGAAAACTCGAGAAAATTTAGTCGCTAAGCGATGAGGTTAGTACCGCTGAGCGATACAACCGCTATCGCTGAGCGGAGAAGCTCAAACCGCTGAGCGATTCTCAGTTTTCGCTGAGCGGCTGGAGACTAAGGAAAGCTGATGGCACCCTCTTGAGGCTCATAGTATGGTATTGATGTTGTAATGATGATTGATAGTTGAATCGGATGCACGTGTATGCTGTATGTCATGAAATAGTATTGACCATGCATGTTATGTGTACTTTATGATGAAATCTGTGATATGTCATGCATTCATGAGACACTTAGTTAAAGAAATGATAATAAACTCAGAGATAAGTAAAGATGCTGAAATGAACCATAGGGAAACTAGTATGCCATGCTGCAGGTACCATTAATGCTGTTGAACTAGGGCCAATGCCCAATGCTGCTGAATAAGGGCCAATGCCCAATACTACTGAAATATGGGTATATGCCACATGCTGAAAAAGGCTATATGCCTATGCTGAAGGCCGTGATCACGTGAGCCACTATGATCCCACTTCAGGAGGTCGAGGCATCGTGAATGTGGAAGCCCGCCACAGGTGGTGTCGAGATGGCATACCTGGAGGTGTGCGGTTACCACGCCTATGCATTGTCGAAAGAGGGCAAGCTTAGGTGGGGGTACAATATCCGCCCACTATCGAGGGGTCCCGAGGGGGCACACGGCAGGTGGAAGCCCATCGCAGTAAGGTCTGGACAGTGTCGGCCTATACTGAGGGTGTGAGGTTATTCCATCATACTAGTGTCAATAGAGGACATTACTATGGTGGGAATAACACCTATTCTGTTATGCTGCTGTATTCTGTTACACTGTGATATGCTGCTATGCTGTTATATTCCGTCATGCTGTATTATTCTGTTATTCTGCTACATTCTGTTAGACAGGTTATGCTGATGATTCTGCTGCATGTATTCTGCTAAACTTTGTTATGTCTGTATTGGATGATTCTGTAATGCATATTCGGGTGATTCTGTTATGCTGAGTGTACTCTGATTATATGCTGTTATTCAGTTGGATTAGAATATATAATCTGCTGTTATGCCGTACCGTCAAGAGCACGCTCGAGACGGCCTATACAAAATGTTAATCAGCACGAGGATGTAGTAAGCAAAAGTAGTTCCCATGTCACATATTCATGCAAATAAAGCCGTTCAGATAGGCCAGATAACAAATGGTAGGAACTTTAGTATGTATGTTCACTAGAGATCTCTGAGCGGCCTGAAGTCCGACATAATCTGATGTACGACTCAGGAACTAAGGTTATTCCCACTGAGAACCTACCGTTCTCATCCCCCACTATTTTATGACTTCAGGTACCGAAGATGATGAATCCTATTTTGAGGATGCCGAGGAGCCATGAGCGGCTAGGACTAGATAAGCTTAGCGAGATGTAGTTGTTTAGTTTTGCCAAGGACATACTGAGTAGCATTCCAGTAGTCCTTGTATTTTGATGCTGATGCTGTGTATTATGGATTCTGTATGTGACACTTTGATCTATGTATATATTATGTATACCTTATACTATGTGACTTTGTATGGTGGACCCACTGGATGTATATTACCTGTTCTATTTATAACAATGTTATCCGCTTTGTTATATTTGTTTTATTTCAGTGCATGGCTCTATTTTAGTATTGATGTAATACAAGCAAAAGTTTAAAACGGGTCCTTATTTTATTAAGCAACGACTATTTTCAAAAGATAACTATGGACTAAGGTATTCCGACCAAGTAGACGACAACCTAGTGAGCTTTGTTTACTACGTACGGGTAAACAGTTAGCTAGGATGTTTCAATGCATGTTGTGATTCCTGAAATTGCTCAGGCCGCTCAGCAGACCGCTTTGGCCGCTCAGCGCCCTGGGCATTTTCAGAACCATAACTTTGTGGTTTTTGCCCTTTTCCCGTTTCTTTCGAAACCATTTTCATGCACTCTTCTTAGGGCTTCACAACGTGATTCCATCAATCACTATCCCTCTAGTTTTAACCTCAAATATCAAGTTATATACAAGCAACACTTCATCACATATTAAGATTACATAAAGCCATATACGCACATATTGTAACACCCTAGCTAACTGCTTATGCTCGAGTCATTCGCAATGCTCACTAGGTTGTTGATCACTTGGTGGGAATACTTATAGTCCTTCACTACTTTTTGAAAATACAGGGTTAAGGAAAACATAGACCGTTTAAAAACTTTTCTACTGGTTACTTATTCATAAAGTATGAGTCGCGTGTGGTCTGGTCAAAATGTTTATGTGGCGCAAAACTAGACTAGCTAGTCCTCAGGTCTGGTCTTTTGCTAGCTTGCATTAGGTTCTTCACTACTCCGCAGGTGGCTCCTCATATGGCTCCTCGTAGTCCTCGTCCGCCACTAGGAGCATAAGCGAGTGGGGATGAGAACGTTTGTCCTCAGTGGTTTACCTTAGCGTCGGGGTATTTCTTTAACTCATTTATGAACCAAACCGCTCAGGATATCTCTATTTTTACATGCATACTAACATCCTACTGATTATTATCTTCGCCTAGGATCCTGAACGGCTTTATCTAAGTTACTAGGTATTTGGGGATCTAGTCTTTTTTATCTAGGTTCTTGTGCTTACTATCTTACTTCGCATACATACATAGGCCGTCTCGAGCGTTCTCTTGATGTTACTTACTTACTATATTGACTTACACATATTGTCATATACTTATGCATCACATATTCATTCATCTGTCATATACTTATGCATCACATATTCATTCATCATATTTATTCCTCATGGAGCTCACGCATGGGGAATTAGGGATCTCTTACGTATACCGGCTCACTCGGGTTAGCGCCCTTCTTTCTTATCTCGAGTCCTTCCGCTCTAGTAACCGCGGCCTTTCGGTTACAACCTGCTTCTAACTCCCTATTGACGACAACCAGGCAGTGCTCTAACCTGGGTTGTTGCAATCCACCAATGCAACTGGGGTCATTATCGCACATCAATTAAGATAACCATCCACCTAGTGGAATGGCGAGGGGCTGGCCCTTCTGGCGCAACCAAGTGTGGCCTCACATCATCCTTGTTATCTTAGGTGTCACGTCACCCTCTTCATTCATCATTTCTTTCTTTGCTTTCTTTCTTTTCATTTCTTTCTTTCTTGTCATTAACCTCCTTGACCAATCCACCCTTTTGGGACTGGGGAGATAACTTCACTGACTAATCCACCCTTTTGGGACTGATGAGGTACATCATAAACCAATCCTCCTTTTTGGAACTGATGAGGGGCGTGTCCGTAGACGTGCCGAGAGAAAGGGACTTCCTATCATATAACTACATACTTGTTCCTTAGTGTTCCATTATGATCTTTAAGAATTAAGTGATTAACCTCTAAATCTCTAGGGCTGCCCTAACAGTTACATGACAACCCTGTCTCATGATGCATGATCTCAAATGTTCCACATACATGCAATGTTCCACATACATCATACATATCAACATACATCAGTTAAATCATTACTTATTGCACTATGTGCCCCAAGACAGCTTCCATGGGACGTGTAAGTCTCGAACTGCTCAACGTGAATTCGGGTCCACTCAGCGGTCCTTGAGACCATCAACCCACCTTTACAAAATCTCTTTCCAAAGGGGCCCTCAGGCCGCTCAGCGGTCTGATGCCTAGTTCCAGAAACATTTTCCACCCTTATCGCTAAGTTTCAGCCTAGACTGCTTAGCGGTGCATAAGGCCTCTCAGCGATTCATGAGTCCGCTCAGCGGCTCATGAGGCCACTCAGCGCTTCCTGGGCGAAACTGCAGCATTCCCCTTTACTTTCTTGCCTTTCATTCCATCCTTTCCCATGACCACTTCTTGGGGTTCTTTCACATGTTCCAACAAGTATATTACCACCTAATCCAGGTCACAAGACCCTTTAGAATCATTTCCAACTCCTAACATAGCAATCCTAACATATTTCACCATAAACACATACAAGCAAATGAAAGCATAGAGAAGCCACTAAGGAGGTTAGAAAGCCAAGTTTACCCATATTTTTAGAGGCTTAGAGAAGGTTTGAGATGGTGGAAAAGATGCAGGTTAGCTGGGGGTTTAGCCTTCCCAGATCGCTTCCTAAGCTTAGCAGTGTTCTGGTAAGGTTTCCGAACCGAACGATTTTTCAGCAGAGCTTCAAGAGGGATGTGAGAATTCTGAAAATGAAAGGAAATGAGGGGCTATTTATAGGGGGAGGCCGTGGGGATAGGGGCAATTTGGTCAACAAATTTTGGCCAAAGTTACCATTATGCCATTTCTGATTTAATTAACTAATTACTTAATTAGGTTAGGTAAATAAGAGGCCACATCAATGAATAGTGACTTAATTTTTTTATTAATATTCCTAAAAATCTGATTTACATCACGTGGGATATCAGATTTTGGGCTCCTCTCGTCCTGTTTCGCTCGTGTTTGGTCGCTCGCATTCCCGGTGTGTCGCGCACGATCGTCCGTAAAATATTTCGGGCATACCGCCACGATCCCCTAATTTCCCTTAACCTAGAATTAAGGTCAACTCAAGGATTTCGTGAATTTTTCTCCAGGGGTGTATTCTTCACAGATACCTTTAACTTGTCGTTGAGCTCTGGTGACTACAGACCACCATTCCGCTTGTAGTTTCGCTATAGCCCAGTCTTCCTAATGAGGTTGACTGTAACACCCTAGCAAACTGCATACCCTCGAGTAGTACGCAATGCTCACTAGGTTGTTAATCACTTGGTGGGAATACTTATAGTCCCTTATTACTTTTTTGAAAATACTAGATTAAGGAAAATATGGACCAATTTAAAACTTTGTTACTGAGTGCTTATTTACAAAATATGAGCCATGTGTAAATCACAGTATATAAGACAACGATAGGACTTATGAATATTCATTATCCTTAGTCTAAGCAATTACATAATCAATACATGGTCCGTCACAAATGAGTACAACAAATCACATAATATTATAATAAAGTACATATACATGTTATAATCATCCATATACATCATAAAGTTCAACTAGTGCATAACTGGCCCAACATGTCTCCATAGCCTTGAAGATCTGCCTGTCCGTCATTGATGGCTTGTCCTCCGTTCTTTCTTTTGATCTTCTGGTTGCTTCTCATAGCTCACGTCTGCCCCTGGAAGCATAAGTGAGTGGGGGTGAGAACATTCGTCCTCAGTGGTTTACCTTGGCGTCGGGGGATCCTTTTAACTCACTTATCAACCGGACGCTCAGGTGTTTCTAAGTGAACATGCATACTAACATCCTACTGGTTATTATCTGGCCTAAGGTCCTGAACGGCTTTATCTACTTTACTAGGTGACTGGGGAACTAGTCTTGCTTATCTAAGTTCTCGTGCTTGTTAACTTTTCTCGCGTATATACATAGCCGTCTCGAGCGTTCTCTTGACGGTATTTACTTCATACACATGCTCATATACATTATCATATACTTATACATTACATACTCATTCATCATGCCATTTCATATTCATTCATTTCATACTTTATGCATGCTAACTTTGAGACTCTCTAATGCGCACTGGCTAACCAATGGACCGGGGCACATCCTGCTTTCCATGCTCTCGGCTAACTAATGGACCGAGGCTGCGTCGGCTCCCAGCTAACTAATGGACCAGCGCCGCGCTGAGTCTTTCCTACTCATATAGATGCAGTCAAACATCTACAACCTGCTTCTGTCCGCTGATTGATGTCGACCAGGCAGCGCTATAACCTGAGTGGTTACGAACCACCGCGGATAACTAATGTTCCATCTTCGATCATCAATAGAGATAACCGTCCACCTAGTGGGAGGGTGAGGGGTTGGCCCTATGACACAACCAAGTGGAGACCCATATATCATCATCATCATATCATTATCATTTCTTAGGTGTGACATCACCCTTTCTCATTCACCTTTTCTTTCTTTTTTTCTTTCTTTCTTTCTTTCTTTTCCTTCCTTCTTATTAACCAATCCACCCCTTTGTGGGGACTAGTGAGGGGCGTTTCCGCCAAGAGAGATGCTTCCTATCATATAGCTACATACTTGTTCCCTAAGGTTCAATTATGCTCTTTAAACTTTACATGATTAACCTCTAGTTCTCATGATGCATGATAGCATACCCATTCCTAACATACATATTCTACATGCAATGTTCCACATACATCATCATACATCATCATAAACATAACTCATTCATTCATCATACACATACTTGTAACCACTCAACAACTTCGGGGTCCTCCGCGAAAACCCACTCAACACCACTCCTGGTGCTCACTCAGCACTCTTCATGTAACCCTCTCAGCTCTCCAGGGATTCTCTGCGGAACCCAATCAGCACCACTCCTGGTGTCCACACAGCACTCTTCACGTAACCCTCTCAACACTCCAGGGATCCTCCGCGGAACCCATTCAGTACCATCCCAGGTACCCACTCATCAACTTTCCAGACTCCTCCCAGTCACTCTCCGCGGAACCACTCAGCATCATCCCAGGTGCCGCTCATCAACTTTCTAGACTCTTCTCGGTTACTATCCGCGGAACCACTCGGCGCTTACTCCTTTACTTATTTTCTCTCATTTTCTCACATTCACACCCCCAGGGGATCCTCTGCAGAACCCACTCAGCTATACCTGACGAACCAGAATCTGTTTTCTTTGTTTTTCTCGCTTTTCTTTCCCCTTTGCTCATGGATGCTCCTTGAATTTTTTTCACATATTTCGACCATCATATACTAAGCTAGTCCAGGTCGCAGGACCCTTTAGAATCATCTCCTAAGTCCTAACATAGCATTTCTAACATCATTTATCATAAGGCATACAAGCACATAAACACATACAAGCAAACATAAGCCACCAAGGGGTGACCAAGCCAAGTTTACCCACCTGTAAAAAAACCTGGTGGTGGTGAGGGAAGCTTGGAGTGAAGTCCCACAAGCCTTGTTGTTTCCAAAGCTTGAGCTCCTCCTTTCTCCAAGGTGAAGAACTTCAAACAAGGTGGAGGGTGATGAGGTTGTCCCCCTTGATTTTGGAAGGAAGAAAATGAACAAAGATGAGGAGACTTGAGGGGCTATGTTTCGGTTCATGGGAGGTGGAAGAGGGTGGCAAGAATGCTTGATCTCTTGAAGATTTGGTGGTGTTCTTTGAGGTATGGCTTAGTGTGTTGTTATGGAGGATGTGGGAAATGAAATTATCTCTTGGAGTTTTGGGGGAGAGAACTCGGTTTGGGTGGCTAAATGGTGAGGGAAATTGATTGAATTTTAGGATTTAGAAAAAGGTGATGAATAGTAGAAAGCATGGGCATAGGTATGGCCATGTGTAAGAAAGGTAAGGTGATGTGAGTTTTGGAAGCATGATTTAAGTGATGGGACAAAAATCCCAATCAGACCGTGCAGCCTTCCCTCTCCTAGTTCAGCTGCTGAAATTTCATTTTTTCTCGGTTCTGGTTCGCTCGTGTTTTATCGCTCGCAGTCTCGGTGCGTCGCGCACGGTCGTCCGAAAAAAATTCCGTTTATACCGTCGCGATCCTCTAATTTCCCCCTACCTAAGGGTATTAATATTTAAAGGTGTTTGTGAATTTTTCTCTGGAGGATTATTTTCACAGACATCTTTTGCGCGCCAGAAAATTTCATCGGTGAACAACGACTGTTCGGTTATCTGCCGATCCTCATGCCGCGACACGTCTTATTTTCCTGGGGATATTCTACCGACTAGTTTCCCCATTTTAATTCCCTAATCACGATTAAAAAATTAATTAAATATTTATGTTTACGATTATTTCCCTAAGGAAAAATCGGGATGTTACAGACATCCTTTCTTATCTCTACGCTCTCTGGTACTCCACCCTTCTTCTATTTCTTTTAGATTCTCCCTTTTCTCCTTAATATCTTAAGGTTGCCATTCCATCCTCGATCGTTCCCGATTTCGTATTCTCTTCACTTCCCTTGCACACTTAATCCTCTTGATCTTCCTTCAATCTTATTAGACTTGGGCGTATACTGACATCCTCATTTATGCTCTTACCTAGTTCTTAACCCAATTTGTATTCTGTGCATGCATCCTCTTTAAAGACTTATTTCCTCCACTTCCATGCTTAACCCGACTTTGTATCCTCTCCCATACTCTTCTTTTACTTCTCTTACCTTCCACACTTGAAATCCCCAACACTCGACTTCTCAAGCTTTCACCTTTCAAACAGAATACGCCTAGGCACTCCTACACTCTTATCAGTTACCTAGTTCTCTAGCCTTTTTCCTGCACCTTCTGAACTGATTCCTGCAGGGTTGAGAAAAGTCGCCCTCACCTCTAGTTCTACCAGACGCTTCCTGGTCCAACCTTCTCTTCCTTTTTTATTCTCCCTCATTGCTTGTTGCAGCCAGTTTTCTTGCTGACCCCTCCTCTCTTTACTGTCTAGTTGCACACGTCTGCTCAATAAGCCTTATTCCTCCCCTTCGAGATTGAAAAGCCTAACCTTCCTAAATCTGGCACTTGTCCACCCTAACCCCAAAGTCACAGGCGTCCCGATGCTTGACGGACACCTGTAGTGTACGCTTCCAACCTCTAAAAGAGTTCACACCCGAACTTATTATGCGAAATCTTTGCTAAGGGAAATCTGGGATGTTACATTCCACCCCCCTTAGAAAAATTTCGCCCTCGAAATTCCTACACGTCCAAGGGTCTCAAGGTCTTAATTCTTATTGCTCACTTACCATGATCGTACCCATTTTCATCCGATACTCTACTGGTGATCAAGGCCAAGGCTCATCACTACTACAAGGCCATAGGTATGGTTACGATACAAGTTCAAGAGAAGTGGCCATCTTCCTTCGTGGGGTTCACAGGACTAATCTGTTGCACTCAGAATCACAGTGTAGTTCGGTCCTCAACGCTTAACTCTAATCTCCAAAGATATCTTGTCCACGGGTCTGGGTTCCATAGATTTTTCATCAGCTTTCGGTTAGATTGGTCTATTGGATTCCTAATCTCGGTTAGTAGACAGTAACCAAAGGTCTTAACTTCCTAGTAGTCTTCTCAGGCGACTCCTAAGTTTCCTTATGTACTGGATTACTCCAGACTCAAGTCCATCAATGTTCCTACTCACGTGAAAGGTAAAGGGTATTAAACTTCTAAGGTCTCTAGTTATTTTTCCACATACTCTTTCCCATAAACTTTTGACTCAATCTCCTCCTACGGTTTCCAAGGTTATTCTGACTTCCGTCTTACTCTCGATTCCTCTAATCGACCAAACTAGGGCCAATCGTCTATCTGATCCTCAACGTCCAATGGTTTTCTCCTCACTATAGTATGGTTATTCCCATCATCCTTTCTAAACTTTCTTAGGGCTTCTGTAGTTAGTCCTCTCGAATCATCACCTTACATCGAAAATATACTGTATTGTATTAACTTCTTCTCTGGTTTGATCTCACCCATCAATCTGCTATCTTTTCCACCCTATGGGATCTCTAAGGTAAGGATTTTGGGTTGGTGATCCTACTTCACAGGGCATGTCTCATGGGAGAGTACTTATCCATTGGGGAATCCAACTTATGGCAAAGGTGGGGTTTATTAACCTATAAGATCTCTATCAATCTCTTCACTATCGGGTTTCCACCTATCTCCGTATTTATGGATTTCCCCATCAGTTGCAAAGGGGACATCTTGCACCATGGGTCGAAGTCCGAAAACAAAAGCTGGAACTGCACAAGAGGTTGGAATAAAAAGAATTGTGAATCCACTCCATCAGAATAGGTTGAAGGAACCAACTAGATCCTATCGAAAACGGGATGGCATGGTCCTTAAAACCTGCCACTGAAGGAAAGGAAAGACCTGTCCCAGAGTCTATTCCTTTGGAGGAGTAGAGCATTCCATCTTAACCTGGAACCTTCCTCAAGGAGGGTCAAGGGTGCATCGAGAAATGAAATTCCAAAGATGTAGAGGCTCGGACCTTTTCCATAGGACCTTTACGAAGGTGAAAAATATATGGGGTAGGGGACTGGCTTGTCAGGAATTCTTATGGCGTAAGGAAGTACTTATCCGAAGAAAGGGAACAAAAGGCTTCCCTTGAGTAGGAGTTCATTTCCTGACAATCTGTTTTCTTCAAATAAATAACGGCCAGATAGCGAGGAGACACTTAGCAGAAGGCCAAGTTCCTCGGGGACAAAATTTATAGAGTCCACCCGGCACTAGCTATCAAGCCCTGAATACACCTGTCAAGACACAGAGGTAGCTAGGCTCTATGTTCCTGAAAAAATGCAACAGTTGGATGAAAGCAAAGTGATAGAGTGCATTACGCCACACTACTTCTTATCTCAAAGACAAGACTTAGCGCATGGCAAATTTATTCTGAGTATGCACAAGGAACAAGAACAAATCAGTGTTCCGGTACCACTGATTTATGCACTTGGACCTTATACACAAAGGTGTTACACTTAAACACCGTGCAAGCTAACAAGAAATACGCTCGGAAGTGTAGATAAGCTCAGTCCTCAGGCTCACTTGGACCAAACTGCTCTGATA
>QANU01077630.1:14603-37814 GCA_003254905.1 Nissolia schottii | reverse complement strand
ACTCTCACTGTCCCTCTCGTCCTCGTTCGTGTCTCTCCCACCGCCCCTCTCCGCAGCATCGCCACTGCCCACTCCACGCGTCTCTGGCCCGCCCCGCCGCCACAGCCCACACCTTGGTGGCCTCTGATCGTGTCGGTGCAAAGGCGCGGACTCCGGACAGATAGCCACCCGGTGCCACCCGGCGACCGGCTGCCACCGAACGGTGCCACCACCGTGCAGCCGCCGTCCGTTCAACTGTCGCCGCCGCCAGTAAGGACCCTGCATTTTCATCTTTCTCCTGCAACCGATTTTTGTTGTCGACTGATTTTCAATTTACACTTGAGCTTTTGGAATTATTGACTGATTATGTATTGTTGTTTCTTGTACAAAAAGGGGACTCTGCCGCCGCCTTCGAGCAGATAGCCACGCTGCCACCCGCCTGCCACCGAACGGTGCCACCCCCGTGCAGTCGCCGCCCGTGCAACTGTCGCCACTGCCTGTAAGGACCCTGCTTTTTTTTTTACCTCCTGCAATTTGTGGTGTATAGATATTTTTATTTTATATTTATTGTTTAATGTTTGTTAGACTGATAAATTGCCGTATTGTTTAATTTGGTTTGTATTAAATTTGTATTTTGTTTGTATTAATTTTGTACAATAAGGTCTGTCTACAACACTTAGAATCTGTTAATAATTATATATGTTGTTGAGATGGAAAAATGTTCTGGTGATGGACAATGCTTGAGTTTAAGGTAACTAGTTAGTTGAATAGAGAACTCATGAAAATGGCATTTGGCTTGTGCGGCCTGCTATTTTTCGTAATGTGATCGGCACATTCTAATTAACATTACGACGAAACTAACTTCTTTTTACAATATGGGAAAAAAAACTGCTTTGTTAGTGTTACAATAAACTTCGTCTGGCTCGTTAATATCGTTTGTATGAAAATAACTTTTGAAAATAAAAATCTACGGCCAATTTACAAGTAATATGATAAAGAATAGTGATTAGACATTTAAAAATAAGAAAGCAGTGTTTAAAATAAGAAAATACTGTGTTGGTGTTATAATAAACTTCTCTATATAATAGCGTTATTATCCGTTTGGTCATCAACTCCGTTAGACACTATAACAATAAGATTTTACAAATGAAAGTGTTCATATTGTTTCTTCTTAAACGCTTTATGTAAAGCGTGCCGACGATGGGGTGAGAGTAATTTAAAAATGTAAATCAATTGATCGTCCTATCCAAACTTAGGAGTTTGTTATTCACAAAAGCATTTTCGGAATAGTTTTTAGTTGTTAAGCTGTCTAGCACTGTCCGACTATTGAATAGGATATATAAATATACTTTTTATGCGATGATGTTTCTTTTCTGAATTAAAGTATTTCCGTTGTTTTAATTTGTGACAGGATGGCAATTGTTAATAAAAACTATTATCGCGAGCTTGATAAATTAGGCGACAACAAATTTTTTCGTGAAAAAGGAGTCAATTCGATCTTTTTTTACATTTAATCACATTTGACTAACGACATTATCTACATGTAAATTCGTTGGTTAAATATAAAAAATAATGACGTATTTATTCGGTTTTAAAAACGTACGAACAAGTTTGCCAATTTATACCGTACGCGCGCAAGTCATTAATTGATTACTGTTGTATGTTGTCTGTATGTTGTTTGCAATTAATGTTGTAAGTTGCTATTGTAACAGATGGGTACACTAATGATGTGTGGTGGATAGAATTGGTCGTAAATTTGTTTACAATGCATAAGTTAATATTATGGTTTTATATCTTGGTTCATTAATCACTGAAAATCAATGTACGGTTTAATAGATCAGGGTCATTTAGTCAGCACAGTTTGTAAGTAGCTTATATACATTGCAGTTTGGTTTGGTTGACAGTGACGGTTGCGGTTACTTAAAATCCATGTTTTGTATAGGTATATAGCGTGCACTGATGACCGGCAACAGAGGAAAGAGGAAAATGCCCAGTTACTTCCCCGTGCGAGCCGGTGGGCGACGGGGGAGGGTCGGGGAAAGAGCCGGACGATCCGGCGGCCCATCGCATGGACCGCCGGTCGGGGATGGGTTTATACCCACCCCTGGGTTGGTGCAGCCGCAGTCGGTCGTGCCTAATCAAGACAGGTTTGGGGCATTCTCCGACTCACCCCAAACCGCTGAGCGTTCCCCCCCACTTGCCGGATATGGTCAGCCGCCGGATAGCACTCCTCCGGTCGCGGACGAGCCCCCGGAGCTTGAGGCGCACACAGATGTTCCCAGTCCGGCGTCACAATCAGATGAGTCAAAGCCCCGTCTACTTGTTGACGACACTTTTAGCGGGTATGTCAATCCTGTGTTAACTTATTTTGTAATTAATTCCTCTTGGTATAATAATTATACTGTTAATTTTTATAGATGAAAATATGAAATTTGTATATATTTGATGTGGGTAGGTTTAAAAAGCACAACATCGCTAAGGGCTATGTGACGGAGGTGGTCAAGAAGTGTTATAACCGTGCCGCCAAGAGCTATAAACACTACACCGCGGAGGAGAAGTCCCGCTTGTTCGACGTCTTCAAGGTGATAAATTAATGAATCGTTAAACATTTTGTGTCAATTTGCCGTATACGGTCGTTGGTTAATATATTTGTGTTTCATTTTTAGGACCACTTCGTGTACGACGCGGATGATGTGGAGGCCTTGAAAAGAGCTTTCCATTATCGAGCTGGCCGACGTCTTCAGCAGCTCTATCGGGACATAAAGGAGCGCAGGGACCGGGAGCCTGACTGGATGACGGCGGATCAGCTGGCGTACCTGAAGGCCTATTGGCAGTCGGACGAGTTCAAGAAGAAGTCGGCAAATTCGAAGCGTGCACGGTTGTCAGGACGGGGCGGGAACGTGCACACGCTAGGCTCCGCCACCCAGTACGACACGCGGAAGCGACTGGTACTAACTATTGTATTGTAAATTCTAGTTTTTGTTCGGCGAGAGTCGTAGTCGGTTTAGGTTAACTTGACTGTTTTATTTGGTTAATGCAGGAGATAACCATGGGGCGGCCACCTTCCGAGTCTGAGCTTTTCCGAGAGACCCACACACTGAAAGGCGATAAGACAAAGTGGGTCGACGAACGCTCGAAACAAACTGCTGTAAGTGGGTTAATTGTTGTAAATTACGGCATTGATTTATATACCCCAATTTATATTCTCCCAATTTGTGTTGACACCAATGGCAAACGCAGGCTGTATTTGAGGAGGCTGTGCGGGAGGCGCAGACCCAGCAGACGCAGTCGGCACCCCTTGGCACAGTGCCGCCTCCGGTCGATGAAACAGAGGTGTGGCTAACTGTTGTGGGCGGCCGGAACCATAATCGGGTATACGGCTGTGGCACGACGCTAACTGTGGTAACCAGGGGCGGCTGGCGTCGATCCGGCTCTACGTCTTCGACCACTCAGCCAGATGCTGACGCACTGCGCGAGACGGTTCACAAGCTGAACGAGGAGCTGACCCAGCAGGCGACGCAGATGGCCGAGGCAGAAAGGAGGCACGCTGAGGAACAGGACATGCTCTACAGCCGGGTGCAAAGGACCCAGGATGCATTGAAGAAACAGAAGGGCCGAATGAAGAGAATGTATAGCTGTGTGATGGAAAAAATGGGTGGAGGGCCCAGCAACCCTGAGGGGCCCAGTGACGGTGGATCATTGGATTTATCCTCGTCTTCCGACGAAGATAACGACGAGGATCAATCTCTGCCTGATTTGGGAGACTAATCTTGTAATTCTACCTCTGTGTTTTGGTTCACGGATATGTTTTCGTTATATTGCCCTTCTATAAAGTATATAATATATATCTAATGTGACATACATTTGATGTTTTATATATTGGAGATATCTGAGTTAGCGATGCAACCACATGATGGAGATATATGATAAAGGGTGTAATTGGCAAACAATGCCACTAAACCCTAAACAATGCAGCTAAATATCGTTTTGCGTTTTTTTTTCAACCCTTGATGTGTTTACTTAATTTATGCGTAGTAAAATTATGAGTTCACAAAAAATTAACTGGTAAATTTGATTATTATATTTGACTAGTGTCGTCAAAAGATATTAAATATACGGTAACATTTCGTTAATACACATTATCAAGACCTGATGCCATATCTGTTAAACAAAATGAGTTTAGTAGGCCATGTACCCCTAAGAACCAAGCAAAATAGAATCGGAGTGAAAAAAATGCACTAATACATAACTGGGAAAAAAGCACTGTACTGTGTGCTCGGTCGTGCACACTGTGAAAAACGATCAATAAAAATGCGCCCATTACCGTCGGTATTTTATTAATCCGACGGTAAATAAGGACCTTATAAGACGGTAGCATAATAATTAAGTTAGCGGCAGCTTTACAGTCTGACGCTAAAGTAATGATGAAGTTAGCGTCGGCGGTTTGAATATTACCGTCGGCTAATACCATTGGACGGCGGCATTTTAGTTTTCGCTCCAATTGTTGGCGCCTTTTATTATTTACCGTCGGATTGTGTTTTGTAACCGACGCTAAGTGGCCGGTTAATGAAACGGTGCGTTTCAGTGTTTTACATACTCCGACGGTAACGTCCCCAGATTACACTTCAGCGACCATGTCTCCCTTCAATACGCGCAACAGCTTCTCTTCCTCCCACACCCCACCCTTTGGTCATCAGCGCTGCACATCCTCCAGCCCACTTACCGTTCGTGCCCCCATTTCCTGCGTCGACATCCAGCGGCGCCGCCCCATCCACCCTCCGTCATCAAGAAGAAGTGGTCAAGGTTTTTTTTTCCCCCTTTCAGCTTTGTAGTTGTAAATTAATTCTAACTCATAAAATAAATTCCATTAGATTTGATTCGTATTTACTCTACCATTTGAATACTATGAAATTTGATTTTTTTTGTAATCATTTTTTGATGAATGACATAGTGGGGATTGAGCTTACGAATTAATGAATCAGATTACGGCTTAATAAATGTACAACTGCTATTAGTGAAGCTTGTGTGAGGTATGTTCTTTAGCTAGAAACGTTCAGTATTTCCTTAATTGCTATTTTTGAGATTGGATGTGCATTGATAATTTTTTAGCTTCATTATTATGCCACCAACAGTATTTAAAGACAATCATTTGTTACCTCAACCCTTAATTGTTTGTTAGTTGGGCCTGATTTGCTTGTGTATTAACTATTTGTTGTTAATGGTTGCCACCATTAATGTGCGCTCAGGTCGGAGATTTTGCAACGAACTAAGTGTCATCATCCACCACGGAGACCCGCTACCTCTATATACGTTTGTGGCATGCTCCAACAACTATTAGGTATGCCTTAAACTTGATGAATTAGGATAGAGACTTACTTTAATAGGCTAGATTTGTAGGATTGGAGTTGCATGGTTGGATTGGGGGAAGGAACGCTTAGCGTGACTTCCCGACATTGTTTGACTTGATGTGCTGGCAACGGTGAATATATGTTGTTTGCGGAGATTGGAGGGAATATGCTTTAGAACGGCTTAGGAAATATACGTGTGGAATACCTAATTGCAATTGTTCGTAATTAAATTAATATACGGTAAAGACCCAACCGCGGCATTTATATCTGACATTGTGTAACATGGCAGTAGGAAACTTGAAAAAATGATTCCCACGGTCAGACATTGGATGTATGATAGATATTACGAGAATCGAAGAATGATAAAACAAGAATACTTTGATGGCGTCGACTACTTTTGTATGACCGCTACAACATTGTTGGGATTGCAAAATGTACGTTGTCCGTGTTCATTGTGCAAGCGGTGTCGATTTCTGGACGTTGAAAAGGTTAAGTTCCATCTGTATAAGAACGGGTTTGAGCCGCATTATTGGATATGGACCGACCACGGAGAAGTGGATGCTAACGGGGTCAATGAGTTTAGTAGGTGGCACAACGGTGGGTCCAGCACGAGTCACGGCCAGTATGCTGAAGATGATGTACCAGTGGGGCCGGGGAATGAGGATAATGATAGATTTGATGAAATGGTTAACGATGCATTCGACGGCACCATGCTTGACGAAGAACCTAATGTGGAGGCTAAGCACTTTTATAGTTTACTCGATGAAGCAAATACTCCAGTCTGGGAAGGATCTGTACATTCAAGGTTGTTAGCAGCAGTGCGGATGTTGACTATGAAGTCGGACGGCAACCAAGCAGAGAGATCATTTGACCAGTGGCTTTCGTTTATCCAAGAGCTAACACCTTCAAATAATGACATGCCGACGAACTTATACCAAGCGAAGAAAATATTCTCCAAACTTGGCCTGCAGTCCTTACGGATTGACTGTTGTCAAGCGGGGTGTATGTTGTACTACAAGGAAGATGCGAGCTTAACTGAATGTAAATTTTGTGGTGCTGCTAGGTACAAACCTCCGAGAGTTGGTGATGGAAGCTACAAACTAGTTCCATACAAGAGGATGCATTATTTGCCTTTAATTCCAAGACTTAAACGACTGTTTGCCTCGATGAGCTCAGCACCACACATGAGATGGCACTACGAGAACAAGAGAAGCGATGGTACTATGACCCACCCGTCTCATGGAGAAGTGTGGCAACACGTTGACAACGTTTATCCAGAATTCGCCGCAGATCCCCGGAACGTCAGGTTAGGTCTTTGCTCAAATGGGTTTGCTCCTAATAATCAGTTCAGCAAGCCGTATTCATGCTGGCCTGTCATCATAACACCGTATAATCTCCCCCCTGAAATGTGTATGAAAGATCCGTATCTGTATTTGTCTTGCGTGATCCCTGGGCCGAGCAACCCGAAAGTGAAGATCGATGTGTTCATCCAACCGTTGATTGATGAATTGAACATGCTGTGGAATCCGGGTGTGCTTGTGTATGACGTGTCAATGAAGCAGAATTTCACGATGAGAGCATACTTGATGTGGACAATTAATGATTTTCCGGCGTTTGGCATGTTGTCTGGGTGGAGTACCGCTGGAAGGTTGGCATGCCCAGTTTGTATGGAAGACACAAAAGCATTCCGCTTACCGAACGGAGGCAAACAATCGTGGTTTGATTGTCATAGGGCATTCTTGGAGCCTGGTCACCCATTTCGCAAAAGTATGGCTTTCGGAAAAACACTATTGAAATAGACGAGCCGCCGCAGAGGTTAACTGGTCGCGAAATTTGGAGGAGGGTAAGACGGCTTCCGAAGATAACTGAAAGTGGAAAGGTTAGGCTTCCAGGTTATGGGGAACAACATAACTGGACGAAGAGGAGCATATTCTGGGACCTGCCGTATTGGAAAGATAACTTGGTTCTTCACTGTCTGGATGTTATGCACATTGAAAAGAATGTATTTGATAATATAATGCATACTGTCATGAACACTGACCGAACCAAGGATAACATGAAGGCAAGAATGGACTTGAAAGAGTTTTGCAGGCGCTGTGAACTGAATTTGCATTGCAGGTGGTTGTGTCATCAAGCCGAATTCCTGTTACACCCTCAACAAGCAACAAGTTCAAAGTGTTCTTCGTTGGTTGCAGACTCTAAGATTGCCAGACGGTTGTGCATCTAACTTGGCGCGGTGTGTTAACATCACCGAAGGAAAATTGGTTGGAATGAAAAGTCATGACTGTCACGTGTTTATGCAGTGTTTGCTTCCCATCGCGTTTAGAGAACTACCAAAGAACGTGCTAAAACCTTTGTGTGAACTCAGCCAATTCTTCAAGTCATTGTGCTCGTCCACAGTTAATGTATCAAACCTAACAGTCCTAGAACGCAATATTCCGCTCGTCCTATGCCAGCTTGAAAGTTTTTTCCCACCTGGTTTTTTTGACGTCATGGAACACTTGCCTGTACACTTGCCTTACGAGGCTTGCATGTGTGGCCCAGTCCAGTACCGGTGGATGTATCCGTTCGAAAGATGCATGGGAGTCTTCAAGAGAACTGTTAAGAATAGAGCGCAAGTTGAGGGGTCGATTTGCGAGGCTTTCTTGACAAAAGAAACTTCTTTATTCTGTTCGTACTACTTCAAAGCGAATGTTGATTGTACTAGAACAACTGTGCCACGGAACGATGATGGGGGAGGAATGCCTAATCGGGCGACACTCTCTATATTCAAACAATCCGGTCGTCCGGCAGGAAAGGGTTTAGACTACTGGTTGAACGCGCAAGAAAAGGAAGCAGCCCACCTGTGTGTTTTGCTCAACTGTGAAGAAGTGCAACCCTACTATGAGTAAGTTCGTTCCGCATATCCTTAATATACTTTCCTTTAGTTACAGGTATTAAAAGAATTCGTTTCTTACCAGCACACTCCGTTTCAGGATGTTTCAACGGGACTTTGGTGGCCAATGCACCGATCAAATGTTCCCTCCATGGTTTGCACATTACGTAGGTGTTTAACGACTGTATACTTCGTATGCATTAACTGCCTAAAACTATTCTTGTCATAACCACTTCGCATAACCTAACTTGCCCGTGCATGTTTGTAGGTGCGTAATAATTGTAGCAACGACAGTAATTTGATGAGCTTGACGTGGGGACCAATGAACAAAGCGATTAGCTGGCCCATTTATTTTGTTAACGGATTTAAGTTCCACACACAAAAATGGGCAGCTAATCAGAAGACAAACAACAGTGGTGTTTGTGTAAAGGGTGAATATTCCAATGTTGAGGAAACATGTACTGATTTTTACGGAGTGCTCCAAAAAATACTTGTCTTGGAATATAAGCACAATGGTCCATCCAATCACGTTGTTCTCTTCTTCTGTCATTGGTACGATACTTCACCAAATGGAACCCGAATTCATCCGGATTACTCCATCACTGAGGTTAATCATGCAAGGCGTTACAACGGGTATGATCCATTCATCCTTGCGGTAAGAGCAAAGCAAGTGTACTATGCTACCTATCCAGGAGCAACTCAGTCAAGCTGGAAAGTTGTGATCAAGAGCAAACCTAGTGGCCGCTTTGAGTTGGATGGCGTCGCATCGACTGAGCAATCATCGGATGATCAACCATATCAAGTGACAGACATAATCCCTTCAACAATCGTCGTTCATACAACAGATACAATCACACTAGTTGCAGCAAACGACGAACCAGAGATACTTCAAAATGCTGACATTCACCAACAATTGCTATCAGACGTCGACGGTGACAGCGACGAAGCAGAAGAGGTGGGCGAAGAAGAGGACGAAGAAGAAGAAGAAGAAGAAGAAGAAGAAGAAGAAGAAGAAGAAGAAGAAGAATAAGAAGATTTTGACTCGGACATAAATTCTGAGAACGATGTAGATAGTGTCTATTATTCGTCGTCAAACTAGTTGCGATTCCTCCACTTCCTAAACAATTTAAATAATATATTTCTTTCCTTATAACTAACGAATGTATTGCTGTACATGTGCTTTTAATTGATCTATTATCCTTTACCATCACATTTATTAATTTACTATTTCCATAATTAGCTATCAAATATAAATTTATGTACAGCAATAAACCAAAAAATGTAACTACCTTTATTTATTTGACGTCATTACGTGACCTTATTCCAAATATTCTGTTCAATTAACACAAATTTAAGATCGTAGATTTAGCAGTGTCAAATAAAATCGATCTGTTCCTTTTGCGTACGGCATGTTAAGTAGGGTATAATATTGTTATAAAATTAGGTATGAAAATCAGGGCATTAAATTATTTACATAATATAATTATCTACTATAAATCTAATTAAAGTATATTATAATTATTAAAAGAAAGCCATTATAATGTGGAAAAATCAAAAAATGGTAATAAATATGAAATAACCCTAAACCCTAAACACTATATGACCGGCGGTAATATCGCGACGGTAAAAATAATAAATTTAATTTAATTACCGTCGGCCTTACACGACGGTAATCTACGAATAAAATAATTTAATAGTACCGCCGGAGCCACGCGACGGTATTAAATGTTAAATTAAATTTAATTACCGTCGGTTATACAAGCCGGTAATCCACTAGTAAAATAATATTATATTACCGCCGGTTTATCGCGACAGTACTAAGAGATAGCTGTAATAAATTACCGTCGGACATTACCGATGGTAACCAATTTATAAAATACGGGTCTAATTACCGCCGTTTACCCCCCGGCGGTAATGTAACTACTTTACTGTCGGTCATAGCCGGCGGAAACATTTGGAATAAGGTATTTCCGTTGCCAGAAACCGACGGTAATTTTTGCCCGGTTCAATTTTCCCCGAACCGGGTTACCGGCAAATTACCGTCGTACATGCGTAACCGACGCTAATTGGATTACCATCGACCTCTTTACCGCTCCGTATGTTCCGACGGTAAGTCCGACGGTAAGTCCGACGGTAATATCTAATTCCGGCGCTAACACCATTAAATTCAGACGGTAATGTCGACGGTAATAGTCAAATTTCTAGCAGTGTTTAATGTCTGTAAGTGTTAAATAAATGAAAAAATTGGAAACATATATTACAAAAAATTCTAAGATATTTGGTTGGTTACATATATATGATTTTTTTTTAACTTATAGTACTTTTATTTTGTTTATGCAAGTGTTGATTTCATTCTATTGATTATACAAAAAAAATAGTTTTAAAAAATTGACCTAGGATGAGATTTTAAATTAGAAATTGTTGTCGTCAATGGGCTTTGTAATTGTACTTAAATTAATAATGATTATGTGTAGAGTAAGTGCAATTAGTGTGATAGTAAATTACTTGTGTGAATTTGACAACACATAATTCAATGAACTGAGTAAATATTTTTTAAATAAAAAATTCATAATAATTTAATTGATGATATATATGCATACACACTTATAAATATATAATTATACACAGATAATTGATTATATAGTATTTAACGGTTAGTAAGTCTTAAATAAATGAAAAAAATTGGAAGCATATTACAAAACTTTTGAAGATATTTCATTGTTTATATTTATATTTTTTTTTAACTATTTTTATTTTGTTTATGCAAGTATTAATTTCTTTTTATTGATTATACAAAAAATAGTTTTGAAAAATTGACTTATGATGAGATTTTATTAAAAAATATTATATTAAAAAAATGACAAATTGCTGAAAATAATACCTGTCCAACCCATTAATTAAAAATTCCAAATTTTCAATTCAAATTATCATTTCATCTCACTTGCACATACTAAAAATAACTAATTAATTATTTAAATCTATTCGTAGACATGTCATATCCTTCACGCTCATCGACCTTAGTATGCAAGAGGAATATGGTTATAAGTTCATCGTCTTGTATCGACCAACGTTTAAAATGATTGTGAAATTTACAAAAGTATAAATTATTAACATAGGAGGCTGAGTGAGCTTCTAAAGAGAGTGGCTGGTTAGAGGTTAGAGGGCGTTATGGTTGTTAGCCAGTTAGGAGAGTTTTACTCCTCTGCGTGTGAGTACATGGAGCCTATACTACTCTCACATTCATTGTATAAATACCCTTTTTTCTAATTAATGAAATTGAGATAAACATTTGCTGCTTTATCAAAAGTTTAGAGCAATATCTTCTTTTTCTTTGCTTTCTCTTTATGGTATGAGAGCTCTGCTGCACACTCTCCATGACAGGTCTACAAGGTAATAGAGGGAGTGTCGTTACCGGAAGCTCACAATCTGAAGCTTCCAGTGGTAACAATGGAGATCTGATCCAGAATCCAAACAACCCGTATTACCTACATTCAAGTGAGAATCCCTTACTTGTGATTGTTCCAATGATATTGANTCTAGTAGTGAGATTGATGAGAAGAGCACTCATCGCCAAGAACAAGTTCAAATTCCTGAGCTATGATATCTTGAAGCCAGATGAGTTCCATCCTTTGTATGAAGCTTGGGAGAGGTGCAACATGATGCCTAGTTGCCTCTACTTTGATTCCTAGTTGCCTTCTTACAATAGTAGCCTCCGTCAAAGCTGATGTCATAGTACCTAATTTTCTCTCCCCCTAACCATTCTCACCTCCCACTAAACACACAACATTATCCTCGACTAAGCCAGCTTGTGACAGCATCAACATCACCTCCCCTGATAGTGCACCAGCACCATAGCCCCTTATGACCTCCACAAGATTAGGAAACCTACTTAATTTAAATGAATGCCTGATAAAATTTAAATGAAGTTGATATACAATATTTAATATTGCCAAGTCTCATAACTTCTTGTCTTCCTTAGCAAAAGCAGAAAAATAACGATCATGCGCCCTTTAACTAAATTGCAGAAAACTATGGCAAGTGAAAGATATCCACGTAAAAGTATCTCATAATTGCGCCGGTCATGGCACACCCACAGCCATGCACGGTCTTTCTCTCTCGAGCGATGACGAGGATGAATCTTGGGAGCTCAGCGACGACGGCAGCGACCTGATGCGACGGCGGCGAAGACAAAATCCTGGGAGCTCCGCGACGTCATTGCGTCTCCATATCATCCTCACGCGACGTCGTTTTGCTTCGGGTTAAGGAATGCTAATGCCATTGTTCTCGTCACTCGGGGGATTCTTTGTTTTCTTTTGATTTTAGATTTTGGTTTATGGTGTTCTAAATTGTTAGTGAAATAGCTGTTATAGTGGTAATTGGTCTTCAGACTTTAGTATTTCCATTTTATTGGGTTGCACTTTGACAAAGAATAAAAAGTCCTTATCGAAGTGACACGTCATTCATGGATCTAGATAAGTGTTTGGTGGATATTTATGTTTTCATTAAATGCTTTCTATTTAACTTCAAAGTATTGTAGGCCTTGCCATGGCGCTTGCATGTGTTCCGCAGGAGATATTGTCATATGAGATAGGGAATTGGCGAATAGAAAGCAGATTGCTCTTGCTTGTAGCTTAAACATGTGATGCTTTGATGAATTGGTTTTGTTTCTAAATTTTAGGAGTTGTTTCTAAACAGGATATATTTTGATAACTTGTCTTTTACCCATTATGAAAACAACACCAAGTTCAACTTCTAAGATTAATTTGTCATTCTACTGCAATCGGAAACCAATCTTCTCGCTTAAAATGATCATACCAAAAAGTGTGTGAGTCATGGTATGGCGCTTTCCTTTAGAGTCCTACTCTCTATGGCATAAGGTAATTAGGAGTAAGTATGGCTTGACCAAGAATTGGCTGGGTGCTAAATCTGCATCTCTTTCTTCTCATTTAAGTCTAGGAAAGTTTATATCCCCATGATTTATTTCTTGGGTTTTTGTTAATTTTGCAGATACATCAAGGCACTATTTACCAATTGATGTAATTAAGCAGATAGCAGAAGCTATGTCCTACGCTAAGCTTGTAAGATAAATGTCATGCGTTTCCTTTTCTTCCCTCCTGGCTGCTTGTGAAAATTGGAAAACAAAGGTGTCTGCTAAGTAGCACACATTGCTATTTTGTTTCATGCACCGCTTACATGAAAAATTATGTTTGCTAGAATGTTCTGCAATGGCACATCATAGACGAGCAACCATTTCCTCTAGATGTGCCGTCCTATCCAAATTTATGGAAAGGTTCATACACAAAGTGGGAGCGGTACACAGTAGAGGATGCATGTGAAATTGTCAAGTAAGACTTAATTTATTCCATCTCTTCCCAATAATTTAGCTTTATAAGCATTTCAAAATTATCGTCCAAGACTTTTTGTTGTCTTTTTCATAATTATGCCTGGCAAGTTGAAATAGATTAGCGGTCAATTCTTTGATAAGATCAACTTTGCCTCAAACTATCCAGTCTAAGATTTATATTGCAACTAGTTATGCAATCTCCAAAAAAAAAAAAAAAAAAAAAAGAGAAATATTAGAATCTCAGTTGAAGGAAGAGAGTTGAAAATATGTTGTTATATAACCCAAAATGGTATTATAATATCCTAATCAATTGATCCATGCTTCCATGCTTTTATAAATTTTTTTCCTTTCAATTATCTTCTTTGAGTTAGCTTTCTTAATCTAGCACTGACTAACACTGCATTCTCTCATGTTTCACTTTTCCATGCCATGCAGCTTTTCCAAAACGAGAGGTGAGGTATCTTCAAATTCCTTATGAAGTTGCTTAGTTTTGTTTTTCCTTTTTTTTCCTCTTCCATTTTCTTAGCATATTACATGACAGATTCATAGAAGTAAATCAGCATTCTATTAAGGTCATTTATTCTTGCTGTAAAAATATCAATGTGAATCTATTAGTAAGTATTTGCATGGTTTATCACAGGTATAAATGTGATGGCGGAAGTGGATGTCCCTGGTCATGCAGCATCATTGTAAAGCCCCATGTCATGGTCAATTTTTGCTTAAGTTGTTAGCCTTTTAGTCAAATTTATAATAATTGATTGAAATAGGTGATAGTTCTTTCAGTAAAGACTGAGTTTACTACACAAAAGTTGAAGCTTTGTTGATATGGATTGAAAAAAAAAATTACATTCATGTCAAGCATTGCATTTGAAAAATTTATTTGATTTACACTTTAATTGGTTACTCCAACTATTTAATATTTCTACTGACAACAATTGTGTTTTACAAATATGTTAACTCATTTTTGTTTTCTAATCTCTTTATAGGGGTATCGGATATCTTGATCTTTTGCCATGGGACCCACTAGAGGCTTGAAGCATTTTCTGTAATCTAATAAGCTCAAAAGGATGCCAATTTTTTTTAAAATAAATTTTGGACATAGCGGCGGTTACGAATCGCCGCAAACTGAAAAATAGCGGCGGTTACAAACCGCCGCAATATTTTTAAGAATACATAATAAATTCCACGGCGGTTAAATACAAAAATTCAAATTTAAGAATTCGTGGCGGTTAGGAACCGCTGCTTAATTTCTAGGTCACTTGGCGGCTGTTATTCTGACTGTTCTGTTCAACTGCCGCGAATTGCTTTGACCGGCGGTTCGAAACCGCCGCAAACTGCAAAATTTCTTGTGGTGGTTATTCATTATTCAATACAAAGGAAAAGATGGAAAAAAATATACATAACATCTTACCAATGAAATGGAACAAGGCCATGCACCAATAAGCATTAATCCACAACACCGTTATGAACCCAAACAATATTGTTATGTAAGATGCTATGAAACTCCAATGAAATGCTATGATGTCCACTGTTGTTTCCTTTTCTTCTGTGTAGGTGGACTCTGATGGAGGTGATGTAACAACACTTCCACACTTGTTCTTGAGGAGTGGTCCACATAGATTTGGATTGTCTTTGTAGTTGTCCTCGTCAAAGTTTGCAAATTGTCCCATACTTGGTATTATTCTAGAAAGGTTGTTACAGAAAGTTCAATTGTTGTATGATGTCTTATGGTTATGGATTTGATGAGTAGACATCATGAGCTAAAAACATGATATTATGTTTTTTTGAAGGTATTAGGGCAAGAAGAGACCTAATGAGTCTGCATAAAAAACCCAAGTTTCTACCAAAAACCCCAGTCTGCATCATAAGTATGGGCACGAATGCCAATTTATTTTTAAATAAATTTTGAGCATAGTGGCGGTTAAGAACTGCCGCAAACGAAGTAAAAGTAGCGGAATATTTAAACAATAATTCAGAACTGCCGCGAAGTAAACACCAAAATTCAAATTTAAATATTGGTAAATTTCTAGGGCACTTGGTGTAGCCTGCCAACGATGATTTAACGACCGTTACAGAACCACCGCAAACTGCTGAATTTCTTGTACTGGTTATTCGTTATTCAACACAGAGGAAAAGATTGAAAAAAATCTACATAACATCTTACCAATCTAGATAAGGTGAATTTGTGCATTGTCTACCCTTATACATAAGAGTTGTTTATAATCAAAACTAGTGTCAAAAAATAAGGATTTAGATCCTCTGAAGTGAGATCCTTCTAAAGTCTCACTTTAGAATATAAAGTGAGAAACTTCACTTTAAATAATGTCTAAAGCTGTCTATACTTAATGAAACACTCTAGCTAACTGTTTACCCGTACGTAGTAAACAAAGCTCACTAGGTTGTTGTCTACTTGGTCGGAATACCTTAGTCCATGGTTTCTTTCGAAAATAATAGTTTAGGAAAATAAGGACCGATTTTCCAATTTTACATTTACATTGCATAATTATTAAAATAGAGCCATGCGTCAGAATAAACAATATAACAAAGCGTATAACTGTAAGATAATAGAACATCTACTACATATCCAGGTGGTCCATCAGACAAAGTCACATCATTATATATACAGTAAGTAAAATATACATCTCATATACATAAACTGAAGTACTGAATACATAAGTTAGAATACATCACATCAAAATACAAGGACTACTGGAATGCTACTCAGTACGTCCCTGGCAAAAATCTAAACAACTATCTCTCTCTAAGCTCATCCAATCATAGCCGCTCATGGCTCAGCTAGCGGCTCATCTGCATCCTCAAAATATGACTTATCTTCTGTACCTGAAGTCATAAAACAGTGGGAATGAGAACGGTAGGTTCTCAGTGGAAATAACTTTAGTTCCTGAGTCTCATATCAGATTATGTCGGACTTCAGGCCGCTCAGAGATCTCTAAGTGAACATACATACTAAATATCCTACCAATTATTATCTGGCCTATCTAAACAGCTTTATCTGCTTTATTGTGTGATATGGGAACTACTCTTGTTTACTATATTCTCGTGCTGATTAATATTTCGTGAAAACCGTCTCGAGCGTGCTCTTGACGGTACAGCATAACAGCAGACCATACATTCGGAGTAATCAAATAGTGTAACAGACTATATTCAGAGTACATTCAACATAACAGAATCATCGGAACATGCATCACATGGTCATCCAGAGTAAACATAACAGAATCAGCAGAATATGTGTAGTAGAGTCAGTAGCATAACCATGACAGAAATGAACATGTCTAACAGAATGTACATGTGCATAACAGAATATAACAGCATAACAGAATATGTGTTATTCCCACTATAGTAATGTCCTCTGTTGACACTAGTATGACGGAATAACCTCGCACCCTCAGTGTAGGCCGACACTGTCTGGACCTTCCTGCGGTGGGCTTCCACCTGCCGTGTGCCCCCTTGGGACCCCTCGACAGTGGGCGGATATTGTACCCCCACCTAAGCTTGACCCCTTTTCGACAATGCATAGGCGTGGTAATCGCACACCTCCAGGTATGCCATATCGACACCACCTGTGGCGAGCTTCCACATTCAGGATGCCTCGACCTCTTGAAGTGGGATCATAATCAGCTCACGAGATCATGACCTTTTCAGCATGTGGCATATAGCCATTATTAGCATGGGGCATTTGCCCTTGTTCAGCATTGGGCATTGGCCCTTTTCAGCATTTTTATTCAGCATGGTTCAGCAGTAATTCAGCATTTTCAGCATATCTGACTTTTGTACCTGCAGCATGTTATATCTTGTTTCTTATGGTTCATTTCAGAATCTTTACTTGTCTCAGAGTTAAGTCTAGTGCCTTTAAACTATGTGTATCATGAATGCATGAAAACTACAAATACCATCACGGATTACATGTAATATGCATGTTCAGTACATTTCTTTCACATACAGCATATACATTCATACCATTCAACTATCAGTCACAGATACAACATTAAATACTAGTCTATGAGCCTCAAGAGGGTGCCATCAGCTTTCTCTAATCTCAAGCTGCTCAGCGAAAACTGATGTTCGCTCAGCGGTTCGAGCCTTTGCGCCCAGCGATAAAGGTTGTATCGCTTAGCGGTACTGACCTCATCGTTTAGCGGCTGCCACTTTCTCGAATTTTCTCCACCGCCTTATGTTCAAAAATATCTTTTTCACTTTCCACGTAGGCCTCGTCTCGCTCAGCGGTGCCTGAGACTCCGCTCAGCGGCCCCTATGCGAGACATGAAAACCGAATTCCTCTTCTCTTCCATTTTCTTCCCTTAGCTTCCATGGAACCCTACATGAGTTTCACACATAATTCAAGCACAATAAACCTATCTAATCTAGGTCACAAGACCCTTCAGAATTGTCTTCCTAAGCCTAGCATCATTTCTAACACATATGTTCATCATATCACATAATCATCAAATATGTACAAAATCACATAACATCATGCACCATCAAAGAGGTGAGGAACTAAGGTTACCCACTTCCTCAAGAGCTTGTTAAAGCTAGACAGAAGAGGAAATCAAGCCTTGCTTGCTTGTTGGAAGTCTTCTTGACCAACCACTCTTGCTTGTCTTCTTTGTATGTTTAGGAATGAATTATGATGATGGAAAAGATGAACTTGAGGCTTGGTTGCTTGCTTGAAAGCTTCTTTGTTAAGAAAAGAGAAAACCTAGGTTATGGAAGATTAGGGTTATGGAACTTGATGTTCTTGCTTCCACTTGAAGAGAAACTCTTAACCTTGATGCTAGCTTGCCTTCTTGATAGATTTGAGAATGAATTAGAGTGATGAAAGCAAAGGATGATGATTGAATCTTGGTGGATTTGAAGCTTTGAGGGTTGGAACCTTAGGAGAAACAAATGAAAGAACTTTGGTGAATATGTGTATGTATGTTTCGGGTTTGGGGGGGCTGGCCGTGTCTTCTCATGGCCTTTGGCCATAATTATTTTCCAATTTTACCCTTAGTGTGTTTTAGGTCATGTTTGCTCATTAATTGTTTATGTCCGGACGTCCTAAAAATATTCTGGACATACCGTTGTGACCTATTAATTGTCCTTGTTAATATTTAAATCTTAGTTGACATATTGTTGCATTTAATTTCATATTAATATATTTTACAGACTCCTGTGAGTCGTGAGGAAATTGTAATAAAATCTTAATTTCGATCCGAACGTCACCAGACGCCACGAGATCGTCAAAGGATTATTTTTAACTAATCTTACAGAGATACAATTAATATTTGAATTTTATTTGAGTTTTATCTCACCTTTTCCTTATTATTATATTTTTAATCCCTTCCTAGATAGCATTTTAACTGAAGGGAAAAAGTCGGGTTATTACACTTAATACATAGTTAATTCGATTTTGGTGTCATGCCTAAATATTCTCGGTACTTCACAACATCTTTTTGTGCCATTGGTTACCAGATGGGAAAGGTCCAACCAATCCGAAGGAATTAGAGATTACCACAACCTTATCAATGAACTAATAGGCAAAGGTTCATGTGCAAACTAGATTTAATTACCTTTTGAAGTTTAACTAACAACTAATTAAGACAAGTCCTTAACTCCAAGTAGTAAGCAGGGAATAATTTAATCTTTTTTGTCGCTCTTCATCTTGTAGGAATCCAAACACACGTTACATTAATTCATTGGGACCTACCTCAAGTGCTTGAGGATGAATATGGAGGATGGGTTAGTCGAAAAATTATGTACGGCTTCCAAACTTTCAATGCAGAACGCAATGTTGAATGACCTATTGACAATGAAGCCAAAATGTTATTCCACGCTTACAACATTGCAATCCACATTTGACCATGCATGGTTACAGAAAAGACTTCACAGCATATGCGGATGTGTGCTTCAGAGAGTTTGGTGATAGAGTTAACCTCCTTACTTTTGGCTTTGTTCCTCAAACAAATAATAGTAAAGGTATAAGTGGCTGTGGAACTCGAAGGTATGTTTATCTTGTAAACCTTCTATGTGCCAGTTTTGAATAAGTAACAGATTCTATAGAGGTTTAACAAGTCTCATACATATTTGGATCACGGATTTAATTTTTTCTAATGCTTTGGCACAATCTATGTTATTTTTTTAAATTGACGTCTCTGGTCGTTATTGATACTTGTTGTAATCTTATAGACCATCTATGGTGATCCATGGACTCACCCTGATGCAGTTTCTAATAGAAGCAAGCATGTAATATCTTTCACATAAGTGTTAGTATGAAAATGAAAACAAACTGCAGAGATTTTCATTTTCTTTTCTTACAGTTACTAAAACACAATCAATTGCATCATATGTTTACACCCCCGTCTAAAACATTTATATTCCCTCTCATATTTGTAAGACTTGTTTACTTATTAGCTCCACAGTGAAAGGTGATTACACTTCCATCTATTTAACATTGAGGAACCAAGATAGCTAACTATGTTCTTTTCTTCTTGTAGTTGTAACTGGAAACGGTACATCTACGTATGAGGTAAGAGTAAAGTTCTTATTCTATGAGCATGGGGCATCAATGTTTAACACTAACTAGCTAGTTGATCTAGATTCCAATTATACCATGGACTTTGCAAAGTTTGCTTGATTCATTGAAGAACATTTACGGAAATTTTCCGATTTACATTCACGAAAATGGTATACTTCTCTATCTCTTGCCTCCCCAACAAACAATATACTGCCTCCCCTACAAAAGTGCACATTTGATTGCTTTATTACATTTTTGACTCAATGTATTTTAAAAAGGATAAAGTAACTTTTATCCATTTTTAACATGTTTGTACCTCCCTCATATCAGCATTTATTCTATGAAGGAGTCCATTTGTTTTAAATTCTTCCCAACAGAAAATGAAGAATTTGGCTTCCCCAAGAACTTTGGTAGAAGTAACTTTTCAATTGCTTATGCCAAAAAGTGTCCTAGAAAGTGAAGTGAATATATAAATAGATAATTTTTCTGTTGAGAAGAATTTAAACTAAACAGAAAATCAATTTTCTTCTATCCGCTAATGATATTGTAAAACTTTGAACTTCTCAGGTCAACAAACACATCGGACTTTGTCATTGGATGATTGGTCAAGGGTGAAGTACTTACATGGATACATTGGGAGTGTTCTTGATGTGATAAGGTACTTCTATTTAGTTACAAAGGGGTGTATAGTGTCATAGCATGTTCTTCATTTTCCAGCATTCTTTTCATTTCTCTTTATTCAAATAAATACATTGATTGAGCAATTGAATATTATTAGTTTTATTATAATGCTAATCAAGCCTTTTTTTTTCCTTTTTCTTTCTTTTTTGTGCAATGCTCATCTTCCTTGCTATTCTTGTTACATTTAAAGGAGCGAAATGGATATAAGAGGGTATTTCGTAAGGGCCTTTATGGATGTGTTCGAGTTACTAGGTGGATACAAATCAAGTTATGGCCTATACTACATAGATTTGAAGGACCCAACCTTGAGGAGGCAACCAAAACTCTCTGTTGTGGGGTACTCAAATTTTCTCAACAGATGGACTATGGACCCAATGGTCACCATGAAAATTGAGAAGAACAATGCATCTTTGATCCTCAACAATTCCTTACTACATAATGGCAGTTAAAGTAATAAGTGACATGATTTTGTACTACAGTCATAATTTGGTACTTTGTGTAACATGTCAAAGAGTAAAGTGAGATGATTCGTGGTGTAAATTAATGAAAATTATTAGAGTATTTGTATTGGTACATAACGTGAGGGCATGCCCCTAGACTCTTTGAGTGCTTGTAGGAGTATTTACAGATTATCCATCAGAGTGACCTTTACGTCGATAGTAGAAATTAAACCTACGTTCTTTTGAATACGAGTTTCCTCCTTACCAACTATGCTAATTATGTTTGGTGGAAATTATTAGAGTATAATCAACATGACACTGGTATATTTCTTACCATAGTATGACTTGAGTGTCCATGTTGTTTCACATTATAGGTAGGATGAAGTTTGTACAAAAAAAAGATGTTTGATAAAATTTAAATGAAGTTGATGTACAATATTTAATATTGCCAAGTCAGCATAACTCCTTGTCTTCCTTAGCACAAGCAGAAAAATATTGATCATGCTCATTCCCTATAATTAAATTGCAGAAAACTATATTCAAAGGTACATTAACTACCCCAATCTTCTGCTTCATAAGTTAATAGAAGTTTAATGAATAACAACCTACTTATAGCATGGACATTCATCTTGTTTGGACTGAGCTGCCCAACTATCTAAGAAAAATGTCATTTGAAAACATGAAATTAGCCAAACTTTGAAAATATCAATATAAATATATAATCCTGACATCATTACCTTACATATTTGTCAGCCTAAAAAATTTTTGCTAGTCTAAGGTATCCACATAAAGTCATCTTATAACTGGCCAAAAAAGAAAAAAAAAATGATAAACACATCACATTGTGCATTATTTATAACTTATAAAATAAAAAAAGATGAATTGATATAGCTTTCGTTAGATTCTATGCTTGATAATTATTTCTCCTTTTCACTCCTTCACAATGCCCCCATTTAGGTAGCTAATGAGCACAAAATAATTGTAGCATCAAAATATGTGAAACTTGACATAAAGGGAGCCAAATATAAATCCAAACCATTAATCAAATTCCAAGTAGATTAATACAAACAGTAACCATAATCTATTCAATTGTTCTCAAGCTTCTTTTTACACACACAATAATCACTGCAGTAGATATTATTCAATACAGAGAAAAAGATGGGAAAAATCTACATAAGATCCTACTAATGAAATGGAACAAGGCCATGCGCCAATAAGCATTGATCCACAACACCGTTATGAACCCAAACAACATTGTTATGTAAGATGCTATGAAAGTCCAATGAAATGCTTCCATGTCCACTGTTGTTTCCTTTTCTTCCGTGTTGGTGGACTCTAAGGGAGGTGATGCAGCAACACTTCCACACTTGTGATTGAGGAGTGGTCCACATAGACCAGGATTACCTTTGTAGTTATCCTCATCAAAGTTTGCAAATTGTCCTGTACTTGGTGGTATCCCAGAAAGGTTGTTGTATGAAACATTGAAGATTGACAGAAAGGTCAAGTGGGTCAATTCATAAGGTATTTCACCAGTCAAGTTGTTATAGGACAAGTCAAGGCTCTCTATCTGGCTGAGATTGAAAAAGGTTTTGGAATGGAACCTGACAAGTAATTATGGGATAGGTTCAAGGCTCGAATTCGTTGCAGGTTTCCAATTTGAGAAGGAATGGTACCAGTTAGCTTATTCAATGATAAATCTAATCCTGTCATGTTCTCTAGGATATTACCTTTATAAGAGTAATAATTACTCTTTGTTCTAAATTCCACTACTGCTAGAATCTTATCCATCACATTTTGATTTGTATCTATAGGGAAATAATTAGGATAAGGAAACCTCGCACTCCAAGGCCAATCAAACATTTGGATTTCAGAAGTAGAAAAATGATCATCATCTTCTAACATTCCAAATGACAAGTTTTTGAAGCAAGAGGGTATTGAACCATTGATCTCATTGCGGGAGAGGTCCATGATGGTGACACTTTTTAATTTACACAATTGAATTGGAATCTGACCTTCAAAATGGTTCCCCC
>QANU01077630.1:0-14031 GCA_003254905.1 Nissolia schottii | reverse complement strand
CCCCCCCCAAAATACTACTTAACAGTTCTATAGTCAAATATACAGATAGGCACATAGACAGTTAAAAACTAAACCACATAGACAGTGGGCTTAGGACTACCCACATCAAACGGCGATTCTGCTCTGATAGCTTTGTTGTGCCGATTTTTCTCTTCACCATGGCGTGCTCTGGGAATTTTTCTGAAGTCCGGTAGCGCTTCCACAATGTGCACAAACGGTAATAGAAATGGATAAAACTGAGAGAAAGTGAAAATATATATTCTTTCACCCAGGGGGCCCTTTTAATAGCCGTGCCCCCTGCTGTTATTTATTTAGTTATTAATTAATTAATTTTATTATTATATTATTATTTTATTATAGTTATTATAAATATCCTAGTCCTTATTCTATTTTAGTCGCTTTTAACCACTTCTGCCCCACACACGATTCTCCGAAAAATATCCCAAATATATATCCGTGATCTACGAATTTTTTCTGATCATATGAGTATGTCAGGTTAAGGTATTCGTAAATAAATTACCCAGGGCAATTTTCATAGATACCTTAGGTGTCTACCGAAATCTTTGTTTTCGGTGAAATTTAGCACGGACCTTGCGGCACTCCGCGAGATCAAGAAACCATCATTGGACTGGCATTTGGAAGTAATTAATTTTCTAAATAATTTTTCCAGTCCGAATAATCGCCTCTAATGTGCTTTTAATTAAGCGAAATTAGGATTTAAGCGAAATTTCCATAAGGGGAAAATCTGGGATGTTACAATAAACACATCACCTCGTGCATTATTTATTATTTATAACTTATAAAATCAAAAAAGATGAATTGATATGGCTTTCGTTAGGTTTTATTTTTGATAATTATTTCTCCTTTCCACTCCTTCACAATGCCCCTATTTAGGTAGTTAATGAGCACAAAAATAATTGTAGCATCAAAATATGTGAAAGTTGATATAAAGGGAGCCCAATATAAATCCAAAACATTAATCAAATTCCAAGTCGATTAATACAAACAGTAACCATAATCTATTCAATTGTTCTCAAGCTTCTTTTTACACACACAATAATCACCGCAGTAGATATTATTCAATACAGAGGAAAAGATGCGAAAACTCTACATAAGATCTTACCAATGAAATGGAACAAGGCCATGCGCCAATAAGCATTGATCCATAACGCCGTTATGAACCCGAACAATATTGTTATGTAAGATGCTATAAAAGTCCAACAAAATGCTTCCATGTCCACTGTTGTTTCCTTTTCTTCTGTGTTGGTGGACTCTAAGGGAGGACTTCCACACTTGTGCTTGAGTAGTGGTCCACATAGACCAGGATTACCTTTGTAGTTATCCTCATCAAAGTTTGCAAATTGTCCTGTACTTGGTGGTATCCAAGAAAGGTTGTTGTATGAAACATTAAAGATTGACAGAAAGTTCAAGTGGGTCAATTCATAAGGTATTTCACCACTCAAGTTGTTATAGGACAAGTCAAGGCTCTCTATCTGGCTGAGATTGAAAAAGGTTTTTGGAATGGAACCTGACAAGTAATTATGGGATAGGTTCAAGGCTCGAATTCGCTGCAGGTTTCCAATTTGATAAGGAATGGTACCAGTTAGCTTATGATAAATCCAATCCTGCCATGTTCTCTAGGATATTACCTTTGTAAGAGTAATAATTACTCTTTGTTCTAAATTCCACTGCTGCTAGTACCATATCCATCACATTTTGATTTTCAGGTAAACTATTAGGATAAGGTATGCTTGCACTCCATATCCAACCAGCCTCTGAGATTTCAGAAGTAGAAAAATGATCATCATTTTCTAACATTCCAAATGACAAGTTTTTGAAGCAAGAGGGTATTGCATTATTGATCTCATTGCGGGAGAGGTCCATGATGGTGACATTTTTTAATTTACACAACTGAATTGGAATCTGACCTTCTAAATGGTTCCCCCTAGTAAAAGAACTCGTAATTGTGACAGCTCATCCATCCAATAAGGAATATATCCAGATAAGTTGTTGTCACTCAAATCTAGTGCTATTAGCTTTGAGCTTTTGGATAATCTGAATGGTATAGAACCTGAGAGAGCATTCTTTTGCAAGTATAAGAACCTTAGGGATGATATGTTAAAATTTGAGATTGAACCAAATAATTTATTTTGAGATAGATCCAACATTTCAAGTTGCATCATGTTGAAAAACCCAGAAGGAATCTCACCTTCTAATTGATTTTCTGCCATAAGAGTGATCTTCATGTAAGGGAATTGTCCAATTGAACTAGGAATTGCACCAGAGACGAAATTATTG
Organism: Nissolia schottii; assembly: GCA_003254905.1. Lineage (NCBI taxonomy): Eukaryota > Viridiplantae > Streptophyta > Magnoliopsida > Fabales > Fabaceae > Nissolia > Nissolia schottii. The sequence continues at coordinate 11,733 of QANU01077630.1, read as the reverse complement.
GATATGTCTAACACCAACATTTCTGGACTGTTTGGTAATACCTCTTGGAGGGTTCCATTGAATTTGTTATTGTTGAGGTATAAGGCCTCCAATCGAATGCAATTTGAAAATGCAGGAATATTCCCTTGGAGAAGGTTGTTGGAAAGCTTCAAGACTTCTATCATTGTCCAATTTGTGGTGAAATGTTCATGTAACTCACCTGAGAAGTGGTTGTGAGACAAATCCAAGACTTGAAGTTCTGCCATCTCCCCAATGGATGCAGGAATGTTTCCTTTATAGTTGTTCATTGATAGGTTCAAATATTCAATGCTAGGAAGGAAAATACCAATATCTTTTGGGAGCAAGCCACTGAGATTGTTGTTGGATATATCCAGGAAATCTATGATCTGCATGGAGTATAATTGAAGGTTTCCCACAAATGAGTTATTCTTCAAATTTAAAACAAATGAGTTATTGTGTATCAGCCAATTTGGAAACTCCCCAACCATCTTGTTGTGGGAAAGATCAATAATTTGCAAATCATGTTGATTTCGAAGAAAACTAGGAATGGCTCTTCCTTGGTCCTTGTTTAGGTTGCAACTTTGAATAACAAGGTATTTCAACTGAAATGTAGGAAACCATGGTGTATTTTCAGTTTCAACTTGTGCCCCAGACTTTGTGATGAAATGTATAGATATTCAAGCTTGGAATGGTTAGCTAGAGTGTTCAGTGAAAATGATCCTTGAAAGTAGTTTCCAAAGAGAGACAAGTATCTGAGAGATGTGAGATTGCTGGTAAATGATGGAAAGTTACCAGTAAATAGATTGTTTGATAGATCAAGGACTCTGAGATTTGTTAAGATGCCAAGACATTCAGGGACTTGACTGGTAAACATGTTGTGACTAACATCCAGCTTTACAAGGCTCTTCATAGCACATAATCCTGCCATAATTATTATGTCAAGGTTATAGAAACATGCAACATAGCATGGAGATTAATAGTTTGCCTTTAAATGAAAAGGTAGTTATCTTAAGCCAGTTCAAAATAATTAAAAGACAAAAAAAAATTTGAATTTAACATTGTAAATGCTAAATAATAAATATAGTTCATAGAATTTCTTTCACAGATTAATGAATTCACAATTTTTGTTAATTATTTAAATGAAAAATGTGTGATATATCTTAAATTGTAATCCTCCCTAAATAATATGCCATGCCAGTGTTGCTCTATCTAATGTAGACATCAGCAATAAGAGAAAATTATTAGTCTTTTGGTGTTTTTTTTTTTCTCTTTTGCACAAATTTGGAACAAAAAATATTCATGAGCTTGAAACAAATGGTCTTCATATGGTAATCTGAGTGTTTGTGATTCTTTTTTCCCAAATCCATCTAAACCCATATAATTCAAACGGATTAAACTCAATCTAGAAACAAAGGTTAAGATTGAATGTTAAGATTGTGAAAGTAGTATTTAAAAAATGTTAAGATTGAATAGCATTTTCTTCAATCTTGTTAATCCTTCAAAAGAAGCAGAGCAATGAAACGTTTAAACATAACAAATAAGCATCTTGCATAGAGCGGCAAATCCAGAATATTATGAAAGCATAACAGAGTATTTTATATTTGACAAAAAAGTGATATACAATTTTTTTTTCTTTTCAAAACCCATAAACAAGTAATTAATTCTACTTTTTATTTATCAAATAAAACTAATCGAGTTATGTTTTTTTTATAGCAGTAACCCACCAAGCCAAAATCTGTTGCGTAAAGCAAGTTGTGGGTTTATGTGTTTGCTAATACAAAAGAAAAGGGCAACACACACACCTTGATGAGCAGAACCATTCATTGAATTATACTGGAGGTGCAAAGACCTTAGCGATGTTAATCCATTCAAACTTGGAAGGATGCTGCTTGTCAGACTATTGAATAAAAGATCTAAGGTCTCCAATTTCTTCAATCTTGAAAATTCTTCAAAACAAGTAGAGCAAACATACGTGCATCATGACCTGTTTCTTTTAATATATTACTTTTTTGCTAAGTTAAAAAGTATATGTAAATTTTATTTTTGCGTAATTTACGAGAAATAACTAACTAATGAGATGAAATAAGTATTATATGGGCAAAGAAATAAAAAAAGAAACTAAGGAAAAAGTTCTTATTTATAATATGTAATGTGTACTACAGTGACTTTGCTGAAGATCAATGTATATTATTTTAATAATATAAATTAAACTATTATACATTACGGATCCTTTTTGGGTTATTTTTAAGAATAAGTATTTTTCAATTAAAAGATTTATATAAATTTTAAAATAATTAGATATAATTCGAAGCAAATAGTGCTCAAAGTTATTTTTTAATACTTTTTCCATAAGTTAATAATGATCGTGAAAAATTATATGTCATAATAGCCCTCCCTTATGTCTATACCACTCGAAGTTTGTGATTTTTTCCCCCTAATATTCTGAAATTATCTTTAGTTCAAAGTTTCTTAAATCTTAGTCTATTGTCAGTTGTCACTCCATCCCAAACTATTAAATACCTAATTTTCTTTAAGTTGAATTAAATTATTCTTTAATAGAATCTGAATAGACATTAAAAATAAAAAAATAGATATTTTCTCTAATTTTGTAGCTCTATTATCTAATGTTAGATGCCTCTGCCTCTACTATTTAGTTGCTATTGGATGTTACTTAATTACGTAGTTGTTAATTAAGTGCAGCGGATCAATTTCATTTGGCATCTGAATTGTGTCATCGAGAAATTATATTGTTGTTGTCATTGCTTGATTCATTGAAAAATGAAGAGATCAAAACCAATCCAGAATTTCCACTGGGATGCAAGTAAATCGGTGCTCTGGGACATTGATAGATTATTCAGTTGTTAAAGCAAAAAAAAATTCAAACCAAGAATAAGAGAGTAATGAAATTGAAAAAGGTAATGATACCATATTTTCAAGGATCAGATGAAGACATGATCAAAGCATAAAAGCTTTGTATTCATGAATAGAAGATATATGAAAATTGATCATCTCAAGTTAATTTCTTATCATGTGTTATTATGTGAGATTAATTAATGGTAAATGATCACACATATCAACACATAACCAAAATATTACTTTAAGAGTGTGTGTGGAAGACTAACATTCACTCATTTGGTGAAAATGTATGAATGTTAGCAACCTTTTCCTTAATTTTTTACTTAATTAGAGTGATCTTATTAACTATTAGAATATATAGATGATATAACTAATTGTTGTTATGGTAATGAGTTAGTTAGGATTAGCTAGTAGAATAGCTAATGGATTGTTGTCATCATAAGCCTATATATAGGCTACATCACTTGTAATTCAACACACTTTCTTATTCTATCAATTTCATCTAGTTTCATTTTCTCTATTTTCTCTCTTGGTACCATGGATCTCAACATGGTATCAGAGCCTTGGCATCCGCCTTGAACATTCCGCTGCACTCATTTTCCTTTTTTTGTTTTTCTCTCTCTAATTTTCTTTCATTTTCCTGCTTCCCAAACACTTTTTCCTTGAATTCTTTCCCTTTCTTTGTTTATTTTCTCACAAAATCAAAATAACCAAAGCAATTTCTTCCATTCTCTGTTGCTTTCCCGATTTTCTCCCTTGCTTCAGAAAATGAAAAGCAAAATCTCTCTCCCTTTGTTCCACTTCGTTTGATTTTCCCCCTTCTTCCCTGATTTTCCTGCAATTTTCTCACTTTTGTGCAACTCACACTTTCTACATCAAAGATTTCAGATCTGCGTGCGCGATTTCAGATCTGTGTGCACGATTTCATATGCAGTTCCGATCTGTTTCGTTCTTTGGCTTCATGGGGTTCCGCGGCCTTCAGGATGCTCGCGGTGCTTGCCGAGCTGGCGCTCGTGTGGCCGCGCTTGTTGCGATTTGAGCTCTATGTGCGCGCAACTCTCACCGATCTCTGGTCAAGATTTCGTTTCTCCGATCACGATCAAGGTCCTCCGACGGCGATTCGGATGACCACGACGCAAAAGGATTCGCTGGCGCGAGGAATTGCACGAAGGTTTTCAGATCTGGTTCTATATTTTCAGATCTGGTTCTTATCACTGTATTTCAGCTGCTTCTTCTGATTCCATCTATGGCTTATCACCACTTTTTTTTGGCTTCCTTGGAGCCGCTGCTGTTCTTGTCTTCTCTTGTATAGGAGCTGCTGTTCTTGGCTTAAAACCGCTGTTGTTGCCGCTGCTGATTTTCTGCAACAAGAGTGAGATTGTTGTTGTAGTTGGGAATTCGTCGAAGAAAGACCAAATGATGGCGAGGCGAGTCGAGACTCGGAACGATTCGGCGCTGACTCAGGCGATTGGGGCCATATTTACGTTCGTGAGATACGCGGAGTTTGAGATCCTCCGTTGACGCAATTCTCCGGCGGTGGTTCCATCTCTGGTTCATTCAAGTTTCAGTGAGTTTGTCATTTAGTTTTTTTTTCTCTAGCGAGCTTTGTGTTGGTGCTGATTGCACCGAATTGACTCCTTTGGTGCTGGCTAGTGATTTCTAGTGAAGCTGGTTGTATTTCTGTTGTGTTCGTGACATGAGTTCTGATTCTTCATTTTCAAGATATGTGACTGCACGTTTCTTGGTCTAGTTCATGAAGTTTTATGCTCTGTTTTGGTACCCTTATTAGAATGTGCACAATGTGTTTGCTGTGTGATTGGTACTGGGTTCAAGATCTCCCAATTATTGTTTCTTGCTGCACGTTTCCTACTGTCATTTTGCTAGAGTTAACATGATTTGAAGCTGTGATGTTGAAGCTTTGTTCGTCACTGTTAACACTACACTAAGAGCAAGTTTAGATCATTGTTTTTTTGGTCAGCTTGGAAGCTTGACCTGTAATTTTTAGTTGGACCTTAGGTGGCTATTCCTTTTGATTGATAGGTAGCCATGTTTTTCAGACTTTGTTAGCCTTGTATGGCTTTGATTCTGATTTGATTAGCCTTATGGCTTTGTATTTGCTCTTATCTTGGGTGGTTAAGCGTTGAATTTCAGCTTCTGCACTTGATAATTGAGCCTTGTTTGCTTCTGCCGAGTGGGTGGTTAAGCTGTTCTTGTGTTGAAACCGTTTGCAACCGATGCCGTTGAGACGTTGGAGGAAGGTCGAAGGGGCTTCAGTGAAAGTCGAAGACATGAAGGTCGAAGGGGCTTCAGTGAAAGTCGAAGACTTCCAGGAACTAGGAACTTCGGTGGTTGCGGCTGGTTTTCAATCATTTTCTTAGCATTGTGTTGCTCTTTGATTTTAACTTGTATTGTTGTTTCCAAGCTGGACATGTTAGTGCACATGGTCCAGCTTGCGGGGGGGGTATTAGAATAAATGGATGATATAACTAATTGTTGTTATGGTAATGAGTTAGTTAGGATTAGCTAGTAGAATAGCTAATGGATTGTTGTCATCATAAGCCTATATATAGGCTACATCACTTGTAATTCAACACACTTTCTTATTCTATCAATTTCATCTACTTTTATTTTCTCTATTTTCTCTCCTGGTACCATGGATCTCAACATTAACTACTAGTCAATTGTCATTATAAATGCATTTTATAAACTAAATTTTAAATTTTTTAAGAAACTTGAGTTTACTCTTATGTAAAAAAAAGTTAAATTTTCTTAGCTATAATTTTGCAAAAAATAACGATATAATCTATACAATAATTGCAAGAAATGCTGATTTTTTTATATACTAATTTATGATGTTATAGATGTCACAATAATGTTATAAATGTTACGATGTTTACTTTATAACAGTTGTAACTTAATTTGTAATGGTTTTTCTAATTATATCTTATTGTTGTCCACCTATAAATAGGTTATCATCTATTATAAAGCTACATTCTCAACATATTCACTAGTATAATTTCTTGTTATCTTTTTTCTAATTAGTTTCTGGGTTATTTTTTGTGTTCATCATGAACTCTAACATGATATCAAAGTCATGGACAACATCCTTAGTTCAAAGAACTCATTCCATTTTCTTCTTCCACTTCGTATATAATTTTTCCAGCATGATCATGCCCGTCACACAGAGACGACTTAGCCTCTAAATTGGACATTGCTTTCTCGATTTGGCTGCCTTCTGAGCCGCCATTTCTCTACCGCCATCATCTAAAGAACTTTCCTCGTAGTACCACTCTATCCCCGTCCTCATCGTTCCTGTGTCATAGTCGTCAACGTCACCGATAACTACTCTACCGTCGTTTACTGTGTCACCTTCTAATGGCTGTGATACCTCAGATCTATGAGCTCCACGGTCTGTCAGCCTGTAGCGCCACCTCTTCACCATCCCGCAGTTTCATGGTCACCTTTGCAAGTCCACTACTTCGTTTGACCACAACAACCGCAACTCAAAATGTTGCGCATCCACAATGAAGCCACTGTGCATCCACTATGAAGTAATCATGTAGTTGTCATGCGTTGCTCAGTCCCCACATGTTTTTATCTTTGCTTCACTTCCCTAAATTAATGTTTCTAGAGATTTCAATTCAATTGAAATGCTGACGTCTTTTCTAAGGATTTCAATGTTTAGGCTTATGTCTATTTGGGCTTCCTCAATTTTTTTTAGTTAGATTTTTTTTTGTCTTCATGGTTATTTATTTTTAGGCTAAAAAAAATCATCTGAAGAAGATCGTTGTAATTGCTAGTTTTTCCTTGCCCAAACTATTCCGTTGTTGGGTTTGTTTAGCCCAGACTGTTGTCTTTGCTGATTTTTCCACCTCAGATTGGCTAGTTGCCTTTGTTGGTTTCCCTCTAAGGGAGTACTATAGAAAGCATTGCTACAATTAGCAAGTGCCATAATTGTAACCAAAGTTAGTTAGGAACTAACTAACTTTGTTCGTTAAAACTAAGTCAGTTAACTACTACTGTCACTGTATATATACACAAGCGAAGTGAGTAAACACTCACTGATTCAGCTAATGAAAATGAGTTTCCATTTTCACAAATTCTCTCTAGCTCTTTATCTTTCCTAACATGGTACCATTCACTACAACAAGTCCATGGAGAACCTGAGAGTCGTAGTATATTGTTCTACTGCTACTGAATTGTGATAGTGTTAGCAAAAGAAATTTGTGAATCTGGTGTCCACAATGCTTGATGATGAGAACTTCTTGTCATGGAGGCATCATGCATTGTTTGCCATCAAAGCACGCAAGCTTAAGCATTATCTCTCGGAGGATAAAATTCCCCTACGGTTTAAGAGACTTGATGATAAGGAAGAGGACAGTGAATCGGATGAGCACATGCAACGGGACAAGCAAGATCATCATCTTGCTAATTCGCTTCTTGCCTTTTTTGTTTCTGTGTTTGCTAATTAATTGATTGGTTATGAATTCCCACATCAAATTTTGGAAAAAATTGAAAACAACTTTGTAGCACACACTCGTGCACGAGTTCTCCTGTTCATGACTCAGCTCAAAGCTATGAAGAAGGAAGCAGATGCTCCATCTTATTTCCTCAAGATCAATAAATTCACTGATTCTCTTGCTGGCGTGGGTTCGCCATTGACAAATGGTGAACACATTGAGGTAATATTGGATGGTCTGAGTGAGGAATATGCTTCGTTTATCATATTCATCACCTCAAGAGTATATCCATATACTATGGATGATATTGAATCTCTCTTGATTGTTCAAGATGGGATGATTGAACAGTTTAAGAAATCATCATATCTGAAATTGATTCAAGCAAATTATGTGCAAGCTTCTCTACCAGAAGGAAAATGGTCTCAGTAGGACAACAATGGTGGAAGGTCTGGTGGTGGAAAAAGAGGAAGAGGAATAGAGATCATGATGGATGGTCTCGTTGGAGCAACGATGGTCGCACTCAATGTCAACTTTGTGGTGGCCATGAGAACTTGGCTTAGGAATGCTTCTATCGGTTTGACAAAAACCTTCCAAATCCAGTGAAGAAGCAACAACATCGTTGAATGAATAAATCATATTCTTCTTGCCAATCATGTTGTATGAGTAAAATTCATCAGTTGCCTCATCCTATATCTGATCATGTATATGATTCCCCCTTGCGACTAGTGTATTCAGATATATGGGTCCTGCCCTTGTGAATTCAACAAGTATTCATATACACTATATCTCCTTTATTAATGCATACTCTTGGTATACATGTATTTTTCTTCTTAACAACAATTCCCAAGCATACTGTTGAAAGTTTTATTTACACTCTCTATTTTGTTTTTCCGTCTACTATTTTGCTTTCAAATCCTCAAGGGATTTAATTGCAGTACAGTAGAAGGGTTGTCGTCCTCTGGGACTGATGCTTTAAAAGTCGTTCTTTTGAGTTGTAATAATTTAAGCAATAAAAGATGGTTGATTTGTTTGAGAAATTGGTAAAGAAATCAATTAAAAGTGTAAATAGAAAATAAAATTTAGTTTGAACGGTAAAGAGAGTTATTGGGATTTGAGTTGTAATACTACTTCTATGTAACCAATAATTTAGTCGATATGATCTATGAGTTCTTGATTTTATCGCCACCATTTCTTAACTTAATCACCTCTTTCAAGCATGTTAAGATCACTCGTTTGTTCAATGTTATCTTGCCAATTTCTTACGCAATTTAACAAAGTAAATCGAAGTTAATTCAGATGTTAAAACGACTAATCCCTAATTCCAATTACGGCAACTAAGAATTAGATGAATTGATCTAGACCAGACTAAAAGATTGTAACTTTCATTCACAAACGATTAAGCATAACATCAAGCTTAGAATAGCAAAATTAAAACCTAACTTGGTTATAACTCAATGATGTATCTTTCACTCACACGATTAAGTGTTAAATCAAGATTCAATAAGCTAACCCAAGACTAACATTAAGTACAAGATCAAATCATTAAAATCATAGAGCAATCATAGATTCATATAATTAAGATCAAGATGGATACATTTAAATAATAAAACTCATCAAATCCCAACAATAGGAAAGTTAGCTATCCATGAGCATGGATAGTTTACAAGCTTACTAGAGAATCAAGGAGGCAATAAGATCGATGATCAACGGTGATATGTTTCCACTCCACCGTGAGCACAACGTTCGGAATCTCTTCCCTCCGCTTCCTTGGATAACTTTTCTAGCTCCTAAAATCTCTTTTATGCCTTCTATTTGTATATACAATGTGTTCCTAAGCTATGCGGAGAAAAATGGAATGAATTGAAATGAAGGAGAGCATGCCTATTTATAGGCAGATTCGGGGCGCCCAGCTTGCGCCCAACGTGCTGGGTTGGTGGAGGCGGCTGGTGACTCAGTTGGTGAGGCGGCTGGTGGTTTGGTTGGTGAGGACGCCTGGCGCCCGCTGGGCGTACATTGGGCGCGAGCTAGGCGTGCGCTGACCGTGGCAGTTAGTAAAATTATGATAACTTTGGCTACAGATCTCCGATTAAGGTGATTAAAATTGCCACTTAAACCTAAGAGATAGACCTAAAACTTTGTAGTTGAAGTCAAGTTGATATTCAATCTCCATACTGGCTCAAAATCCATAGCAAAGTCAGCGTTATTTTCCATCAAATTTTACTTCGCATTTTAATGAATCTGTTCTGGAACAAAGGTCACGCAACGACCTTGAGGAGGAGCTGAGATGCCAGAAGCTTCTTTTATCCTTATGTTTTTCCCACTTTGTCATCCCTTTGCTTTATGCCTCTTCCCTATATGGGAATTTTGACAAGAATTGCATTAACTTACACATAATGCATCCATTCTTCAAAACTAAATAAAGTTACATAAAGATGGGGAACTTGGCTCGTAAATTCATATAAAACAATCTATATATGTGTCATTTAAACCTATAGAAATATCAAAATATGACACTTATCATATACCTTGTCTTCTAATAGTACAAAGCCATTATTAAACTCCAAACTGGATCCAAAATGAAATTCATTCAAATTAATAATTGAAGAGATGATCTTTCCACTCAGCTTGTTACTTACCTCAGATAGAATGACATTTCCCACAGACCTTCCTGTCCTTAAAATCATTAACAAATGGCTAGAAATGGGCCTAACTCTCCTAGAACATGCATCCCTACCCCGTATTTTTTGGCCTGATGACTTTACTTCAGCAGCTTACTTGATTAATCATCACCCTTCTCCAAATACACAAAATCAGCCCCTCACATGTTGTCATTCAATCAAGATCCAAAATACAGTCATCTAAATGTTTTTTGACGTGCTTGCTATCTAAACACTAGACCTTTAAACGCACATAAGTTGGACTTCAGGCCCACTCCCGTTATTCTATTTATAATCCTACTGCAAGCGGCTGTATTGTCCTTAGTGCCAATTCACCTACAAGTTATGATATGACAATCAGCATCCCTACCACAAACTTGCCAACACTTGTTGATGTTTCCTCAGATACTCAATTATTTACAATAGCTTCTCAGCCATTAACTAATGATGTCACCTCACATCCTTTGCAAAAAAGGTCCAAATAAGGAATCTTTACACCTAAGTATTATGCTACTTCTATTATGAAAGGACTTGACGTAACACAAACTGAACCCACTAATGCTAAGAAAGCATGACAGTCCCCTCACTGGGAGAAGGCCATGGATAAATATTATCAAACATTGCTAAAGAATAATGCCTGACCTCTTGTGTCTTTGCCTAGTGATAGGAATCCTATTAGTTTTCGTTGGGCCATCAAACTGAAGAGGAATCCTGATGGTATTGTGCAAAAATATAAAGCACATCTAGTTGCTAAGGGCTTTCACCAACAGGAGGGAATTGACTTTGCAAAGATATTTAGCCTGGTAGTTAAGTCATCTACTGTGAGACTTATCCTCTTTCTATCTCACTCTCTAAAGTGGTTGGAAGAGTTGGTAGTTTGACTTGAACAACACGTTTCTAATTGGGTATCTTGCAGAAGAAGTTTTTATGGCTAAAACTGAGGGATACCAATTATCTAACTCTCATCAACTGTGTAGATTGCACAAAGCACTGTATCGACTTAAACAAGCATCCCGAGCATGGTTTAGTAAATTCAAATCACAATTAATGTTTACTCAGATTAATTGGCTATCAAAATAATCAAAGCGTGTTGTTTAGCCCAATTAATTATGTTAAATATTGTTATTCGGTCTATTGTTGTTGTTGTTATGGACCTTGTGTGTGAACCTTGCTATAATGGTTGGCTTGGTTCTTTAATTTATTAACATATGGAGAGACCCTTCTCTTAGCCTGTACATATGTTGTTGCCTCATTGAGACGGCTTAAATTTTTTTGTAGGAGGGCATAGGAGAATTTTTTCTCTCCTGAGACCTCTTTGGTCTTGCACATTCTCTCAACTCTCTAGTACTCTTTCCTCTCTTTCCCTCTTTCTCTTGTGTCTCTCTCTATATCAATTTTAGATTGGTCGCAAGAGAATCAACCACAATTACTACATATAGATTACATGCTATAATTGGAGTCAAACACTTAGAGGTTAGTTTTGTTCAATTCACTTAGAGGTTAGGTTTTTTTTTCTTCATAATTTACATTTGTTCTCTTATCGTTTTAATATTTTGAAAATATTAAATAATATTTGTTAGAATTATCTAATTCTAATTGGGTTGCAACCAATTGTGAATTTTTTCTTTTGATAAAAAATATTGTGATTTAATTGGTGGGTTGAACATAGTAATTGATTATTAGTTTTAAAACCTGGCCGTTCAAAATAATCTTGAATATTTTTTAACATGTTATTCTTGAATATTTTTTAGAAATGTTGA
>QANU01077608.1:0-28474 GCA_003254905.1 Nissolia schottii | reverse complement strand
ACGTGTCCCCTGCGTCACTTCCAGTCTGAATTCGCCACCCTGAATTCGCCCTGGGTTGGTCCGCATTCAGACATTGCTTTTTCAGTTTCCCATGCCTCCACCGCCTGTCACGTCTCCTCTTTTTTCACATTTTTTCTATTTTGCAAATTTCTGAATCTGCCCCTGACTATGGCGAATTCAGACTTCTCCCCCACACATTTGTAATTTCTTGTTTTGACCCACATTTTCGGATTTTTTTCCTATTAAAGCCATATTCCTGTTAATGCCCCAAAAAAATGAGGACTAATTTGAAACATAAAAATATATATATTTTTTTTATTTTGGTGTCTTGCATTTGGTAGCCCAAAACTTGACCAGGACCACCTTAGCCTTAATTGTCTACAAACACTTTGCTTGGAAGATATAAAAAAAATGAAAAGAATGAAGATGAGATGAAAGAAAATGGAGTGGAGAGGAAATGAAGAGAAAAATATGTTTCAATTTTTTTTTGTTTAGTTGAATAGAAAAGTGAAAAGAAAAGATGTAAATGTAATTAAAAGATATTTTACCTTTATTTTATATTATTATAAAAAGATGCTGGTAGAGATACGTTATAGAAGTAAAAAATTGTTTACTCCTTCTACTAAGTTTCTTCTTAAAGGTTGGGAAGAAAAGTTTTTGGTGGGACCCATGCCCAAATTTTTCTTTCTTTCCTATTTCTACCCTAAACCAAGCAAAATATCAATTTTTACTCATTTTGTCTCTACCAATTTTTCACCAACCCATGGAAAGGGTAAATGTTCTACAAAGTTAATATATATTTTTTTTAACAAAACCCCTCAATTTTATTTATGTTGTTTTTTAATTCGGACAATTTCATCATTTTTAATTGTTTTTTTGGTTAATTTAATTTATGTTATTTTTTAGATTGGTCAATTTCATTTCTCTTAAATATTTTTAGCCATTTTAGTCTTTGTAATTTTTTTTAAAACAATCAATATAAGTGAAAACTTGTTTACTTTGCCATGTAAATACTCAAATACCCAATTTTTATCTTTTGCAAACACACATGCATCAATGTATGTATATTTTTCATGGTGGACAGACATTTTGTGATCATGGAATATGAAACGATATCATTTTGCTTAAACGAAAAATGTGCTATTAGTTATGTAAAACGACATCAATTTTGACATGAAGGAGGTGACGTGGATTTTCAACGTGTCATATCCCTTTGTTATGCTCAAAGTCAACCGTCTTAATTTAGGAAGAACTAACTTGTCTAATTTTTAAAATTTGCAAACTAAATTGACTACAAAAAATTTAAAAGGGATGAAATTGACGGATTTAAAAAATAACAAAAACTAAATTGAACGATTTTAAAAAATAGCAGGGACTAAATTAACCTAAAAAATATAAGAGAGATGAAATTATCCAAGTTAATAAACAAAAGGGACTAAATTGAGAGTTTTGTCAACTTTTCATTTTTTTAGTTGAACGGTGAATAGGAGATTGAATCAACCTAGGGTTTGCGTGAGTCGGGTTGGACCAGGTTGAACCAAATTTAAACTTGCTTTATTTTTTTATGGGATCAGTTGTTGGAGCTTAGACTTGATGATGACCCGATAAATGGTTGAGTTAAATTGGAGCAATCTAGTGTTTAAAAAATATACAAAGATTTATCCAATAAAACAATAATATTTCAAATAAAGTGTGACTTCTACCACAATTAATATTAAAATGTCACTTTATCATGAATAATTTAATGATACTAACACTAAAACTCTAATGCTGAAATGTCGCTCTATCAACTTAATGTAATTTGACCAAATATGTTTAAATGAGTTTAAACTCAATTTAATATCATAGGGATTATGAGATCGAAGATGCCATTGACATCTAGACGTCATAGACTGGTCATAGAATCTTATTCAAAAAGCAGGATGCATTAGCTATCTACTCTCGAGTTAGACGTGGTATAGGAGAAGAACAATAACTTATTTTTAAAATTAACATGATTAAGATCAGAGTCGGGCAAAAGAAGGGAAAAAAAACTTCCCTTTCTCAATTCTCTTAAAATTGGATCCTCTGAAACTCCAAGAATCCTTAGATTAGAATTTTAACTCAACAACTTCCTAAGGTTTTGAGAAGAGTTGCTCCTTGGAGTTTAAATCATAATTTGATTTTTCAATATTTTTTGGATGCCCTAAGGATCTCTCTCTTCTATCCTTCCGTGCTTGGGCTCGTCTTGCTTAGGATTTCTATTGTGAAAACGTTCAAAATTGGATTGCAAATAACATAAAAAAGACTGCCTCCGTTCTTGACAAATCGTGGAGTTTTTTTTTCTTTTGTGTGTTGGAGTTCATTATTTGTGGCAGATTAGGAATGAATTTATCTTTGACCACTCTAAGCCTCAGTTACGGGACATTGTATGTCAATTCTAGCATAGAGTGTAATGTTATTCTTGCTCCCAGCAGGCCTGTGATATGATTCTCAACCGAAAGTTAGGGAATGATGTCATTCCAGTTTGGCAGCCGCTTTCTCAAGGTTGGATCACTCTCAACTCAGATGGTTTGATTGTGCCTAGCCAGAGTGCTGCTTGTGGTGGCTTATTCATGGATTCAATAGGGAACTTCTTGGGGGCTTTTGCAGTCAAGCTTGACACTGCCTCTCCTCTTGATGCGAAGCTCTTGGGAGTTTATCATGGTCTTTTATTTGCCTATGAAAGAGCTAGAATAGGCTTTTGGTTGATATTGACTCTTGGCAAGTTATTGAGCTCTTGGGCGACCTGTCAACATCAACCATTAGCTCTTCGAATTCAGTTCTCCTTCCCCATGTTAGAATGATGTTACAGCGGCGTGCTTAGCTTAAGGCCTCGTTGAGGGGTTTTGTTTCGGTTTTGTTTTGGGTACTTATGCACCCCATTTATTACCAAAAAAAAAAATTTGAGTTTTCAAAACACCAAACCAAACAAGTGTTGTTGTCCTTGCTTAACACACCAGTAAAACATCATATTAATCTTTGAAGTTAACAACCAATTTCAAATTCATCCGTAATGTTTGAAAACCCCCCTTTCAAGTTGGTAAAAGTTTTTCAAGTAAGTCACTAGTAGGAATAGCTTGGGGGTAATGCTCGTTTTAATCTTTGAAAGTGCAAGCTCGAGTCGTTTTATGGTGACATTTTGCCCTTTATTTTTTCCGTTTGCCACTAATAATAAAGGGTTTGGGGGATTTCCTCTTATTCTCTCAAAGTAAACATAATATTCTATACATTTGGCTCCAAAACTCTCATTCTCTCTCGCACGCCTCTCTATTTTTTTGTCTCTATTTCGTGTCTCTAGACCAGAGAAGTACAACCTACTCCAGTGGCATTAATAGCGGCGCACCCTGCTTTTGGCGGCGACACTCTTTGCTTTCGGCACACTCAATAACCATAAAGGTCTTTCTTCTTCTTCACCCATGTTTGTTTAATCTGGCTTCTTGCTCTATTTTTTTTCCTCACATCTTTCTTTGTTCTTTTCTTCTTTCTTTATGAGTTTCATTTGTTTCTATGTGTGTTTTATTCCATGTTCTATTTTTTGAAACCCGAAACCCTAATTTTTTTTCTCAGTTCAATGTTCTATTTTTTTCAATGCCCTGTTCAATGCTATGTTTTTCCTTCTATTTTTCAACACTCTAAATCCTTCAATATTATTTCCAGCACTCTGTTCCCCCCTCTATTTCTGTTTTTTCTTGTTATTTATTGTGTTATTCCATTCTATTTTAGATTAAATAGCTATGACAACATCATCATCTCATGCGGATAGTATTAATGGGTCTGTTGCTACCTCTTCTTGAGGCTTGGTGAAGCCAACGAGAGACAACATTGACATAACATGGAAGTATAATAGCTTAAAGGACATAAATATTAGAAAAATTGTCACTTGTGATTTTTGTGAAAAAATGACAAATGGTGGGATAACAAGTGCCAATAGACACCAAATGGGTGTGAAAGGAGATGTTGGTGCTTGTCCAAAGGTCCCTAATGGTGTTAAGAAATAACTCAATGATCCTTTTGATAATTAAAAGGAATGCTGGAAAAGAAGCAGCCTATGGTGAGATAGAAGAAAATGAGGATGAACAAGAGGATTTGGGGGAAATCTTTCATCTTAAAAGTGGGAAAAGACCTAACTTTTGGTTTAGTTCCTTCAATTGTCCTAAGGCCAAAGAAAAGTGTCAAAGGTCCATTGAATTTTATGTTTCTTAAGGACGTTGAAGCTACCATTAAATTGGGAAAGGCTCACTGACAAACAAGCATTAAGGATGCTTGCGATAAAGAAACAAGAGCTAGAACTATTCAATATATAGCTCAATTTTTTTTATATGAATGGGATAACATTTAATGTGGTTAGGTCAAGTAGCTTCAAGTTGATGCTTGAAGTAGTAGGAAATTATGGTCCAAATCTTAAGGGTCCGACCTACCATGAAATAAGAGTTCCACTCCTTGATAAGGAGTTAGAGCATACAAAAGAGATGTTGAAGGGCCATGTGGAAGAAAGGAAGAGGTATGGATGCTCTATTTTGTCCGATGGTTGGACACATCAAGAATAGAACATTGATTAATTTCATGGTGAATTTTCCATCTTGAACAATGTTTGTGAAAAGTGTTGATGCTTCTTCATATATGAAGACGGGGATGAAAGTTGTGAAGTTTCATGGTTGAGCAGAGGAAAATAATAAAATAGGATTAGAAAGGAATAATTAGAGAACGAGAAATATAATTAAATTTATGGAATTGATGTATATTGTTGTTGTATTTCATTACATAGAGATGTTCCTATTTATAGGCTAAGAAGAGAATCAATGCATAATGAAAGTAAATCAACCTAAATAACATAAATCAAATAATATCAATCTAAGATATAAAATATATTTATTTTTATTCTTAACAAAAGTGTTTTGAGTTCTTAGATAAGTTTGTGGAGGAGATTGGAGAAGAAAATGTTGTCCAAGTGGTGACCAACAATGGGAGCAATTATGTGTTGGCCGGTAAGAAACCTCATTCATCCTATTATTTCCTTTAATTATTAGCTACTTATGTGACTTGTCTAATTTTATTCAATTTAACTCATCTTCATAGGTAAAATGCTTCAAGTACATATGAAGAATATTTTTTGGACTCCATGTGCCGTACATTGTGTGGATTTAATGCTAAAAGATATTGGAAAGATTGCTCAAACTAAGAGGACAATACAAAATGACATTTCTCTTGCGGGTTTCATCTACAACCACTTGTTGGCATTGAACACAACGAGAAAATTTACCAACAAGATGAAGTTGGTAAAGCATGGAGTGACAAGGTTTGCTACGACATTCCTCACATTGCAAAGGTTAAACAAAGTAAAGAACGGCCTTCGGAGGATGTTCACATAAAATGAGTGGTCGGACTCCAAGACAATGAAGGAAGCTAAGGGGAAGAGAACAATGGATGCCATCATTTTGGAATGATGTAGACTAGTACATTAAGGCTATGGGGCCTCTTGTCCATGTGCTTAGGCTTGTGGATAATGAAAAAAAGCCTACAATAGGATACATCTATGAAGCGATGGATAGGGCTAAGGAAGCTATCCAAAGGTCTTTCAAGAATAATGAGGCCAAATACAAGGACGTTTTTTATTCGTTGATAAAAGATGGAAATGTCAACTTCATCATCCATTGAATGCAACTGACTATTTTCTTAACCCTAAGTTTTACTATCCAAATTCACTAAGAATTGAGAGGGATAATGGATGGGATTTACAAGACTATTGATAGGCTGATCCTAGGCTTGGAGAAGGCCCAAAAGGTGAATAATGAGATAGATTTGTATAAGAGGGCTGGTGGCATATTTGGAGGAAGATTGACCATGTCACAAAGGGACAAGGTGGGTCTTGGTAAGAATTAATAAACTTGTAACCATGTATATAAATTTGGTTCCCTTATGCATTTTAGTAATGGTAATTAGTTTATTATTGCATCATAACTGAATGTTTAAAGAAGTATGGAGCGTCTACTCCTAACTTGCAACAATTTGCAATCAAAGTGTTGAGCCTAACTTATTGTTCAATGGGATGTGAGCGCAATTAGAGCACTTTTAAGCAATAAGCAAATGTCAAGTGCCAATTAGATATTCATACTTCTATTTAGTGGTTTTAAAACTAACAAGTTTGCTTGATCTATGATATGAATATGATAGGTTCATTCCAAAAAAAGGAGCTAGCTTGAGCATCAAAGGTTGTAAGACTTGATTTTTGTCAAGTACAATCAAACTCTTAAAGAACGCTTTGATACTCGAGATGTCATTGATCTCATTCTCTTCAATGACATTGATGATAGTAGTGAGTGATTTGTGGGAAAAATGGGTGCAATGTCCATAGATGCTGAAGAAAAGTTGATATATGGTGATGATAACTTGACTTGAGGATATGTTTCTCATGGGGTTGGGGCCGATGAGTTTCTAAGAATCACTAGGCTTACTTCACAGAAAGAAAAGAAGATTATTGCTCACGAAGAAGTGTAAGAAGAAGAATCTGATGAGGAGACATCGTCCAAAGATGATTTGCCAGGAGATGAGTTCTTTAGATGTGATACCGAAGACAGTGATGGAGAGAATGATGATACTAAGAATGAGTAATGAGGTGGAATATTGGTTTTTTTGTTAGTCTTTAGTGATTTCAAATTTGAATTAGAGAATAATGAACTTGAATATTTGATTTTTGTTAGTCTCTAAAGACTAGGAATTTGAATTAGGGACTGATAAACTTGAATATTTGTTTTTTGTTAGACTCTAGAAACTTAGACTTTGAATTAGAATGCTATATTATTTTAGTTACTTTCTTTATGCATTACAATGTTAAATTGATGGTTTAAGTAATTTTCTTTTGATGTGTGAATTATAATGTTAACTTTAAATTATTAAAGAACATTTATATGTATGATATATAATTATGTATAATAATTCAAATAACGGCCATCCTCCTTTGCGCAATGGATAATTATGCTTGAGAACACAGAGGAGAAAATTTTTTTAAAAAAAAAAAAAAAAACTAGTAAATGCCACTTACATAATCTTTGACTTATGAGTGGAAAAAGCATTAATTGCCGCTGAAGCAAGGGGGTAAAATATCATTGACCACTCGTACCAAGAAAAGAATTTCTTGACAACTTCAACTGATCTTATACATAAACTAGAGCTCACGTTACCCTGCTCATAAAACGTGCCCTTGGATCATCATCCCTTGAAATTTTTATATACTGAAAATGATACCTCATCTAATTCCAGATAGCAAAAAGTTCTAACAAGAATATTGATGGAATAAAGTAGAAGAATTAATGGAACCAAAAATTACAAGCTATCCACAAATGAAGACAAATGAATGGGTCCATTAAAAAAAAAGGGAAGCAAAAAGTGAGCTGTATCTTATTCTGAATGGAGTGAATCCAAAGAGAGAAGCTTCTAAAAGGGAATAATATTTTTGGAATTAGGCCACAAGGATATCCCAACACAGTCTTCAACCAAGAACCACAAGATTTTTTCCCCCAAAATAAAGAGAATTTGAACCAATAAAATGGAAAACATTAAAACAGGATGAAGAAATCAACCAAAATAGTTCAAAGACTCAAGAGGGACAACATAGGAGAGAAAAAAAGGCATGCAAAGTCCAATCAGCCAAACTAAAGTACAACAAAGTCAAAATGTCCTCCTAATAGGGGTACCAACACCATAAACTAACACGGTTCCGCAAAGCAACGAGTATCATCACAGCATAATTGAAAAGAAAAATTGTAGCAGCTAAATCTACCCTCTACTACTTTAGGTACAAAATTAGTACCAAAATTGATGACACCGATAAACAAGTGAATTTATCTCAAGCAAAATTCCTCAGTCAGATCCATTGCAAATGTAATGTTAGATTTGTTTCCATTCACAAAATCCTACTCCAATAAATAAAAAGCAAGAACCAAATTAACCATTTCACTCTATTTTATGTAAAATTTTTCTAAATTTAAAAAATTAAAAAAACAAAAAACTCCTATGAAAATTCCATAAAATCCAACACTACTAAAATTCTCCCCCCTTTCCTTCCCTTACAACCAAAACCAAATAAAAATCCCACCTTTATATCCTTCCAATCACCCAATTCCGAAAAAACAAAAACCCTAAACCCGCCCCCAAAAAAAAAAGAGTCACCTCCTCCTCCTATCAGCAGCATACTGAGTGAGCGGCACCACCTCCTGCAGCGGCGTCGAAATCGGCGTCGGCATAGGCGAGTTCCGGCAAACCGGACAGGACCCATTCAGCCTCAGCCACGCGTCCAGACAGCACAGGTGGAAGTAGTGCCTGCACTCGGGCATCATCCTCAGCATCTCCGAATCCTTGTACTCGCACAAACAAATAGAACACGTCGTGCTCTGTACCCCACCACCACCACCGTTNGGGGGGGTTATTTTTTGTGGAGAGACTCAAATTGTTAATGAGGGGAGTTAAGGTGCATTAAATTTTGATGGGTGGGTGAAGAGTGAGAGAGAAAGAGTGCGGGTGTGTGTGTTGAGGTGGAGCGTGTGAAAGATGTTGCTAGACTTGGCACTTTGCTTTTCATGAGCCCCCAAGGTGTTTCATCCTCATAGTGTCTCTTAATTATGTGATTTAGGTTTAATATTCACCTAAGGGAATAAAAAGAAATGATTAATATCTTATTTGATCTCTGAACTTTATACGATTGTTTTAGTTAGTTTCTCAGCTTAAAAAAGTGATAGGTTAATTCTTAAATTTTGTAAACGTTAAACTCGTTGTCCTATGTAATTCCTGAACGTTCATAGTTTTATCTTAAGTATCTCTAAACAATTTAATTATTTTCTCTTGGTACATGGAGTAGAGATTAATGAGTTTAACGTTTGTAAAGTCTAGAGATTAACCTGTCATTTTTTTAAGTTAAAGGACCAACCAAAACACAAATATAAAGTTTAGAAACCAAATAGGGCATTAATCTTAAAAAATATTTTATGGACAACATTTGGCTACTTTGTGTGAACACAATTATGAGGAGGTTATTGTTGTTATTGCAATTTTGGGAAATGAAGCTTTAAGATTATTTCCCTTATGAATAATTGTGTTTCTCTATAATTGAATTTTTGTTCTTATCTTTACGATGACCCAAGTTGTTTAACACCCTTCTAACAGGTTGTTGGTTATTACTGTTGAGCTCTCTTATTCTCTAAAAGTTGCTTTCAAAAAGTCATATTAATATTATTTGGTAAAAAAAATTGTAAAAATAACTCTCGATAAGCAAAATATGTAATGGTTGTAGTGTTTGATAACTATATTATAAAGTTGATCTTTATATATAAAATGAGTTTAATTGTAATGTATGAAGTTTTTTTATTAGGTTATCCAATTAGTTAATGTCTAAGTTGGTCCCAAAAAATGTCTCGTTATCCAACTTAGTCTCTAAAAAAATTAAAGCGTCAATTTAGTCATTGAACATTTGTTTAGTGTCCAACTTAGTCATTTCTTCTAATTTTTTCAATGACTAATGTGGGAAATAGAGGGATTAACATGGGCAACGAAATGTTTTTCGTAGACTAAGTTGACACTTTACTTTTTTTAGGGACCAAATTAGGCACCGAGACACTTCATAAGGACTAATTTGGACATTAACTCAATTATTTTATAAGCATGACTTTTCAAGTAGTGAATAAGAGAGTCAATTATTTTTTGCTTATATGACATGATTTGATTGGATGACAATAATTTATAGCAATTAAACTCATATAAAATTACTATAATGAACATAAATATTAATGAGAGTAAGAATATTCATTAAAATTTAAGGTTATATTAATCTTTTAGCTTTTAGAGAGTATAAGTCACCTCTTAAATATTATTCATGAGAACTCTTAATAGTGCCCCGTAACTTTTAAAAGCTTGCAACAAAAGCTCCACCAAACAATAAAAATTAGCTTATACTTTTTAAAAGGATGAACATCTTCTCAAAAGGTTTTTTTTTATTTATCAAACTAAGCCTCTATACTACTAGAAACTAAAATATCTAGTCAAAGCATAAGTTAATTATTTAATTTTGTATAAACACTTAATGACTTATTAATTTCTCTTTAGAGGTTGATACTTGGATGTGGAGGAAAATATGGAATTAATTATTTATTTTATATTAAAATAATATTCACTTAAATTAAATTATTAAAATTAAGAGATTAATAATTTAATAATTTTAAGTTTTTGAAAGTTAATTTTATAAAAATTAAATTACCATTTGATTGATTAAGAAAAAAATTATTGTAAGTCAACAAATAAGATAAAAATGAAGATAAAAATAATTAATTATATATACATTTTTTACAAATGATAAACAATTATAGGTTTAAATATGTTTCTCTACCAAAAAAAAACAAGGATTTTCTTGAGTTTGTCCTAAAGTTTTTAAGGAAGTTCTTTTTTTCCTCTACATTGCTGCATTATTTTCAATTCAGTGGCTTGGAGGACATTGTAATAGTGATCTCTGCTTATGTTTTTGCTAGATGTTTACAATTGCAATAAAGTTGAAACCTATATAAAAAAAGGCTTAAATATATTTTGGGTCCCTAGCTTTTTTTTCTCGATATTTAGTTTAGGTCCTTAAAATTTAGTTTTGGTCCAAACATATCAAAAATACAAAATGATTGAGGCACACCAAATCCTCTGCCACCATATCGTCACTATTACTATTATATCTACAATTAATGCAATTTGAATTTGTTACCAAAATCAGAAAATTGATCCCCTCACGCACAATTACCCTCAAATCCAACGTAACAGAACAAATTCTCACGCAGCCTTCGTTGATTCGTCATTGATTTTTTATTCTTTCTCTTTTCGTCATTATCATCCTTATCATCGTGGCTCTTTCTCTACAAACTCATCATCACATAGCATTTTTCGATTTCTTTGTCATCTTTTTTTGTACATCATTCATTATTTGTTGGGAAAAATTCCATTTCCCCCCTCAAATCACTGCCTTAGAATAATAGAGAAATAAAATAGAACAATACCACAACACTAAAATTAATGTGAAAACTCCAAAACTCCAAAATTGGAGAAAAAACCACAGTCGTTGTATAAAGATAACCAAAGAAAAACACTATGTGAAAATTATTACGAAACATAGACTTCTCTCTAAACAAGCCCTTGGCCCTAGTACGCCTACACTTTCCAAAACTAATATCTAACCCAAACCTCACAGAACTCTAATACAAAAGTAGAAAAGAATAAAAAAAGATCAGATACAAGCTTAAAGTGTTTTTGACTGGTGCGAATTGAAATAGAGAACTTAGCACCCTATTTATAGCATTAAGTATCAAACCTCCATTTACACTCCTAAGCAATGTATGGCTTATAGAGGTGCACCACTTCAATAAACTATAACATTATTCTAGATCCAAATTTCATACATCGAATCTCCAGATCAAATTGAAGGGATGAACGAGGTATTGTTCTTTTAATTATTTTTGATATCAAGTTCCAAATTACGTGAATCATCGAATAATTTGTGTTAACTGCATCATATGTTTATGTATGTATGTTGTACGTGTTTGTGCACTACAATGATTAAAGTTTGTACACTCCTCATTCATTTTAATTGCTCATAAAATAGTTTGTGTTAATTGTGTCATATATTTGTGCACTCTTGTTGTATATGTTTGTACAATATAATGGTAAACGTTTGTGTACTAATTCATTTTAATTGCTCACAAAATGATTTGTGTTAATTGTGTCTTATGTTTGTGCATGCATGTTCTACATGTTTGTGCACTTTAATGGTGAAAGTTTGTGTACTTTAAAAACTGTGTGTGCAAGCGCGTTGAAAATGGAGTAGGAATCGTGCGTGAGGAATGTGATTAGGAAGCTTGTAGGTGGGTCTCGAGCATATTGAAATCGTGGGTGGCAAAACAGTGGCAAATTATAGAGTGTACATGTAGCAGTGCTAATAAAAAATTATATGGTTGTAGTGTCTAGCGTTAGTGACCCTCCGTTAACTGCTAACGTAACTAATTATGAAGTGTTATATGAGCAAAATAAACTCATAACTTGTTATTTGACCTGAAATTACCCTCAAATCATGACCCGTCCACCACCCAAAGTCGAGTCAAATAGTGTGTTATGGGTCGAGCGAATTTATTTTGCTCACATCATGACATTGTTGATGTGACGCTCTGTTAGCTACGTCAATTATTAATAGAGTTTTACTAACAACCAAAATTAAAATCATCAAATTTCACTAATGACAATAACTAAAATCAGCTAAACTTTTATATATTTGCAACAAAACAAAACAAAAATATTTTAAGAACCTAAATTAAATCTCAAAGAATTGACGAGACCTAAAACATATTTAAACTATAATTTACTTTTTTGAAATTAAAGTTGTATTAATTACAATCAATGTTTTCATAAATTGAGCATTTACGTGTTTTAATTAAATTTTTTAACGGTTATTTATAATAACTATTATTAAAAGTTGAATTAATTGACTCATAACTCAGACGTTAGAAACTTCACCAGTCTAATTTCCCATTTAATTTTCGAGACGTTGAGTACTAGTCAACTACAAAACTCCTAATATTGTTTTTGCTGGCAGGTTGTTTTTGTCTTCATAGTTTAGCCTTTTTTAAAAATTATTATTATTATTATTATTATTAATTTTGGAAATAATGGTCGGTTGTGGTGTCCTGCATCAATCCTCTTTTTTTTCAAAATGAAAATGAGAGTTATATTCTCTTCTTCATCATAAATTTGGTGGACCATATTAATGAGATAATCATATAAATAAATAGTAAGAATGAAAACAGAACCCTCTCATTTTTTTATTTTAAAAATGAGATAATCTTGATTTGGTGCCTTGACGATGCAAAGTGAGAAGTGAGATGAAGATGTTTAAAATGAACGCGAGAGAGTCATGTTCATCCTTATTAATATGACTCTCTTATGTTAATATATAATATAATTGCGATTGTTACAAATGTTACAATATTTACTCATAAGTTAAAAATTTATAGCAATGATTACACTTTGATTTATAACAGTTATAATTGATTTTAAAATTATGTCTCTTTATTGTCTTTTTGTAAATAAATAGGCTACCATTCATGTTAAAGTTAAACATTACACTCCAAGAAATATAATGTTATTTTATTCTATATTACTCCTTGTCCTTGTTGTCTTTCTGGCCTCCATTTTCTAGTTTTTCAGTGATGTTTAACATTGATCATATTAATGAAAGATAGAAATGTGAACAACTAAATATGATCGTCTCATGTACGTTTTAATTAGAATAAAGATCCAATTTAGTCTTGTCGAATTATTGATAGACCAATTTGGTTATTAACAAAAAAATTTATAGCCCTTGTTTAGATCTTGTCTTTTTTAAACATGGGCTTTCGAATAAAGAGTTTTTTCCACTAGGTTTTTTCTGAGTCTTTAATGAGACCTTACAAACTTTGTCGATAGTATCGATGGCTTAAGAGTCACTATAATGGTGGCTCTTGTCTATGATTTATTTGGAATTTTGGAATAAAGGCTCAACTTAACGAGATTAAAAAAAAACATGGGCTAAATTAGTTCCTTCATGCTTAGCCACACTTCATAAGGGCAATTAAACGCAATTTTGGAAGTGTATATATATCAACAACATTAGTCATCGCTCTCTCATCTCTTACACTTCTAAGAATACGATAAATTGCACTTATGCAATATGGTTAAGAACAAGAAGACTAATTTAATCTATATTTAAAAATAACAAAAACTAATATAAACTTTATTTTTTTTTAGAGACCAAATTAATCCATCAATAATTTGAAAATAACTAAATTTAACAATTACTCAACTTTATGAGAAAACCTGATCCGCGAAAGGTACAATGAGGAAAGTGTTTGGGGGCATGCTGCTCATGTTGGTGTGGTGCAAGCCACAAATGTGAGAAAAGGGTTTTGGTCTTTTTGTTTCTTCTGCCTTCTGGCTTCTGGTGTCATGGGGGTGGGGAAGCGAAAGCGAGTGCTCCACAAATGGCTTCACATTTGAGTGCATGCTTTGTGTATTTTAAATCCTTCTCACAAGGATGAGTTTGATATGAAACCAAAATATGTAAGGGGAGAAATTTTTATGATTGTTCTTAAAAAAATATAAGCAAAAACATTAAATATTATTTTCATAGAATTGATATTTCTTAGTAGCCTTCAAAATCGTTGACATAATTATGCATTTATACTAACAAAATATAAAAGTCATTGTCATATTATTGCTGCTATAAATATTAGGCTAATTAGTTAAATCAGTGACTCTATAATATCATTAAAAAAGAGTTATTTTTTTCTTTTCAATGAACGTGTCATTGAGGAAAGAAATCGTTCCCAGAGGTCTAATTTTTAAAGGTGATTCCTAATAATATCTAGACATCTCTACTTTATAACAACATTTCTCATCCGCTAAAATATATGTACTAATTAATTAGAAAAGAGTGAGACAGAGAAAAAGGGAGCAAGAGACCAATAATGGTTGCACTTGCACGGAATGTAGCCAACCTTCACTGTGTCTTTGACAATGAACTGAGTGAGTCAAAACCTCAACTTGAAATTCGGATTTGGCCCAGAGAATATTGAACACAATTTTGACAAAGTAAAGTTGCTTTTCACTTACTAAAATAAAATGTTTGTAAGTCCCACTAAAATACTTGTTTATTCATATTTGCTTCATTTAATATTTATTTTCGCAACACATTTTTTATTGCACTCCTCTGTTTGTTTTGTTTTTTCCCCGTTGCGAAGCGTACCTTGTTGCATCATGACTTCATAGGACTTTATAGAATAATAAAAAGCATCACTTTCATTTTAATGCTCTTTTCTCCTACCACCAACAACACAAATAAATACCGTAAAAAAAGACAAATAATTAGTAAAATAGATAACCTATCCCCTAGTTTTTGTTTTCCTTCTCAAATATCAATGTTTGGTCAAACAGAATTATTAACATTCAAACTCTATCATCATAAATTTAACCAATACGATCCGGCTTAATTGAAATTCTTAAAAATGATAAAAAAAACTTTTATTTTTTCTCCCATAATTTTCAAACTCAAACTTAAAATCACTTATTAGGATGGATTACACTTGTTATTTGGATCGACTCTAATTTAATTCTTCTTATCAATGTAATTTGAAGAGCTACTCCTTGTGATTAAAGTAGTCAAAATAATGCAAATGTAACGTACAAAATTGAATATAAAATTGCGTGGAGTGGAGCCAACTTTCTTTAATGACATTGCTTCTCAAAGAAAGAGGCCTCTTTCTTTCCTTAGTAGACGTATCTATCGCATAGGGTTGTTTCACCATTTTTCTGTTTCTCTTCTGCTTAAATTCTCTACACCAATCATTATATTATTAATAAAAAACACGTGTATATGAAAAAAAAAATAAAAAATAGACATTGATTTCAGGGTTGAATAATTATGAACAATGCATCATTGTAACCGACACCTTCTAAATGACTGAAGTTGATCTAGAATAAGCTTTTGTTCTTGGTTTTGCTTCCCAATCAGAGATGTAAAAAACGAGTCCTGAATTTGATGCCAATGATATTTCAAGAATGTTAATTAATATAGCAGTATCTTTGTTAATTATATGGTCCTTAATTATGTTTACTGAACAGCCATAACAAATGTTCAAAGATTAATTTGACCCCAGCTTATTAGATTTCCTTATGAGGTTTCAACACCCTTTGGCTATATAAGACTAGGTAGGCTTGGGGTGTGAGATTGATTTATTAGAATTTATAACAACAATAAAGATTTCATTTCATAAATTTCTACTATCAGAATAAAATTTCTACCAAAGCAATGATTTAGCCATAGTGACACTAGGTAGATACAATCTTGAAACAATAAATGTTGAGTTTAAACATAACTAGAACCACAATTCATTAATTGAAACCCCTCAAAGACAACTTTTAAGTATAGTACCCAAAAAAAAAAAAAAAAAGCTTACACATTTTATGTAACATTTTTACTATATTAATCCTTTTGGTGGTTTGAAGTTAGAAATTGAAAATTGTCATCATTCACTATGTTACTTTACAAAAATATTATTTGGACTGCTTAAAAGGTGTAATCATCTTATCACTCATTTCACAGCAAATTATGAGGCTCACTTTGTCAGAAGTGAATCCCGTAATGTGTTATGAGAGGAATGACAATATGTCTACACCTTTTAAGAACAAAGTAGATCCATGATGTATGAACTCAGGTTCACTTATCTCATAATACATTATGAGACTTACTTTAATGAAAATGTTCTCATAATGTGTTGTGACAAGAGTAATAATGTGTTTATAACTTTTAAATGATCCAAATAACCCTACTAATTACTACTTTAATAATGCAGATATGGATGTCATCTTTGCTAAATTATTTACAGTAAGTTAATGCCACCAAATTTACCAAGAAGCTTGAAAAAGTATCCACCAGACCACTGTCACTTCCTGAAGCATGAAGCGGTTGAACACTGACATTTACATTATACAAACCAACAATTTAAGAAGAACAACTTAGCGTGAGTTTGGAATGTTGTAAAATTAAACTTATTTTAACAATTATTTTTTAATATAATCGCTTATATGAAATATTTTATGTTTGAATACTTCAACTAAAAAGTAATTTTAAGATAATATGTTTTTTTTAATAAAAAAACAGTTTTATACGATAAATTACTAAAATGGGTACAAAATAATTATCGTGCATCTGAAATAGACCATGAGTTGGCTTTAGAAAAATATTTTGTGGACTAAATTGACATTTTAACTTTTTTAAAAACCAAGTTCATTAAGAAAAATTTCAGGACCAATTTAGACATTAACTCAATTTTTTTTTGAGAAAAACAAACAAACAAAGATTGAAGGGGTGGAGTATTGTTATAAATCACTCATTTATATTTCTTACTTTTAGTATAAATTTTATGCTTTCATTTATTTAGTGTAAAAATATCATTGCAATTATAATTATATTATACTAGCCAGCTTTAATAGACACAATTATATTATACTAGCCAACTTTAATAGACACTTCATTTCAGTTAAATATTGAATTATTGTTGTGCTGTCCACCCACATTTTTATTTTTAGTATAGATTTATAAAATTATTTTTTTGAAAAAGTTATTCTTAAATTAAAAACATATATAAGAAAAATAAAATTTTAAAATTTAAAATAATATTTAATTTCAAACAACTTCTTCCAAGTTTTTTTTTCGTACATTAGAAAAGAACTTCTTTTAAGTTATGATAGAAGATAAGTAACTACCAAAATTTAAAAGGATATTTTAAGAATAAAATAGTTGGACACAAAAAAGGTGGCTACCAACACTAGATAATAGATATTATATATATAGTGGTGCTAAGTGCACAATGGAATAATGTCCATTGCACAACCAAAGTACATATACGAACGGTACACTGAAATAAACGTGTGAACAAATATTTTTAAATAAATAAATAAATATTATAGAACCAATGAATAAACATTTTTACATACGAAAGAAAAATAAAACGAGACTCACATTGCATTAACTCGGGAAAAGTAGCGTCGCACTTTTCCCTCATAAACAAACATTATGGATGAACAAACATTACAAAATAAATAAACAAACATTATCAAACATAGAATAAATGTCACACTTTCTCTATTGCTACACACCCACTCTCTCATAAACAAATATTGCACCATAAAAAACAAACATTATAATACTCAGAAATAAACATTATAAAACTCATAAACAAACATTACAACATACAAACAAACATTACACTACACAAAAAATGAAGAATTAAACAAGCATTCCAATACACATAAACAAACAGTATACCAACACTAACGATTACACTACAAAGAAACAAATATTATAACACTAAAAAACAAATATTATAATACACATAAATAAACATTACAATGCACAGAAATAAACATTACACACAGAAATGAAGAAATAAACAAATACTACAACACAAATAAATAAACATTGCACCGCTTCACAAAACATAGTGAACAACTTAGATCAGAGAAGAATGTTCTCGTCTCTGTTCTCCATAATGCCTTAAGAAGAAAAAAAATGAATATAAACAAAAAAAAGCAAAAATGAAGAAAAAAGCAAGAAACAAAAAAAAAAGAACAATAAAAGAGTAATGAAGAAAAAAATAAAAGGTGCAAAATAAAAAAAAATAAATGAAGGTTACAAGTGAAATTTTTTTTAAAAAAAATGAAGGGAGAATGTGGAAAAAAGAGAGAAAAAAAATCGGACAAGAAGAGCATGAAAATGAGAAAGAGTGAAAAAGAGAAGAGAGAAAATTCACATTTAATGTAGTTACTTTTTGTTATACACATGGAATTATATATATTAATCTTGTATCCACATATTTCATATCTTTATCATTTTATCCTGTGTTCAATATATTTATGGGCTTTATGATTTTCTTAGTTGCATATTTTCGCAAACAAAAATGCTACATGTACACCTAATTTCATACACTCATACATACACCATTAATAATGTACAAACTTTATTCTCACGAGTGCACAAACATTACAAACTTGTATATAATACTATCAACTATACTTAATTAAGTGTACAAACATTACATGAGTTAAAACGCAAACTTTATGTATATAAGTACGAGGTGTATGTATGGTGTATAATTTTTGGTGTACGTGTAGCAGAACTCTTTGGCAAATGTTGCTGATCTTCTTCGTCAATTATTAACAGATTATGTAAATGCAAACAATGGCACAAAGAGCAATGATGTAATTTCTGTCGTGGGTAGAATATCAAGGTTTGTGTTGTGTCTCTATGGTTTATTTCATTAAGGTAGAATGGTAATGATATGTATACCAATATTGCAAAATAATTAGGTGGCTCTTATATATTTTTAATACTACAACTTATATATATATATATATATATATATATTATTTTATGAAGAGTCTTAACTTTTTTAAACTCAAGGACATATAATGATTATGGTGAATGAATATTAGTTGTGTTTACTAATTTTATTAAAATCTCAAGTTGGGTGATCTTTTTCATTTTATTATAATTCCATTTTTAATATAAATATTTATTTATTTTAAAATAAATAAATAAACTATATCACAATAGTAATATAAAATTTTATATCAACTATAGTTAAACAAGTCGCACATCACGCGAATATAATTTCTAATATTATATAATATTTGATAGTTAAGATCAATTTGATAAAACATAAAAAAAATATTTTTTATATCAAAGAAAGCAAACAACTTTTTTTTACTTAATGTCCAAAAGATAACTCCAACTTTTTTTTCCCCAACAAAACAATGATTTTTGGCTACAAAATAGCTTTAACTACTTTTTACTTTGTACCCACTTATTTACAAACATCTTTTTATGAAAAAAAAAGGTTGTTTCTCTTGATTGCCAAACATGCTCTTAATGTCACCAAAATCAACTAAAAAAACATTCGAATATAGCTCGGACACGACTAATTATAAATTTTTTATTTGGACACTTTTAAATACGTGTGACGGATAAGTGTCTTCGTATGTCCGCGATATGTCATATATGGGAACACAACAGTTTCATGAAGTGTCCATATTTCCTAGCTCACATCACATAATAAGAGTGTGAACGTGTTTCATCACATTTTAGGGTACAAATAACATTTTTTATCACACTATTAGAGCATGTACAATGGGAGATCTATTTTTGTCCATGTTTTGTCCCTACCATGGTTAAAAAGTACAACCACATCATTTTTATATTATAAAATATAAATAGAAACAAAACAATGTATTTTTTTTCTCCAGTAGAAGAAACCAACATTAGTCCTGTTATAGTTTTGCATGACCAAAATAATGTATAAAATATTCATATTTATCAAATATTTTTTTTAGTTGACTAGGAGCTGTCTGTTACCGACAACGACTAATTCATTGTTTTAATAAAATGTACAAATACATTACATTCTTTAGAGGGATCCAAGTGTCTAGGGACATGAGTCAAGTCCATCGTCCCTCCTCCAATGTCTCGATCCCTAATTCCTTTGTATTTTATCAAAAGGGGACTCTCAAATTTTACCATTGGACATATTCTAAGGTGGTGTTTGAGCTTCTATCATGAGAGAGAAAAGACAGAAATAGAGTGACACATGTCCCTCAAGTCTTTTTTTTCAAGGTATAAAAATTAATTTAAAATAAAAATAATTTTGAATTTTTCTTCTTTATTCTCTTCTTCTAACATGTTTGTCTTCCATATCTACTTTTGAGAACCAAATGCTACCTATTCGATTTGTCTCAGAAGACAAAGTTGGGACATTCGTTTTGTATGATTAACGAGGAAGGAAAAAGATTATATTTAACAAGGCTCTTACATATGTTTTGCGTTCAAAGGGACAAATTGTACTAGTTTAATTGTTTCTTCCACTTGAATGGCCTCAACATTATTATAATATTTATCTATAGGAAAAGCATGGCATTCACACATTGGTATTTGTTTCATTACTAATTGATCATTGAGGCATTTGTTACATTAACTAATTAGCAATGATATGAAAATCTTGAGTTGATAAGAAAAAGTACGATAACTTACAATTTGGGACGAGGAACCTGTGAATGGTTAAGAAGTAATGTTTTTCTAAGGCTCTTTATAGACTTCTAAGAGACATGCTTCATATGGATAATCCCAATTTCAATAAACTTCCTTTTGGTCGAAAGGGTTGGCAAAGTGACTTTTGGGAAAAACTTGCCAACCATTGCAAAAGGGAGTAATAGATTTGATATACCTGGCAGCAGCACTATCGTCTTGATAAATACTAATGGGAGATATTCCTTTCCAATTACAAGATGCTTCCATTGATTAACATGGTATAAGGAAGTTTTCTGAATTGGCTTCGCAAGTGCTCTAATTATTATTAACTAGCCAAATGATGGTGAAGTTGATATCAAAGTTCTAGATATTTCCTTATAGGATTTTCCAAAAATCGCTGTCAACTATTGGTATTGAATATTAATACACGCATCATCACGCAGTTAGGGAAGAACCAAATTGGGATTGGGACAAAGGTCATAAGTGGAATCAACTTGGGCCAATACGTTTACATCTCAAGGATGAGTAGATTCCCTTTTGCACTTCTAATGGATATTTTAACTCGTGCAAAATAATTATGGATGTAATGATTACATGAAGATTGTAGTTGTTTGTCCAGCATGTTCTTAATTCTCAATTTCTCATGTTATGTATCAAGGTGTGTTGTTCAAACTTTGCCAAACTAAGACCGTTTCTGCCTATTACTTAGAATTTATGGCACTATCCAATAGAGTGCATGGTATTCCAACAGAATCAATTTTAGCTTGTTTTATAAGTGGTCTCAAACCAGATATTAGAAGAGAGGTGATGATTCATTAATTAGAGTCGTTGCTCTTGCTAAAAATGTATGAGGACAAGTATACAACCAATTTTAAGCCTTCTTACATGGAGACTGAGGGTAGAATTATTCAACTGCAGTTGAAAGTTCAAGGAGAATACATCAATTGGTCAATATTCCTTTACCAATTTCTGGTGCTGATCTAATTCTTGGAGCAGGTTGGTTAGCTTCATTGGATACACACTGGGCCAGTTATAGAACTTCTATGATCAAATACTTTCAGAATGACAAGTTTTTCTCCTTGTAGGGCACATCATCAATTCTTCCTTCAGAAGCACAATTCCACCATATCAGATGCTTTCAGCATGCTGATACTATTGGTGAATATTATACAATGTGCTATTGCTATTGCTCAAGAAATTTGTACAAGCTTGTTTAGTGTGTCAGCAAGGTAAATTAGTGAATTCTTTACCAAGAGGCCTTTTGCAACCTCTGCCTATACTCGGGCAAGTGTGGGAGGATATATTAATGGACTTCATTGTTCAATTACCGCCGGCTCAATCATTCGCGATGATAGTGGCGGTGGTTGATAGGCTGACAAAATTTGCTCACTTCATACCAACAAAGGCTGATTACAACAACTCCATAGCAGACCTCTTCATTAAACACATTGTCAGTGTACACGACTTGCCCCACCGGTAAATAAACAAAAGTAAATTAACAATGCAATTGTTTTAACTAGATTGAATAATCTGCATAAGGAATATTCTTTTCTTAGTTGGGATGCCTTTCCAAGGTTCCAGTCATTTTATCTGATGTAGAATGAACTTGAAAGTATACGAGTTCATATGCTATGCTTTATAAGTCATATAACTAAATTCACTTGCAGGAAGTTCTTTTTATGTTGTTTGATTAATACATTGTAATATTGCTTACTGATTTGTGATTGTGATTTTCTTGGAAAAGAATTTTGCAAACCTGCATCATAAATGTGTACCATGTTTCTAAAAATCATGTGATTTCTTTTTTGTATCAACCGCAATGATGGAGATTCAATTGTTTTTTCTAGAATGTGTAATCACAATTGAGTGCCTAATTATGAACATGGTACCTAATTATAAAATGGTTATTC
The DNA here is from genome assembly GCA_003254905.1 of Nissolia schottii. NCBI lineage: Eukaryota > Viridiplantae > Streptophyta > Magnoliopsida > Fabales > Fabaceae > Nissolia > Nissolia schottii. The sequence goes on along the minus strand of QANU01077608.1, from coordinate 5,914 downwards.
CATTCAATACCAAAAATTTAAGTGATTAATTTTACAACAAAAGTTGGCATTGAATTTGAATGGCTACTTAGAGAGTAACATTAATTAATGGTGATGGTGCATGCATGTAATAATGTAAGGTGATGTGCCTAGAGTAAACGGTCAACTAGCTGTATCTCGTGCATTTGGAGACAAGAGCCTCAAGTCACACTTGCGGTCAGACCCCGATGTACAAAACACCGATATAGATGCTGACACTGAAATTCTAATCCTTGCAAGTGATGGACTCTGGAAGGTGAAACAAAATTGGTATTGTTTGTTTTCACGGTTCTTTCTTTTAGTTAAAAGGTTTCCATATTAAAAAAAAATTGAAAAAAAAAACTGGCTTTTTTGCATGTGGTAAAAGCAGGTAATGGCTAATGAAGAGGCAGTGGATATTGCTAGGAGGATGAGGGACCCACAGAAAGCAGCTAAGCAGTTAACGGCAGAAGCACTAGAAAGACATAGTAAAGATGACATATCATGCGTTGTGGTTAAATTCAGGTGCTGATATGAAGGGTATAAAGACATATATCACATGCTAGGGGTTGGGTTAAACCTCACTGAATTCTTCTTAATAGATAATTTGCAAAAGGAGAAAAAGGAAAAAGGGTTTTGTCAAGCTGNCCATCTAGAACAAAACAATTGATCATTCATTCATTCTTAAATTACAGTAAAAAAACAGTAAAAAGGGTGTTTTCACAGTAAATAGCAGTTGCAACAATAAAATTCTACCCAGTGCAAGGAGGAGCACTGCTGCTTCCATCACAATAGACTCTGCCTTTGCCAACAAGTTTGTATGTCCTTCTGCTTCCTCAATGGCCAAAAGGATACACAATTTTCAAAAAAGTGTTATACACTTCCCTCTTAGTGTGTTTGATTTCAATTAAGAAACCCCCAAAATCAATTTGAAAACTCTAAAGATGAAAAATAAAATCACTTTTAAATTAGTTAGAGTTGACTTTAAACTAGTTCCGCCAGTTAAAAAATCATATAAGATGATAGTGTATTTATTCTCTTGCAATATTACTAAATGACATGAAGAGTTTTTGTGCAGATGTTGATGAATTGTTAATGGCCATTAGATTTTCATGATAACAATACATAGGTGCGGTAAAACATGAGTGTTCAAAAGCAACTTAACCTAATTGTCTTTCGTCAAATATTGTGGCACAAAATTTTGAGCCCCTAACAATCCATCATTATTGGCTCGAAAACTCTGTGCTATTTAGTAATGAGTGATGCAAACCGAGTAAAATCAAAACCGTCCAAACATCATATAACTATAGAAACAATTTCCTTTGGTAATAATTATAACAACAATTTTTTTTAGTTATATCAAATTACATANATTCAAATTTTGAAACTAAACTATTTCGACTGCTTTTAAATGAAATAAACTATCACTTTTGGTCTAAACTATTTCGACTGCTTTTAAATAAACTAAACTATCACTTTTCCATCCCTTCAAATATTGTGTCTCTTTTGATATTTTTACTTGTTTGATATATGTTATAGTACTATGACGAAGACTTGAAGTTTAAACAATATAAAATTTTCATTTATCTTATTACTTTTCATAATAGATCCTCTCATACCCTAGTTTGTGCAAAATTGGTGTACCCTGTACTCGTATCTATACTCGGTATCTATATCTCAAGCGGACCTATGCAAACATAGAACTCATTGAAGTACCTTTTTGACCATTTCATTCACAAGAACTTTCTGGTTTATCCCCACTTGCATTGCAAACAAATTGGTTGATGCATTTTCCTTCATCTGTTCAAACATAACTTCAAACTATAAAAATTGTTAGCAAACCAAAACATGTTGTAAGCACTAACAAATAAATTTTCTCTCACAAAGTTGGAAGTAAATGCATGACCCTAATAATTTGTTCTCATAAGTAAATTTGAGTGGTCATGAACTAAGTGAAACTTACATCTATTGTGAGATGGCCCTTTTTGGTCTTAGGTGGGCCCCACAAAGGCCTCATTTCCAAGCTAGATGTATTGGAGAATACACTTTCAGGCCATGCCTGAATTCCATTAGGCCTGCACTGGTTCTACCAAAAAAGGTAAACAAATGTTATATGATCAATGACGTACCGCTTGCTAAGCGTCTTAGGACGGAAAATACAGAGATAGTAATGACAAGAATGTGTTTGGAGAAGGGGACGGTGACAAAAACCTCAATTGTCTAAAACAATATGTAATGTACTTGCAACAATATATACATTCTGGTTTAGGTAAATCAGGGAATAGTGAAAGATAATGAACCTTGCATTAGGCTATGCAAATCATCCTACAAAGCCTATAAGGAGAACTTGGGGAGAACCATGCCCCAAAAATTAGTTATTGAAATAAGAGAGTTCAAATCCTTATAAGCCTTTGTCACGAGGCAATAATCTTCAATTATCCTATCAGAATCCTCTATAGATAGTCATTTTTCGTTGGTCGGCTCTCAATGAAAGCATCATTTATATTGAGCATAAGAACCTTAAAAGAACCATACCATAAAATTAGTTATTAGAGTGAAAGAGTCAAGTTCTACATTCCCATGAAGGTAGCCTTCTCAATATACGACTCGTTACAAAACCTAAATTTTTTCAAACTTGTAGGAAAACTCCTTCATCCACTCAGACACAGAGAACATAAATAAAGGAACAAAGAGCATAAATATTGAGAAGAAGAACCACCCTCTCCCTTTATGAGTTTATAGTAGATATCCTGCCAAGTTTCTGGTAAAATCTCTTTATTGAGAAGTCATGGTGTTTTCTCATTTCTAATACCCACTTCGCAAAATCACATTTTGAATTTGATTTTGTTGTGGCAACCACCAATACTATCAAATTCTAAATTCGATGGGTAGGTGTGGACACATTCAATTGATTGTGCTAGTTTTGTGGTTCAACTTCTTATAACTTGTCACTATAACCTTTAAGATTATGGATTCGTGCTGGGGGCTTCATGCCCTTAGAAAAATATCCACATCTTATTCAGTAAAAACCCATCAATTGGTGTTCACAAACCACTATTATACTCTCATGCTCTTAGAATTTACCCTAGACATTGTTGCAAGATAAAGGTTGCATTCCCTCAAATTCTTCCCATGACAGAAAAACTCCACATGGATTTTCAACTTTAGCAAGCCCATAGTAGTCATCACTAGATGTGTCACACCCAAAACCACACAAAAAATAATTGTAACTTCTGACCTGAGAAAGTTGTTGGGAGCAGAGTGGGAGCCAACGTTTGTCACGTATGTCATCTTATCAATTTCTTTTTGACTCTTCTTTTTGTGTTCTTATAAATTATACTTAATGGCGGCCATTTCTGTTGGAGTAAAGGCTTTCCTTTGTATGGCCATAACTATGGGTCAGTTCTTGAAGCAATTGACAAGATGGAAAATGATCTTCCTGGATCTTGTAGGTTAGCATGATGTTACCAATACTAAGTTAAACAAATCATTGCTTGCATTCCCTGAGCAATGATTTGTTTAATTCATCTAAGTCAAACATGAAAATGTTTACTTGTTCGTTCGTGCAAAGTTGTGAATGCAAACCTCTTTTATCTAATTCTGGTGGGGATAAGGTTATACATTATCTTATGAAAGCATGTAGATTTAAATTCTAAACTTTGTGTGTGGTACAATTTTAAGTGTCAATTAAAAGTGGTCAGAGGGAAATATAACATCGTGGATGATGTTCAATTTCTCATTAAAATGTTTTTGTTTCATGAAAAAATTCTAATCGTAATTAGTAATTATAAAGTCACTTTGCTAACTGTCAACAATGTCTCAAAATTTATGGCTCTCATTGATCATCAGATTTAACCATGTTAGACGCAATAAATATAACTGGATGTCTTAGAAGTTTGAAGGTAGAACCCGTCCATTACGTTTTGATTGGATGACTTTCATGACTTTCATGGACCCACAAGGTGTTTTGATTTATTCTCTCCCGTTCCTTTTCACTACAGTTGGTCCATCAATGTGATGCGAAGACTTTGGACTATGCTAATCAGTCTACCATGAACATACAACGAAATTCACAAGACAATGGCCCTGCATGCTGCATTTTGTATATAAGTATCAGCAATATCCTATGCATATTCATCATCAGCCTCTTGTTAGTTGCACTAGATATATATAGCTATCATGTTTGCATTACCAAAGCTTCGCCCCATGATGGTTGTACCAATTTGGTGGCTTCTTCTAATGTACTTGATGAGTCCCTTCCTCATTGCCTCTTCAGCTGCAGCAGCAACAACAATCCAAGAAAGCGAAGCAAATGCTTTGCTGAATTGGAAAGCCAGCTTTGACAACAAAAGCCAGGCCTTGCTCTCTTCCTGGACTGCCAATATAAGTACCTGCCATTGGGCTGGAATCACTTGCCACTACGATTCCAAATCTATCTCAAAGCTAAACCTTACACACTTTGGACTAAGAGGTACACTTCATACTCTCAATTTCTCATCACTTCCCAACATGGTCACTGTAACCATAAATTTCAACTCTTTTCATGGAAGCATTCCCCAACAAATTGGAATGTTGTCTAATCTTGAAACTTTTGACATCTCCTGTAATGACTTCTCTGGTCCCATTCCCAAAAGTGTTGGTAATCTTTCAAAACTCTCCTATCTTGATCTCAGTTACAATGACCTTTCTGGCAATATTCCTCAAGAAATTGGAAACTTAGTCATGTTGAAAACCATGTACCTTCATGAAAATAACCTCTCTGGTTCAATTCCAAAAGAAGTTGGAAATTTGGTTAACTTGGTCGATCTTGAACTTGCTATAAATAATCTCTCTGGTCCAATTCCGCCCACTATTGGGAACTTAGTCATGTTGAATACCATATATCTTTATAGCAACAATCTCTATGGTTCAATTCCAAATGAAGTTGGAAATTTGGTTAACTTGGTTGACCTTGAACTTTCTGAAAATAATCTCTCTGGTCCAATTCCGCTCACTATTGGAAACTTAGTCATGTTGCAGACCATATATCTTTTTGAAAATAAACTTTCTGGTTCAATTCCAAATGAAGTTGGAAATTTGGTTAACTTGGTTGACCTTAAAATTTCAGAAAATAATCTCTCTGGTCCAATTCCTTCTACTATCGGAAATTTGGTTAACTTGGTAGAGCTTGCCCTTTCTCAAAATAAACTTGTTGGTCCTATTCCTTCCACTATTGGAAACTTGACAAAAGTCACCACACTAAGGTTATTCTCAAATGAACTTGGTGGAAACATTCCAAAAGAAATGAATAGGCTCACCAATCTTGAAAAATTGGAGTTAAATGATAATAATCTCATAGGGAATTTGCCTCACAATATTTGCATTAGCGGAACACTGCAGCACTTTACTGTCTTTAATAACCATTTCATAGGTCCAGTTCCAAATAGCTTGAAGAACTGCTCTAGTCTTATAAGAGTTAGGCTTGAACAAAACCAGTTGACAGGAAACATAACTGAAGATTTTGGTGTGTATCCACATTTGGACCTCATTGATTTGAGTGACAATCATTTTTATGGCCATCTTTCACCAAATTGGGGTAAGTGTTACAACTTGACAACCCTCAAGATCTCTCACAACAATTTATCAGGTGCTATACCAGCAGAGTTAGGGCATGCTTCCAACTTGCATATACTTGACTTATCATCAAACCATCTTATAGGTGAAATTCCGAAGGAATTAGGCAACTTGACTCCCTTGATCAAGCTACTTTTAAGCAACAATCATCTTTCAGGGAATGTTCCAATACAAATAGCATCATTACAGAAACTTGAAATCTTGGAGCTTTCTGCAAATGATTTTAGTGGTTTCATCACTAAACAAATTGGAATTTTGCCTAAGTTATTGAACTTGAATTTGAGCCAAAATAAATTTCAAGGTT
>QANU01077598.1:377672-466064 GCA_003254905.1 Nissolia schottii | reverse complement strand
AAGTACAATCCACATCTCCTTTCTTAACAAGTTTTCTAATTAATCTAAACTTCACACTCAATTATAATTTTGCAAATGAATATTGGTGGCAGAACACATCATCTTTGTAATTTTGTGTCACAGGTCACCCTAATTTAGATATTAGGTTATTAGCAACGGTGGTCAAGGATTAGAGGTGGCTTGATAATTTTCTTAAGAACTATTTCTCTCAATAGTTTAAGTTATTTGACAAAAGAAATAAAATGATTTTATATCTTAGCAGCCCCCTCGTGCAAAACTTTTTTGGTGTAGACAATTTTTAGAAATGGTGATCAACAATAATTGAAGTCTAAACTTTTTAATCATAGAAACTCTGATATTATATCAAAAATCATTTCTTCCAAAAGCGTAATTCTATCTAGGATTCAGCAGAACGCATCAACCTTATGTATTCATGTCATACACTTTCAATTGAATTATAAATCACATAATTATTTAGACTATTTCTTCCTTTATTAATGGCACAGAGATTACTACGTGGGAATATCTTCTCTAGAAGTAACTGTACCCTTAGAGCAATGCTGCACATTTCGCGGAAGCATGGCAAAACTTGATGCCAGATCCGGAGCCATCTTGTGGCAAACCTATATGCTGCCAGATAACAATGGCAAGAGAGGAGAGTATTCAGGAGCAGCCATTTGGGGTAGCAGCCCCTCCATTGACGCTTACAGAAACCATGTTTACATTGCCACAGGGAACCTCTACTCTGCCCCACCACGCATATATCAATGTCGTGAGAGGCAGAACAATAGAACTTCACCTACTCAACCGGACCAATGTGTTGATCCAGAGAACCACTCTGATTCGATCTTGGCCCTTGATTTGAACTCCGGGAAAATCAGATGTTACCACCAGCTAGGAGGGTATGATGTGTGGTTTTTCGCATGTAGTAAGCATCTTCTCAATTTTTTCTATGATTGGTCAACAAACAGTTCATAACCTCTCCCACAAGTACAAACATGAAAGGTGATATAGGATTCCCTTGCCTTAATCCCTTATCCATATTAAACAGTGCAATTTGAACCCCCTTCACTAGAATAGACATAGAAGCCACCCTCATACAACTCCATATCCACTTCCTCCATTTTATTCCAAACCACATTCTTTCCAACACATGCTGAGTCATATGCTTTTTTGGAAATCTAGCTTCACCAAGAGAAAGACGAGTACTTCTTTCTTTGCTTTCCTAAGCCAATGTACTACATCATAGGCCATAAGAGCTCCATCATGACTTTGTCGACCTTGAATAAAGGTTGATTGTTCCTCACCTACCAGCTTAGGCATCGCTTACTTTAACCTGTAGAGATTTCCAACCATACTGATTGGCCGAAAATCTTTTACATCTGTTGCCCCATCAAATTTCAGTTGGAGAGCCACCCAAGTTTTATTTTGATTTGGTGACAACTCTCCAATTCAAAAGAGCTCTAAAACTTCAACAAAGTCCTTCTCCACAATTCCAAGACTCCCCCACAAAGTTCAAATTAAAACCATCATGCCCAGGAGCTTTTGATGGTTCACAGCTCCAAACCACAGGCTTTACCTCCTGCTCAGTCGGTATCATTTCCAGTCACAATCTATTCTCTTCTAAAATTATTCTTATGATACCATCCTAAAAATGAATAAGAGGCCAACATTTTGTGCACACAATTCCATAAAGAACTTCCACACCTCCTTTTTGGTGTTCTCCGTTCTTCCATATTTTTGCTTCTCCTTTTAATGGTTTCCATGGTATGAAAATATTTGGAATTTTTGTCCATACCTTTGATACGGTTCTCCCTTGACAATTGCCTCCAATATTCTACCTTTCTAGCATGCCATAAGTCGAGATAACTAAGAAGAGCCAATCTCCTTGCGATCAGTTCCTGTTCTTGACTTCCATCTTCCAAGGCAGTATCCACCTTGTAAACCTCATTCTCCGGCTCCTCAATTTTATGATCAATGAAGCCAAATGAACATTTATTCCATTTCTTGATTGGTTGATTCAATCTAAACCAAATATCTGATGATATAAGTGGTTTAAACCCCAAATCCACCTTTTTTGATTGTAACAACAAGGTAGTATGATCTGATCTGGAACATAAACCTTTCTCTTAGGTGAAGAAGTTCATTCCAAAAACTCTGTTTTTTTCTCCCACAGCATATGTGTTCAATAAACCAGAACAATAATACATCTAAAATCTTTCCCCTTTTATTTCTTCCTCTTTCGCTAAAAAGTTTGGATCCCATATACACAATAAACCTCCCCTAGAATTAAATGCATCAACTATTGACCATTCATATAGTGACCTGTCTCAGCATTGTTTAATCTGGAACTGATTGACTCCTTCTGTTTTTGTTTCTACTAACCCTACAAATTTTATTCTAAAATTCTTCACCATCTTTCTGCCATCCCCCCAGACCTCTTATATTCCCAGTTCAATAAATTCATTTCCGTCGATTCATCCTTCTTCCTTAAACTCAAATGCAATCCTAATTCTTCTTCAATGTATTCCTGAGCGGGCATCAAACCAATCATTATGTCTGTCATTCTGAATTAGTCATTACTATCATCTGTTCCCCAAAGATAGTCAAAGAAAAACAAATACAAGGCCACAAGGACCATAGTTGAAGAGGGGGATCCCATATACACGTAAACAACATCCTAGTCATACGACAAATCTAAAGGGAAGGAAACCAAAGATAACCAAAAACGAGAAACTAAATAGAACAAAAACCTAAATTGGTAGAAAAAAAATTTAGTGGCATCTGAAGATTACAATGAATCAAAAGTTACCTTAAAAGATTGATTTCAATTTTATTTTTTTAGGGAGTAGTGTTTTCTTCGCGCCCCTCCTAAAGTTGGAACGTAACTAAGAGTTAGATACTCATTCTACTAAACACTGGATTACTATTACAAGTGATTGTCCTATCGTCTTCTTCATTCATTAAGCCCCTGGAAGTTCTAATTCAAAATTTACCATTGCCCAATCAAGAAGATAACAATTATCCTTTTTTTCTTAAAAAAAGAATATTAAAAATCCACAACGGGTACATGTTTATAAACTGTGGTAGTTGAGACATCTGCAAGGAACGAAAGGAATAACTCAAGAAGAATTCATGCACATAAGAATTGAATGGATCATACAACACAATGGACATTTCAAACCTATGTTAAGATACAAAAAGTGGGTCATGTCAAACATTTTTATCATGCTATATATATCCCATAAAGTTTATATTTCACGCTGTATGCAACATAGCACACATATCAAACCTATGTTGACATCGTTTTTCTGGTTTTTTTTTTTTTTTAATTTATCCATCTCATAATACCCTAAGTAATTGCATGTTTGGGAACAATATTCTTTCTTCGAGAAAATCAATATTGTTTAGATAAATGATGAAAACTAAGCAACTTGGTTTTCAATGTGATCAACCACTTTTGAAATAAATTACATGTAGATAAATGAGGGGGAAAGAAAAAGGAAATAAAGTTTGGAATAGTTTGTTCCAACTTGCGTGTAGATAGATAGATGCATTATGTTAAGAAAACAATGTGTCACTATGTTGAATTATATATTGGTTTATCCTTGAGCATATTTTAATTTGGATATGTGGTTTTTATGTAAAGAGAGATTGTATAGTTTGCCGACCTCTGTTTTTTTAGTTCATGAAATTATGAATATTCCAAAGTGGTGGTATATTATATAGGTGTATTCTTTGGTGTCCATGTTTGGTTGACTAGTTTTTTTTTTAAAATTAAATCCTTAAATTTGAACAAAAAACAGTGAAAGAATATTAAATAACCATGTAATTTAAGAATTTGATTTTCATATATAAAAATTAAAAAAAATTACATAACCGAATATAAATTAAAATATCATTATCAATGTTCTTATAATTAATTAATAATTGTAAATTAATATAATGCTCAATTACATTTTTTGAAGTGCGAGGATATAATACCTATATGAGGAAGAAAAAAAAAGTCCACCTATTACATATGTGTACCAAACTTTGAACATTTCTATTATCCGTAAAAATATTTATTGATGGTGAAGTAACATGACCCACAACTTCTACCGAGTCTAGGATTCTCATCAAATCCTCCGTTTTGATCCTTCAAACCATATAATCCACCTTCAATTTTAAGTCACACTTTTCCAGGCCCTAGTTGGTATTTTCATATGTTCTAAATCAATTTGGATTAGAAAAAAAATGTATAACCCTAACAATCGCCTCCCACGATAACTTGTATGTGAAGAAACAGCCTATTCACCAGTCAATTTTTGGATTAAACTGTCCGTATGATCTTACGTATGACTTACCGTAACTTACCGTACATTTATTAAAGAATGTTAAAGTTGACATTTGTCAAAGGACAATGTTGTTAATGGATCAAATCCGTACAGTTTTTGTATAGAGTCAAACATTCCTCCCTCTCTAGTGAACTAACTTTTAACACTGAGTTTAATTCATTCTATTCTTAAAAATATATTTAAATTTACCACGCATTTAATATTAAGTTTATTTTTAAATATTTAGTCATGCAAACTTCATATTTTATAATCCGTCTTAGGTGTGAGTTAAGTTCCATGTTATTTTAAGATATATATAAGTTAAAATAATTTTTAATAAGATTTTAGAATTGAGTTAGACTTTTTCAATTTTAAAAAAGAAAAATGAAAAATGGATAATCTCTAATCATGATAACATAAATATTGTTAGTAATGTGAGCATAAAGTGACCTTTGTTTTAAAATATGCAAACACATTTTTTTAGATAAATTTAAAGTCAAAAGATCATCCCCAATAAATTGAAGTGAAACGATTTAGAGATCGCACTGTCTCTTCGAGCATACGCTTGGGAAATTTTTGTTAATTTCTACAAGCATTCATCTTGCTATCACCGTCTAGTTCCAGTTGCATGCATGGCAACATCTGAATTCAGCACAAACTTGGCTTTTGGTTTATTGTTGTTTTGTGCTCATGTTGTATTAGTCTTTGCAAACGTATAATACTTGTCACCCCTTATCATTCATTTCATTTGGTGTGAAAATTCGTCGTATCGATTCATATCCTATCTATCATTGAATCATAAGATTTTAATGCGGTTCATACCCTAATAAGATTCCATCTAATAATAGATGAAATATGAATCGCCACGATATAACATTTTTTTTCAAATTAAATCAATTTAATTTTCCACTGATTTCTTGATTTTAGTGTCTTGGACAACATTCACAAGACTGGCTGAACCATGGTGGAGATTTGATGAACAAAAGATACGCCAACAAAGAGTGTAAGATCAACCCTCAAACAGCACCAAACCTAAGTTTGAAGTGGAAATTCATTGCAGGCAAAGACATAACTGCTACACCAGCCATACATGATGGCACCCTTTATTTTCCAAGCTGGAATGGTAATATCTATGCAGTGAAAGAGGATGATGGATCCCTTGTTTGGAAGCAAAATTTGACTGAAATGACAGGTTTTAGTGCCACTGGCTTTGTCTACAATGTCAACTGGACAGTGGCAAGAGCAACTCCCACAATAGCAGGGGATTTGGTGATTGTTGGAATTTATGGCCCTGCTGTTGTTATTGGTCTGAACAGAGCAAATGGTAAGCTTGTGTGGTTGACCTATTTAGATCATCATCCTGCAGCACTCATCACTATGTCCGGAACATACTACAAAGGGTTGGTACAATTTCACATCTTCAATTTCTTGATTACAATAACAAAGCAACAAACCTAAATCATTCATGTCTTTGTCTCACGTTTTTTTTTTTTCTCAATTGAACCATCCGCATCTAAACCTTGTTATCAGGACTTTTTTCGTTCCCAAAGCTTAAGTTTGAAACCACTAGTTTATAGACCAAGACTTGCACCACCTTGACTAATTCCACATTGATTTTGTCTCGCTAACTACTCCTTTGTTTATTAATGAAATTGAGTTAATCTATATTATAATAAATCGAGCTTTTACATCATCCTTAACTAAAATGATAATATTTATTAGGGTAAAATGCACTGATATTCCTTGAAGAGAAATGATATTATGACATTTATTTTAAGCAATTATTAAACAATCACACTCATAAAGGTGTAGGGCCCAACTGATTTGCTCGCCTTACATCTTTGTGAGTGTAATTGTTCAAAATAGTTGCCATAAGAGCATGAATCTTCCTCGAACCTAATTGATGCACATCTTCCCTCCTATATTTTAAAATCACTTGTTTTGGTTTGACCCTTATGGTTGTGCATTACACTCCACAGAGGTTACTATGTAGGAACATCTTCACTAGAAGAAGGTGTAACCACCATTGACGAATGCTGCATATTTCGCGGAAGCATGATAAAGCTCAACGCTCAATCAGGCGCTATCTTATGGCAAACCTACATGTTACCAGATAACAATGGCAAGAGCAGAAGGTATGCAGGAGCAGCCATTTGGGGTAGCAGCCCCTCAATTGATGTTCACAGAAACCATGTGTACATTGCCACAGGGAACCTCTACTCTGCCCCACCAAACATACTTAAGTGTCAAGAGAGGCAGAGCAATAGGACTTCACCTATTGAACCCGACCAGTGTGTGGAGCCAGAGAACCACTCCAATTCAATCTTGGCCCTTGATTTGAATTCTGGGAAAATCAAATGGTACCGCCAGCTAGGAGGATATGATGTGTGGTTTTTCGCATGCTTTAATGCTTCGACTTCTGGGTGTCCTCCTAGAGGTCCCACCCCAGATGCTGATTTTGGGGAGGCACCAATGATGTTGACAACAAATGTAAATGGAACTATGAAAGATGTTGTTGTTGCTGTTCAGAAAAGTGGCTTTGCTTGGGCTTTGGATCGCAACAATGGCAACCTCATCTGGTTTACGGTAATAGATGCATAATATAGTACATAGGCCAGTTTTTATACATTTATTGTTGTTAGTATGATTATTTTGTGTAGAGTTTATTATTACATTAGTAAGCCACAATCTAAGTTTGGTCCTATGAATAAATAAGTTTGGTCCGGTCAAGTTCGATAGAATCAAACACCTTGGTAAAGCTAACATGAAAGATCTGTTTCACTACTTAGAGTAATTGGTTGTTCAATCTTTATGATCTCGAAACCAACATGTCCCAAGCTTAGCTTATATTCATATATTAAGAAATCTTTAGCCTTTACTTGGCCTAATAATAGATCGGAGCTAGTTCAAAACTCCTTAACACTTGTTTTGTTGTTGTTTTGTAGGAAGCTGGGCCGGGTGGGCTAACGGGTGGTGGAATATGGGGTGCAGCTACGGATGAAAGGAGAGTTTACACAAACATTGCTAATTCAGAGCGCAAAAACTTCACTCTAGCACCATCAAATATAACCACAACTACAGGTGGATGGGTTGCAATGGATGCAAGAAATGGGAAAATTCTATGGTCCATTGCTAATCCTAGTAACAGCAGTGCCAGTGGCCCTGTTAGTGTTGCAAATGAAGTTGTCTTTGCCGGATCAACGGATAGAATGGGATCAATATATGCAATGAATGCTAATAATGGGAAAATTTTGTGGTCCTATGAAACTGGAGGCAGTGTCTATGGAGGCATGTCAATTAGCAACGGGTGCATATATTTGGGTAATGGATATAATGTATTTTATGGGGCTGGCTTGAACTTGAGTAGTGGAACCTCGTTGTTTGCCTTCTGTGTGTAACAAAATCTATGCGATCGATACTTGAATAAAAGTCACATTGCACTTTCTCTTATTAACAAAAGCTCAACAGTAGAGTTGATAGATGACTAAATTCCTTTAAACATTTGGCCAGTGAGTTTGATTTCTTCTGTTAATGTGTATAGCAATAAATTTTGTTGGAAGAAGTATATACGTGCAAACTTCAAAAGAGATTAATCACTGTAGTTGACAATAAGCATCTCTTGAAAAATCAAAATTCTATTATGATTTCGTGACTTAACAAGTTGTCATATAGAAAAGCAAATTACAAAATATCAGTGTCATGTTATTCCAATATAAATGCCATACCCGCCAAAAGAATCTAGTACAGAGAACTACTAAGAATTAAGGGCATTAGAGGTGAGCCAAGTAGTGAGATCATGCTAGGAGAAATTATCTAGTCAAATAGTGTAACATTGTGGTGCACATCAGTGGGATATGATACAAATTGGCTCAGTTTGTTGACTTCATAGGTTATGTCAGGCCTAGGAATAATCAAGCAGGACAATAACCTACCAATTAATCTCCAATAGTTGCTGCCATCTTGAAGTGAGTTGCCATCGTCAACAATCACACGCGAACCTCCACAATTGCAGGTGAATGCAGCAGGGCGATGATCAGTTATTTAGATGGTGAATTTTATCCATTTCAGTAGTTGAATAACAGATTCTAAAACTAGTAGTTACTAGCCATTAGAGACTAAGGCTAACTAATACATGTTATACATTATATGTATCACATGGGGAAATAGGACTTTTATATTAAAATTGGTCATGCTTCTTCATATGAAGAGAGATTAATATACGAGTCATTTTTTAGTGAAAAATGTCTTTGTTTTTCATCGGTAAGAATTTATCTATTGCCCAATAATACAAAGACATGTGGAGTTGATTAAAAAGATGTGATTTTTTTTTATGTCTTCTTCTCATAAGGGTAGTTTGGTCTTTCTAGACTTAAGTAAATCTTTTTTTAAAAAAAAAGAATTAAATCATTAACATTAATGTTAATATGAGTGGTGGTTAGTGTTGGGCAATAGAGAAATTCCCATCAGTGAAAATTAAAGAAATTACTCACTATAAGATGGTCATTATATTGTAAAATTTATGCATATATATAGATGCGTTATGTTTAAAAACAAATGTGTCACTATTTTATATTATATTGGTTTGTCCTTGAACATATACTAATTTAATTTGGATATATGGTTTCTAGGTACAGTAGTTTGACGACCTCTAAAGTTCAAATAATTGTTCATGAAATTCTGAACCAAATGTGGTGGTTTGAACATTTCAATAATCCCTAATTTTTTAGCGTGTGTGTGAGAGTAATACTAAGGATGTGTTTGCGAATTGGATCTATGAGAGAAATAAAAGGTTTTGATGGGCTTATGTATGATTTTGACATAAACAAATCATGATTAAGTTCTTCAAAATCTTTCTTTTTCTTTCTAAACTCAATTAGCAAACACACCTTAAATCTGTTCACTTTTATATATCATTTTTTACCAAAAATTTTGTCCAAAATTAGCCATCATTTGATTGGATTAAAAAATATTAATTGTTATCTTCTATCAATACTTTTATATATTATGAACTTTTTACTCTTGTATTAACTATTAAAGGATAATATAGTCTACACACTTAATATTTTTTTTAAGTATTTATAAATTAATTATTTTTTTAATCTATGTGCATTTATTCATTAAAATGTAACATGTATGATTAAAGGAATTGAAAATATTAGAGTTTAGGGTTAAACCCTAAAAAGAGGGAGTAGCAAAATTGTTGAAAATGTAGTTGAGAACATACTAGTAGAAGTTTGGGGGTTTAAGGTTTAGGGTATATGGGGTTGGTCCAAGTGGTAAGCAGCTTTGTATTCCTTAAACAATGTCCTGAGTTCGAGACTTTGTGTACGCATTTATCCCACTGGGAGACTCACCCGCTATAACTAGGTGCATGACCCGGGTCGACTCAGATTAATCAAGACTAAGCTTTGGATACCGAGCAGCCTAAAAAAGAAAAAAGAAGTTCTGCGACCAACCCTAGGCATTCAGGCATCACACTTTTCAGGCTCTAGTTGGATTTTTCATGTTCTGAATTAATTTGGACTACAAAAAAAAAGGTTTTTTTTAAATGGCGCCCATTAAACATTTTAAAAAGGGACATATTTTTATTGAAGAAATATAAATTTTAAAACCTCATTATATTTAATGCATTAAAAATATCATAATCTTTTATTTTTAATCACTTAACTTAGCAAGGATCTTTTAAAATATTTATTAACAAAATCCTAAAAAAATCTCTTAACCCCATAAAAAAAAAGGAGCAGTGTTATTTATATATCAAACATGATATACATATTAAATCTCTTTTTTCTCACATATTATGGAGTTCAAGCTCGCATCACATAATGTGAATGTAAATCACATAATATATGTGAAAGAAAAAATTTGAGGTATCAAATAATTTTATTTTTTTTTTAGAAAAGCAGGCCCCCAACGCACTCTTTTGTACGTGAAGAAAAATCCTATTGACCAAACATTATCTTATATTTCTCATTAAAGCTTCAGAAAGAAGAGATTGGAAAATTGGAATTCAATTTGGATTAAACTTCCCGTAGTTCTTACTTGTACACATTCTATTTAGTTTTCTATGCATTAAATTAAGTTCTTATGTATGACATACTGTACCTTTATTAAAGAACGTTTGTTAAAGTTGACATTTGTTAGAGTTCCGATTGCTAAGGGATAATGTGTAGACGACTTTTATATAGAGTTATGAATTTTTCTTCTCCAATGAGTTAGTTTTATTGAGTTAAATTCAGTATTTAATTTTTAAGATGAAATCAAAGTTTATCATATGTTTGATATTAATTTCTATCATGCTTAGTCCAACAAAATTGATATTACATATATAGTCTAGTCTTGATTGTAAATCCTTTGTTATTTTATGATATCCTTTATAAGATTTTATAATTGAGTTATATTCCCTCAATTTTAAAAAGGAAGAATGAAAAATAGATAATCTTGAATCAAGATGACACAAATATTATTAGTAAAACATTAACGTGAGGATAACGTGATCTTAATTTTAAAATATGCAAACACATTTTTATTTAAATATAAAGTCAAAGATCAGCACCAATAAATTGAAGTCAAAAGACTTTTAAGCACATTCATCTTGCTGTCACCTCCAGGTCCAGTTTCAAGCATGGCACCTAAATTCAGCACAAACTTGGTTTTTGGTATATTGTTGTTTTGTGCTCAGGCAGTATTAGTCTTTGCTTCAACCTCATATGTATGCTACTTCTCACCCTTAATCATTCTATCCTACTCATAATCTTTTTGAGGAGTATTACTACTACTCTTGTGCTTTCGAATTGTGTTATATGTACTCATTTAGTATGATAATTCATGCCAACTCATATCTTATCTACCACTGAATCAAGAGATTCTAATATATTTTACGCTCTAATGTTATCTCATCCAGTAGTGCATCAAGTGAGTTGACAAGTTTGACGTCAAAAAAGTACAAACAAGAGTAAACCATCAAATTCGTCCTTAAAATTGACAACATCCATCAAGTTCATCCCCAAACTATGGAAAGTATCAAATTAGTCATTTGACATCGGTTAAATAAGTCTCTCTCAAGAATTAATTTAATCGATTTTTGACAATCTTTTAGATTAATTTGATATTTCTCCTAACTTGGGGATGAGATGAAATTAACGGATGCCAACCTTAGGTACGAATTTGATGGTTTATTTGTACAAATAACATCTTTCTAAATAAAATGAATTTAATTTTGTATTGATTTCTTGATTTTAGTGCCTCACAAGTTCACAAGATTGGTTGAACCATGGTGGAGATTTCCTCAATAGAAGATACGCCAACAAAGAGTGTAAGATTAGCCCTCAAACAGTAGCAAACCTAAGTTTAAAGTGGAGATTCAATGCTGGCAAAGACATCACTGCAACACCAGCCATATATGATGGTACCCTTTATTTTCCAAGCTGGAATGGTAACATCTATGCAGTGAAAGAGGATGATGGATCACTTGTTTGGAAGCAAAATTTGACTGAAATAACAGGTCTTAATGCAACTGGCTTTGTCATCAATGTGAATTGGACAGTGTCAAGGGCAACTCCCACAATAGCAGGGGATTTGGTGATTGTTGGAATCTATGGCCCTGCTGTTGTTATTGGTCTGAACAGAGCAAATGGTAAGCTTGTGTGGTTGACCTATTTGGATCATCACCCAGCAGCAATCATCACCATGTCCGGAACATACTACAATGGGTCAGAAATTTCTTGATTACAAAGCTTTCTAAGTTCTAACTAATATGTCATTCACATTCACACATATTGTAACTTTGCAAAGAGTTGTGTTATTATGAATTATTTTGTGTATGCACATTGTGCTATTACATACACGATCTCCATTGTTATATAAGATTTTAATAGGCTCACGTCCTATTAAGATCAAATCCAATAATAAATAATATGTGAGTTGACACAACGTTCCACATAACACAAATATAAATAATATTTCTCATTTACAAAGTTCCTTCAAGTTAGTTGAAAATAAATGTGCGATTCCCTCCTAAATTTTAAAGTTACTTATTTTAATTTGACCCTTTATGCCTACTGTGCATTACCCTCCACAGAGGTTACTACGTAGGAACATCTTCGCTAGAGGAAGGTGCAACCATTGATGAATGCTGCATATTTCGTGGAAGCATGGCAAAGCTCGACACCCGATCTGGCACCATCTTGTGGCAAACCTATGTGCTGCCAGATAACCACAAGAAGAGAGGAGGGTACGCAGGAGCAGCCATTTGGGGTAGCAGCCCCTCAATTGATGTTCACAGAAACCATGTGTACATTGCCACAGGGAACCTCTACTCTGCCCCACCAAACATACTTAAGTGTCAAGAGAGGCAGAGCAATAGGACTTCACCTATTGAACCCGACCAGTGTGTGGAGCCAGAGAACCACTCCAATTCAATCTTGGCCCTTGATTTGAATTCTGGGAAAATCAAATGGTACCGCCAGCTAGGAGGATATGATGTGTGGTTTTTTGCATGCAACAATGCTTCGGTTTCTGGATGTCCTCCCGGAGGCCCTACTCCGGATGCTGATTTTGGGGAGGCACCAATGATGTTAACTGCAGATGTAAATGGAACCATGAAAGATGTTGTTGTTGCTGTTCAAAAAAGTGGCTTTGCTTGGGCTTTGGATCGCAACAATGGCAACCTCGTTTGGTTTACGGTAACACAATAGTTTTATTCATTTATTATTATTATTATTTTGTGTGGAGTTAATAAGGCTAAATAATAATCGTGCATGACTCATTAACAAATTGTAATCATCTGGATCAACTTTGTTTATTGTGGAGTTTTCTCTCTTTGATCAAAAGAAAGAATTTGTGTTGTATCATAATCTTGCTACAAGGCCATTTAATAAAACTCATAAAATGCACTATAAGGACACAAGTGAAGGTCAGGATGGAGAATATGATAAAAGAAATTGGAACCGAAAGTATTGGTAGGATTGAACATGTTCCTATCGTTACATGTCTCTAAAAACTTTATCAATTGAGTTACTAACACAAGACATTTGTCCATATTTCGAACATTCCAAGCTTATATGTGACACATTTATTAAGTTTATTCCAATATATAGCAAATTAATTCTGCCAATGTTGTGCTTTATTGAAATTTTTTTTCATAATCAGTTCCAAGTCCAGATAGAAGAGGGTGATTATGTTAGCTCATTGACAACTAACGTAAAACTTTGTCGAATCTTTGTGATCACAAAATAGTAGACTATTTGAACTTTGATTGTTGTATATGTCTCTAGCTAGCTTGTTACAAATTGAAAACTCATTAACAATTTTTGTTGTTTTGCAGGAAGCCGGGCCAGGTGGTTTTGCTGGAGGTGGAACATGGGGTGCAGCTACGGATGAAAGGAGAGTTTACACAAACATTGCTAATTCAGAGCGCAAAAACTTCACTCTAGCACCATCAAATATAACCACAACTACAGGTGGATGGGTTGCAATGGATGCCAACAATGGAAAAATTATATGGTCCATTGCTAATCCTAGTAACAGCAGTGCCAGTGGCCCTGTTAGTGTTGCAAATGAAGTTGTCTTTGCTGGATCAACAGATAGAATGGGATCAATATATGCAATGAATGCTGATAATGGGAAAATTTTGTGGTCCTATGAAACTGGAGGCAGTGTCTATGGAGGCATGTCAATTAGCAACGGGTGCATATATTTGGGTAATGGATATAATGTTTCTCTAGGGGCTCCCTTGAACATGACTAGTGGAACCTCCTTGTTTGCCTTCTGTGTGTAACTAAATTTATGTGATCAGTATTTGAATGAAAATAGCATTGAACTTTGTACTCTAAAATTATGACATTTTAACAAAGCTCAATATAATTGTTAGCTGGCTGAATTTTTCACACATTTGGTTATTTGGTTAGATGTTCCATTCTTAACGGAGTAGGCGATGAACACCATCAAAATTTAATTATGAATCTATGACTTATTATACTTAACAAGTTATCATATAGAAAAGCAAATTACACAATATTGGTGCCATACCCACCAAAAAGAGTATAGTAAAAAGTACTACTAAGTTGCGTTTGGTACTAGGGACAGGATAGGGGGACAGAAAATTCTTATATTTTTTGTACCTCACTGAAGTTGAGATAGAGGGAATAAAAAAAATTTTGCCTAAAGGGATACAAAATTAGGATCTAGGGACACCAATTTTTTGTCTTTATCACTATGTCCCTGGTATCCAACGCATTAGAAGTCACCAAGTAGTAAGTAGCAAGTAGTGAGATATATCATGCTAGGAGAAATTAAATGAGGAAGCCTTCCAAAACCCACACTTTTCCAAGGCCCTATGTTTGCATTGCAATTAATGTAGCTAAGAAAAATTGAAGAAAAAACATGGCTGATACAAACAGCTTGTATATGAAGAAAAGGGCTATTGACCAAATTAACATATTAATATCTTATAAATGTACTTCTCATTAGAGTTAAAGAACGAAAAGAATGGAAACCCGGAAGTCAATTTGGATTCTATACTAAAGAGAGAAATTCAGAAGGAAACGATTACTATCTATTACCAAATTGTTGGAAATGAAGTTGAGAACTTACGATTAGAAGCTCTGTGGGCAAGCCTAGGCATCAAGGCATCAAATGACGCCAAAAAAATTTATTGCATTCACCATTTGTTTTCCAACTTAATGCAAAAGAAAATAAAAAAATTGACAATTCCATACTCAATTATGGCTTGCACAAAAAAGTAAAGCCTGCAAGTTGTTTTGTGGGCTAAATATATAGAGCTTTATCATCATGCAGCAATGTTAGACTACACTAGCAAAATTAACACTTGTCCTCATATGAAGTTAACAAAAATCAAGCCAACACGTCACACTTTCTCAAATTTATTTTACATGGCAACCCCTAAATTAAGCACAAACTTGGTTTTTTTTTCCTTATTGTTGTTTTATGTTCATGCTCTTTTCGAGGACTATACCCTCACAAATTAAATAAAATTTACTTTCCTATTTTTATTTCTTGATTTATAGTGGCATAGGCAACACCAACCATATATGATGTTCCTGTCAACAATCACTTCTCTCAAAAGCTTTTGTTAAGAAGAAACAATCGAGTGATGTTAATATATTTCTTAACATGTCTCTTCACGCCAAAGCTCTTTTTGGTTAGAAGTGTTTTCTAATTTATGAGAAATAAGGGTCACCAAGGATCGAATTATAGACACCATGCTGACTCACTATATATTTACTATTGGACGAGATCTTATTAGGTGTGAGTGTCATTGAAATTTCATTTAATAATGTATATGATGTGAGTTTGTATAATGTTCCATGTAAAATGAATTTAAATAACACAACTCTTTGAATAAAAATAACACTATATTCCATTTGTTTTGTTTTAACTGTCCAAAACCATACACTACACATATCAAGGTAAGAAAAACATGTTAAATGCATAAAATAATATGAATTGACAAAATTATCCCTACATAAAAAAAAATTTCTATTTCCAATATAAATATGACTTTCTTTACCTCTATTATATTAATAAATGCTTCACTACAACTAAGAGTATGAATGGAAAATAAAAAGTAATTACACATAAACATTATAAATGAACAATATTTTAAAACTCTCGAAAATAAAAAATGGACCGTAAAATAGATGAATTACTTTGTACTCTGTCATGACTTATGATACTTGATGAGTTATCATAATTCACAGAGAAAAGAAAATTACAGTAAGATGTGTCATTATGCCAAGTTGTATTTTCAAGCAGTTTGTTTATGGGATGCATTTGCATGAGGTTAATTAAGTGAAGAAGGTTTTTTTGGGAGCAATTACGGGGAAAAGATTATGATATATTAGAAAAACATCTAATGAATGTGACACTTGTAGGATACTACAGTCGACATGGTCTTTTTATTTTATTTTATCAACTCATCATGATAATCCCAACTAACCCTGAGTTGCAGAACCAAAAGCAACCATAGAAGTAGAATAATTTTATTCATTAACAATAAAACTTGAACTATTTGTCTTTTCTTGTGTTTTTAATTAACAGTAATTGTTAACAAATTTTGATAAATAAAATTGCATGGAATGCAACTTTCAAAGATCAATAAAACTGCCAAAAAAGAAATAGGATTGATGGAAATTTTTTCGACCAAATTCTGATATTTGTATAGGACTGAGTCATAGGGGAAATCATACAAGCAAATGTAGGGTTGGCTCAAAGAGAAGACAATAATAAAGTAGGCTTAAAAAAGAAAAGACTAATAAAGTAGAATTTTGGTGCCATCTCTCCGCAACGAAATTTATGTGATCAATATTTGAATAAAAATAGCATTGCACTTTCTACTCCATAATTGTAACTTATTAAGAAAAATCAACATAATTGAAAGATGAAATATATATACTTTAATGATCTTTAAGCTTTGAGGTAGATTAATCACCTATGGCAATGAACAACTCCTAAAAAATCATAACTCTATTACGATTTATTTCTTATGATACTTAACCAAGAGTATTGTATAGAAAAACATCCACTGAGAGTCTACTAAAAAGAACTACTCTCCTTGTTCACAAATAAATGTCTTTTAAGTAAAGCATATTTGTGCACAAATAAGTGTTGTTGATTTTTATATAATATTAATTATTTTTTTTCAACTTTACCATTCTTCTATCTCACATATTTTATCATTATCTCAATTTTCAATAATGACGTTGGAGAGAGACAATTTAATAGAAAAAGAAATTGAGAAATACGAAAAAGGATAATTTTGATAAACTAGTAATAATATTAACAATAATTTATTAATAAGTGTATAAAAACTTTAAAAGACACTTATTCATACACAGAGTAAGCACTAGTAATTAACGGCATTAGAAGTTAGCCAAGCAGTGAGATCATGCTTGGTGAAATTGATAGATATTATTTATACTTATTATTTATAGGACACTGTGTTAATTCATAATTCATTTACCATAAAATGTGATATTAATGAGATTCACATCTATTGAGATCTTATCTAATAGTGAATAATTGTGAGTTAACACGATGTTTCATAAATAATAAATTCAAATAATGCAACTCGGTGTAATTAAATGATGAAGCCTTCCAAAATCAAAATCCAAAAGCCACTCTTCCAAGGCCTTATGTATGCATTGCAATTAATGTAAATATGAAAATTTGCATAAAAACATGGTTGATACAAACGAAAATGGCTATTGACCAAATTAACATATTATTTAGTTGTTTAACAAATCAGATCTTAAGATGTGCATGATTTTTAAAGTAGTAGGAGAGAAAATCAATTATTAATATTAATGTGACAAAATTTGATTGATTGGCAATTTAAAAGAAAATTACACTATTAATGCATATCAATTAAACTCATTAAGAAATTACTATCTTAAGCATATACAAAAATACTAAATGTACTTATCATTAGAGCTAAACATTCATGATGGTCTTAATTACTTGTACTCTATTTAATTTTTTTTTCTAAAACTTCTTATGTCTGACTTATCGTACCTTTATCAAAGAAAAATAGCAAATAGACTATCTCCTATAAAAGAATTAAAATGCGTTTAATATTATTATTGAAATATTGAATGCACGTAGAATAATGTGACCATTATTTTAAGAGCAATATTGTTTGAGCATAGTTAATTGGAAAATGTTAAAAGGTCATAATTTTTTCTTGAATTTATTGTTAAAATGAGGTGATTTACATTACTTTTATTTCATTTGGCCACCGCTTTTCGTTCATATATGTATGAGTTTCTCTTAAGATAAGCTTATGTTGTAATATGGTTAACATAAAAAGCACAAATAATTTAATAAACATGTGAAATGATACGAATAAAAGAATCAAGGAATTAACATATGGGTAAAGATAACAATTGACCATCTCAATAAAAGAAATATGATTAAAAAAATGGGCTATATTCCCCTTAAAACTCAAATTCTAAATCTACGCAAAATATCTCATTATAATTTTTTCAATGATATATATAGCCACAATAAAGACAAATTCTAAAGGAAATGATTATTACCTATTACTCTCTTGGTTTATAAATAGTTGTTCATTTTCCTTTTTACGTAGGTGTTAAAAAAATTATTAAAAACTCTCAACATAAGAAAAATAAGTGATATTATTTTACACAATTATTCTTATTTAAAGTGGATAAATATGAGTAATTAGGATTATTATAGTGCATAAATATGAGAAAGAAAATGTTTATTTAATAGAATATATTAGGAAAAAGAAATATTTAATATTATTTAAATTTTAAAGAAGATAAGTATGTAAATAAACTTAAAATAAGAAGATCAACAACTAAAAAGCGAAAGTATTGAGTTCTACGTCATCACACAGCAATGTTAGACTACAATAGCAAATTAAATTAACGTTTGTCCTTATATAGAGTTAACAAAAACCAAGCCAACACATCACACATTTTCAAATTCATTTTACATGGCGACATCTAAATTAATCACAAACTTGGTTTTTTGCTTATTGTTGGTTTGTGTTCATGTAGCAATAGTCTCTGCTTCAATCTCAAATGTATGATACTTTCCCTTTAGTATTTCCTAGTGCTTATTCTCCTTTTGAGGAATATCCTTGCAAATTAAATCAAATTTAATTTCCTATTTTTATTTCGTGATTTTAGTGGTTCAGACAAGACTGGTTAAACCATGGCGGAGATTTATTCAACAGAAGATACGCTAGCAAAGAGTTTAAGATCAACCCTCAAACAGCACCAAACCTGAATTTGAAGTGGAGATTCTATGCAGGCAAAGACATCACTGCAACACCAACCATATATGACGGTATTATCAACAACCATCTCTCCGAAAATCTTAAACGGTTAAGAAGAAACAATTAAATGATTTTATATATCTTTTAACACGCCCCCTCACATAACTCTTTTTGACTAGAAGCATTGATAATATTTTTTGAGAAATAAGGGTCGTCAAAGATTAAGCTCTAGACTATTGGGTCATAGCAATTCTAATATCATATCTAAAATCACCTCTTTTAAAAGGTTAAACTGTTACGTAGAGTCAGTTGAATGGTTTTATGTATCTGTGTTAAACAGGTACTCTTTATTTCCCAAGCTGGAATGGTATCATCTATGCAGTGAAAGAGGACGATGGATCACTTGTTTGGAAGAAAAATTTAACTGAATTAACAGGCCTGAGTGGAACTGGCTTTGTATCTAATGTGAATTGGACAGTGGCAAGGGCAACTCCCACAATAGCAGGGGATTTGGTGATTGTTGGAATCTATGGCCCTGCTGTTGTTATTGGTCTAAACAGAAGGAATGGTAAGCTTGTGTGGTCTACCTATTTGGATCATCATCCTGCTGCAGTTATCACCATGTCTGGTACATACTATAGAGGGAAAGTACAATCCACATCTCCTTTCTTAACAAGTTTTCTAATTAATCTAAACTTCACACTCAATTATAATTTTGCAAATGAATATTGGTGGCAGAACACATCATCTTTGTAATTTTGTGTCACAGGTCACCCTAATTTAGATATTAGGTTATTAGCAACGGTGGTCAAGGATTAGAGGTGGCTTGATAATTTTCTTCAGAACTATTTCTCTCAATAGTTTAAGCTATTTGACAAAAGAAATAAAATGATTTTATATCTTAGCAGCCCCCTCGTGCAAAACTTTTTTGGTGTAGACAATTTTTAGAAATGGTGATCAACAATAATTGAACTCTAAACTTTTTAATCATAGAAACTCTGATATTATATCAAAAATCATTTCTTCCAAAAGCGTAATTCTATTTAGGATTCAGCAGAACGCATCAACCTTATGTATTCATGTCATACACTTTCAATTGAATTATAAATCACATAATTATTTAGACTATTTCTTCCTTTATTAATGGCACAGAGATTACTACGTGGGAATATCTTCTCTAGAAGTAACTGTACCCTTAGAGCAATGCTGCACATTTCGCGGAAGCATGGCGAAACTTGATGCCCGATCCGGAGCCATCTTGTGGCAAACCTATATGTTGCCAGATAACAATGGCAAGAGAGGAGAGTATGCAGGAGCAGCCATTTGGGGTAGCAGCCCCTCCATTGACGCTTACAGAAACCATGTTTACATTGCCACAGGGAACCTATACTCTGCCCCACCACGCATATATCAATGTCGTGAGAGGCAGAACAATAGAACTTCACCTACTCAACCGGACCAATGTGTTGAGCCAGAGAACCACTCTGATTCGATCTTGGCCCTTGATTTGAACTCCGGGAAAATCAGATGGTACCACCAGCTAGGAGGGTATGATGTGTGGTTTTTCGCATGTAGTAATCCTTCAAGGCCTGGTTGTCCTCCTCAAGGTCTTACCCCAGATGCTGATTTTGGGGAGGCACCAATGATGTTGACTGCATATGTAAACAGAACCAAGAAAGATGTTGTTGCTGCTGTTCAGAAAAGTGGCTTTGCTTGGGCTTTGGATCGTAACAATGGCAAACTCGTTTGGTTTACGGTAAGAGATTATATATTACACATTAGTTGATTTGTTTTTCTAGTAATGCTGCATGGTAAAATATATATATATATATATATATATATATTTGTGGTTAGAAAACTATAGAGAAATTATAATGATTGTTGGGCTAAAATGAAGTGATGTAACTCATTTGTTCATCTAAAATCCAATAAGCATGATAACGATCTTAACAACCAAATTATGACATTTTCTTAAGGCCTAATGTTACCTTGTGACACATTAAGTTTATGACAAGATATGTAAAAGATTAATTCATTTTTGCAGCAAGCTGGGCCAGATGGGCTAGCAGGAGGTGGAATATGGGGTGCAGCTACAGATGAAAGGAGAGTTTACACAAACATTGCTAATTCAGGGCGCAAAAATTTCACTCTAGCACCATCAAATATAACCACAACTACCGGTGGATGGGTTGCAATGGATGCCAACAATGGGAAAATTCTATGGTCCACTGCTAATCCTAGTAAAAGCATTGCTAATGGTCCTGTTAGTGTTGCAAATGGAGTTGTCTTTGCTGGATCAACTGATAGAATGGGATCAATATATGCAATGGATGCTAATAATGGGAAGATTATATGGTCCTATGAAACCGGAGCAAGTGTCTATGGAGGCATGTCAATTGGGAATGGGTGCATCTATGTGGGTCATGGATATAGTGTTGCTCTAGGACCTACCCTTAATTTTACGGGTGGAACCTCATTGTTTGCCTTTTGTTTGTATTGAAATCTATATGATTTATGTTTGAATAAAAATAAATAACATTATACGCTTATTAAGATTTATGACACTTAACAAGTCATCATCACAAAGAAAAGCAAATTACACAATAAGAACAACATTACTACACTTCCAATTCTTTGATTTTCAGTGGTCTGCACCACGATTTTCACTTGTCTCATTTTTTATTGCTAAAAAAACCACTTGACACAACCCGATTCAATAATTTGGTCTGCTTTTTAATTTTTAACTTGAGTTCGGGTTATAAAATATTTGACCTAACACACTTTTTAGGCCAGGTTTAAGTCATATATATTATGGGTTGACTCCAGTCAACTAATAATTATTTAAAAGTTATATTTCTCTAAACTTGACAATTGTTAAATTTGTTAATCTCTTTGTTCCTCTAGTGCTTTTGTCCAGTCCTTAATCTTGACATAAAAAAAAGACTCAATAATCTCTAAAATAGACTAATGAGTTTAATGTTTGTCAAGTTCAAAAATTAATAAGTCCTTTTTTTTGTCTAATTTCGCACAAATATAAAGTCTAGGGACAAAATAGGATATTAACTTTATGTATTATAAAATATCTTAAAAATTTTATTTTATACTTATAAAATTTTATGACTTTATTATATATAATATAAATTAAAAAAAAAACACATCTAAAATTTACCAATATATATAATGTACAAATTTTTAAAAGCAATTTTAAAGTCTCGGTTTATTCCAATCATTAGTCAAATCATTACAGATCAGAATCAAGACTTAAAAAACTAGTCGGATAAGAAAATTGGGACAAGTTGAACTCTGGTCCAACCAAGCCATCTTTGGTAAAACCCACATGGAACTAAAACAACCACAACCCACTTTACCAAAAACGTAGCCACACAACCCGTACTCTAGTGCAAACCAAGCCCATTCTCAAAACGCCGTCGTCCTAAAGGCCACACGCTCATTCAGCTTCACTCCTCTCTAGTTTTCCACCTATGTTGAGGGTCTCCACATAGCTGCGCGAAAACCCCCCAGAAAGAAAAACCCTGACATGGGTTACCTTAGCAAAGCTTCAAAGACCTTAAGGCGATCGAATTACTTCTCTCTGTTACGCAATTCCACACTTTTCCCATTCAATCCGTTAACAAACAGAACAACCCATCATCATAAACAACTACAACGTGCACTGTTCTGTTCCCAGACACGACAACAAAGCACCAAGGAAAAGGGCAGTGCCATAGATTTGAGCAAGTACCCTACAGAGCTCATCAGGAACTTCTCAATCATTGCGCACGTTGATCATGGAAAGTCCACCCTCGCTGATCGACTCCTTGAGCTCACCGGAACCATCAAGAAAGGCCATGGCCAGCCCCAGTATCTCGATAAGTTGCAGGTACTCACTCTGTCTATGTTTTGAAACAAACAAAAAAAAAATTCAATTTTTAGATATGGGTTTGGTTTTTAGCAATGTCATGTGAAATGGGTGTTCCGAAACTCTGAAAAAGTTTCAGTTTTTCTTATGTGGGTTTGTTTTTTTGCAATGTTGTATGAAATGGGTGCTGGCCGAAATTACTAAAAGATTGAACTTTTGCACCGTCGTATGAAATGAGTGTTGTCAAAAGAGTAATGCTAATATAAGCTCGGCTTCACACATGACTTCATATTAAGCATTGAAAACTCATATCTATAAATATATAGATATTACCAAAATCATTGGTTATTATGATGTCATGTGTAGGGTTCAGGGTGAACCCAAGCCTATATTAACATTACTCTGTTCAAAATTGTTGCTTCTTGAAGAATGTTTTGTGTTAAACTAGGAGATGGAATGGGATAACAGGTCATCGGGTTGGTTGGAAAAACTGGAATTTTTTGTAATTTTAGTGGAAGATGTTGTATTTCTTTATTTTTATTTAGTATGGTGGTTGATTGGTGAGGTTTGAAATGTGGTAGGTGGAGAGGGAAAGGGGAATCACAGTTAAAGCGCAGACAGCAACAATGTTCTATAAGCACAGAACAAATGGTGATGTTAGTAGTGATGGAAAAGAATCACCTAGCTTTTTGCTGAATCTTATTGATACTCCTGGGCATGTTGATTTTAGTTATGAAGTGTCAAGGTCACTGGCAGCTTGTCAGGGTGTGCTTTTGGTTGTTGATGCTGCTCAAGGAGTTCAAGCGCAAACCGTTGCTAATTTCTATCTCGCTTTTGAGTCTAACCTGACAATTGTACCTGTAATAAACAAGATAGACCAGCCAACTGCTGATCCCGATCGGGTTAAAGCCCAGTTGAAATCGATGTTTGATCTTGACCCAAGTGACGCGTTGCTGACATCTGCTAAAACCGGGAAGGGTCTTGATCAAGTCCTTCCGGCAGTTATAGAGCGCATCCCTCCGCCTCCTGGGAAGAGCGGTTCTTCTCTTCGCATGCTTTTGCTTGATTCATACTATGATGAATACAAGGGGGTGATATGCCATGTTGCTGTTGTTGATGGCACCCTTCGCAAGGGGGATAAGATTTCATCTGCCGCTACTGGTCAGTCGTATGAAGCTTTGGATATTGGCATCATGCATCCTGAACTCACACCTACTGGAATCTTGCTTACTGGTCAAGTTGGTTATGTTGTAAGTGGTATGCGCTCAACCAAAGAGGCACGTGTTGGAGATACAATTTACCATACTCGAAACTCTGTAGAGCCTCTTGCAGGTATAGCTGCCATCTTTTATGTTCCCATCTGCAGACATTAGTTTGTCAGTTCTTTTGTTGGAAACTGTGAAATTACTTGTTATCTGTTATTTGTTTAAGATAGTTGGTTGTGAGACCCTTACATTTAGGCTATTCTTACTGTCCTTTACTACACCGTGTTTCTATTTTCTAGAATCTTGTAGGTCTCATTCACTTTTGCTACACTTGTTATTAACTGACTGTGAGAATGGAATGAGTTCATTACTTTGCTTGACCATTGTTAATTTTCCTTTAAAAATACGTATCTAAGTAATCAAGCTAATGTGATATTTATATTTATTGTTCTTTCTTTCCTCCTGTGTATTAGAACATTATCATATATACTATACTGTGTAGTGTATGTGGGTGCATTTCTTTGTCTTATGTATCTTATTTTTAAATTAACATTTGATAATTTTAAACTGTAGGATTCAAACCAGCAAAACATATGGTGTTCTCTGGTCTTTATCCAGCAGATGGATCTGATTTTGAAGCACTCAACCATGCAATAGAAAGGCTGACATGTAATGATGCTAGTGTCTCTATTACTAAAGAAACTAGCACGGCTCTAGGTCTGGGGTTCAGGTCTGGTATCTACTACTAAACGAATGGGGTGGTAATTTAGTTCTGCTGAAATTTAAAGCATAGCAAGCTGCATGTGGATTAGCTTTCTTACGTATCCCTTTATATTCAATCAGGTGTGGATTTTTAGGCTTACTTCACATGGATGTTTTTCATCAACGGCTTGAACAGGTAATATATCCCTAAATGGAAACCAAAATGATAACTTTATGTTGATAGTGAAGATATATTTTGCTAAATAGCGTACCTTCAAAAATTTTGAATGGTATGTATGCTTCATAGGCATTGTTAATGTTATTTGTTGTGGAATTACCAAGATTTCTATGTATGCCATATATTTTGAAATTTTGATAAATTGATCTAAGATATTTAATTTGTTCTTTTATTTTCACCTATGGTAACAAATATTATATTTGTGTAAACAGGAGTATGGAGCTCATATTATCTCAACTGTTCCTACTGTTCCTTATATATTTGAGTATTCTGATGGAAGGTAGGTAACAAAGTTGTATTTGTCAGGCTACCTTCTATTATGATTTACTAATATTTGGGATTTTCTTTACAGCAAATTAGAAGTTCAGAATCCTGCTTTGTTACCCTCTAATCCGAAGCAAAGAGTGACGGCTTGTTGGGAACCTACAGTAATAGCTACTATAATCATTCCTAGTGAGTAAGCTCTTGTACAACCCTGAGTAAAATTTGTTTGATGCTTTCAGAGATAAATATTCTTTATATTAATTTATTGATATTGAAGGTATGTGGGAGCTGTTATCACCCTTTGCTCTGAGCGTAGGGGTCAGCAGTTGGAGTACTCATTCATTGACAGGTACAAACTTGCCGTAGTTTCCATTTCATTCATATATCGAATTATCAATCCGTGAATAATATCATGGAGTCATGTGGTTTGCCGAGGATGTTAGGCTGAAAGTGCATTTCTGTTCATGAACGTATCTATGGTGATGTGAATTCCACAAAAATTGACACTTTGATGCTTTACTGTGTATTTCTGTCCATGAACTTACATGGTTGAGACAATGATCAATTATGTTTCACTACTGCAGTCAACGGGCATTCATGAAGTATCGCATGCCTTTGAGAGAAATTGTTGTTGACTTTTATAATGAATTGAAGAGCATAACATCAGGCTATGCATCATTTGATTATGAGGATGCAGAGTAAGTACCCCTTTCTCTTTCCCTGTATAATAACTATGTGCATGGTTATTGTTGCGTTCCCACTCCTATTTACTCTATAGACAGTGATGGCATACTCTACTGCGTATGGTTTGAAACAATTATCTGGTGCATGTGAATGTAGATCGATATAGATATTAGATAAGTTGTGATACGTGGTGTCCTTCTCCCATTCTCATCTACATTTATATATATTGACTTTGTATAAGCGAGTAAATTTGATGAGTGGATGGGTGCAATTACAGTTATCAACAGTCTGATCTGGTGAAACTCGATATTCTCCTGAATGGGCAACCTGTTGATGCAATGTCAACTATCGTTCATAACATGAAAGCATATCGCGTTGGGCGTGAACTGGTGGAAAAATTGAAGAAAGTCATAGACAGGTCTTTCAGTTTAAGAACTAGTTTTTTTTGTTTCACACCGACACGGCACCACTTTAGTTTCCAACTCATCCTGAAATTCTCTAAATTTTTTAACAGGCAAATGTTTGAGATAACCATACAAGCTGCCATTGGATCAAAGGTTATAGCAAGAGAGACGTAAGTTTCTTTTTAAAGTATTATGCTAACGAAATTGCTAATATTGATCATTAGAGTCCTAATTATCTCAGTCATTTTATTTCCAATAGCGGTTAGGTAGATAGGCTTTAAGCACCCTAAACAAAGCAAAGGATGGAGGATTAAGTCATATTGGTTTTGCCATGCCGACACTCTACATTTATTGTAGGATTTCTGCAATGAGGAAGAATGTTCTTGCAAAGTGTTATGGTGGTGATATTACTCGAAAGCGGAAGCTGTTGGAGAAGCAAAAGGAAGGAAAGAAGCGAATGAAACGTGTTGGTTCTGTCGATATACCACAAGAAGCATTTCATGAACTATTGAAGGTTTCATAGCAGACTTGTTCGGAGATAACATGTATTAGACATTGGTAATGACTTCTTGTTTTCCTTTCTATCTGAAATGAAACTTACAATTTGAGGCTATAGCATAACTACTGTGTTAACAAATAAAGAAGGGTAATAAAACAAACTATTACATGGTAGGCTTTAATTCGCGTCTAGTTTCTACAAAGTGAAGATTGACTTCTTTTGTCCATCTTTGGTAAGCATCTTAGGACAGAAGATACGGAGACGTAGAGACAACAGAGACACGTCTCTTACGTCCCTCTAGTTTTGAGGTACAGAAATTAACTAAAAATCGTATTTAGACATGTCTCCTGTATTCTTCATTTTTTGATGTACTAAAAGGTTAAAAAAATTATCCCAATACAAAGGCAATTTTATGTTTCCGTCTCCTTCCCCAATTCTTCGTATTTTGTCCCCAAAGATGGTTACCAAGCACTACATAATATTCAGCTAGATATAGAAGCCAAGCATAATTTCTCGAATCTTCGATCTTATAGCGATCCCTAGTCCATAGTAGTAGTATTGTGAAAACTATGTTGGGACCTCCATTATGCCATTATGGCCATTCCCCTTGTAATGCTCTCTAGTAACAAAGTTTTTTCTCTCATTCCCCCTTCTGTTTCTGTTTCTGTTTTGTAGGTTTTGTATCCCGGTGCCGTCACAAGATTCTATGTTGTCGGATTGTGATAGGGAGAGGACTACATAAAACAATGACAGAAATGGCGAAAGCAATTTACGTAGCCGATTTCAACTTTAATGGAAGGGCTCCTTGGTAGCTTTTGAATCGGGCAAACAGCTCCTCGAAAGTGAGTTTGTCTCGTAAAGCAAAAGTAAAAAGGGTATTCACCATTGGATCTTTTAGTGGTCTGCACTTTATTGGTCTAAGGGCTAAAATACTTGTGGTCTGTTTGGTTTGCATTTCTGTTTTTAGTTTTCATTTTCTGTTTTGAGTTTGTTTTCTGTTTTTCAGGATTTTTGTGAAGGAAACAGTGAAAACAGAAAAATTCGATTTCATGTTTCCATTTCTAGTTTTCACTATTTCTTCTACAAAATTTCTGAAAAATAAAAAATAGTCTGAAAATAGGAAATAAAAACTGGAAATAGAAATGCAAATCAAACAGACCCCTATTTTCTCACTTTAGAGACATTTCCGATGAGCCTTATCCAGGAAATAATCACGTTGATAAGTAAAAATGACTTAGAATTGCTTTCTATAAGTTGAATCCTTGTTCTTTCATTTATTGATGTTATTTGGTGGAAATTGTGACCACCAGAGGATGATTTTCTTTGTGACAAAGTTTGGGGTAGGGGAAAATGAATTGTGGTCTTAGCACTGCATCTCAGCCACGATCTTTGTACATAAACAAGTTTTTAATTATTCACATTCAGTCTGATGTACGGTGACAACTCCACCAAAATCCCTTAATAATCAAAAACATTTGTGTTATATTTTGCTTGTTAGTCTTTTATTTTATGTATGTATGGCTTTTTTTTCTTTGTCATGATATGTATACGTTCTTAATGTTAAGAATCATCTCTTCTAAAAACTTAAGCTAATGGGAGGAGACAATTTAATGATTTTATATATTTCTTTATACTTTTTTTTTATACAAAAGTTCTTTTGACTTGCAGCGTGTGGATATTTTTTGGAAATGGAGTTTATGAAGGGTCGAATTCTTGACTTTTTAATTATAGTAGTTTTGATACTATATTAAGAATACTTTCTTTCCAGAGTTTAAGCTAAGGACAGAAGGCAATATAATCATTTTATATATCTGTTTGTAGTTAACGAGCATTAGTTTACTTTTCAATGCCTATCGTTTGAGCCTATGAGAAAAAGAAAGGAACCTCTCCACCTTCATCTATAGTTACATTTTTAATGCAATCAATAGCTTTTTTATTTTTATGTAAGCTACGCGACTTCAGTGAGGGCAATTTAGAAAATTTTAAAATAATTAGAGGAATTTTTGGTTAAATAAAAGTCTAACACCTCAAATTTAGTGGATTGCGGAAAACAAATCTTCCTAGACCTTAATTTAAGGTTTTAACATTAATTATGATCTACTAAATTGAAAACCCCCTAGGATACACCTGGATATTAATAAAACACCCCCAACAACTGAAAGGATTTATCTATTAATGAACCTAATGGTAATAATTTCTATGACATTCAATGTGGCATTAATAATAAATATTTTCATCCTCTAAAAATAAACAAAATGTTTGGTAACCTTTTATTAAACAAAGAAGTTTTATAAATCATGAATAGTTGTATACAACACATTTTCAAATATGTATGTATGGAACAATAAATTCATTCGGTCTGATGTTTCACATCAAATAAGTGCGTATAACATACTCTTGCAAAAATTACATTGAATGACTACATTTTTGGGAATTAATGGTTAATTTGATCTACAATGGAAGCATGTGTGCTTGTGCTTCTCTTGGAGAGAGAAGAATATGGTAATTGGGGTTGGAGAATCATGTGCTCTCCAACCTGAGAACTTGAAGAGTGTAATAATCTTTTGAAGTAGCCTTCTAAGTACCCTTTGTTATATTGATTCAATTGAGGATGCTCCCTTGGTTTCAAGTTTAATCCTGAAGGTAGAATCTCTCTTCCTTCTTGGTAGCCACCGGTCGACAATCCTTGTCCCACTATAGACGAAACCGCGGCGGCTATTACTGACCGGAAGCTAGGATCAGTGTTGATCGCTTTGGTTATTGTTTCCTCCAAAGCCTCCTTCGAAGGAGTTTGGTTCTTATTGCATTGTTGATTGAAATGTTGTTGGAATTGGTTTCCCAAGATAACTGGCCTTATGTGTCTTTTATCAATAGGCATTGTGGTATTATTAGGGAACAAATGTGAGGCATGGTTTGGTAACAGAACATGTTCTGCTCGTGGCGGATCAAATTGGTGACTGAAACTGTGGCCATTGAGTAGTAATGTTGGAACATTTCCAAGTGATGAAGGAATGTGACTTTTAGGCTGAGATGTTGATGATGCAGCAGATGTGGTGGAAGCAATGGCTGATACTGAAAATGGAAGTGGATGGTTATGAGTCCCTTCATATGTGGTGATTAAGATGGACGTGTCTTCAGCACATCTTTGCACCTGAAATCATTCAAACATTAAAGATTAAAATTGGGATATTCTTGCTTCATAGACAATAAACCTTGGCCCAACGGTTAGGTTGCTGCCTTTTGACCCAAAGGTCATGGATTCAAATCCCAAAAACAACCTCTTCATCATATAATGTATAGATACCTGTTTCCTAACTGGGCATGCTGGTGTGACGGTGCATCGATAGTATGCACGCGGACACGGATTTGCTTTCGCTATCTTCTGTCCATATTTCCTCCACTGGCACTCATCATTCATCTGTTTGGAAGGCAAACACCACTTGCTATTAGTACTAGACAAGAAAGAAAAGAAAAAATTAAAAATCACCAAGAATTGTAGAATTGTAATATGATTTTTCGTTGATACTGACCATAGGAGCATCACATCTAGCTCTAACAGAAACCCTGGCTCTCTTGGCAGGCATTCGATCTGAAATTTCATCATCTTCGTTTCTCATTTTGTGTGTTGACAAAGTTCCTTCTGATTCTGCATCCTTTGGATCTTCTAAGTTGTTACACATTGACAAGATAAATTTAGAGTCTAATCCAAGAGTTAAGCATGCTTCCAAATCTTCATTTTTCTTTAGGCTTATGTTGGACTTCTCGATTCTTGCATCTTTCTTAGGCTCTCTTGGAGTTCTTCCAAGGCTTAGTGACACAAGCTCAGGCTCTTCTGTTTCATCAGTTGCACCTTTCTTAGATGCTTCTTTGTGAAGGATGTCAAAGAAATGGAGTTGAAGGGTTTGGTAATCCTTTTCAACTTGCTCTAGCATCATTTTCAATCTCTCATTCTCTTCTTTCACCTCACCCATCTCAGCTTCAGCAGATTTGAGTTTATCATCCTAGATTTTTTTCAAAAAATAATTTAATAACAATGACAAATAATCAGCCATCTTTATTGCTGAATATATGAACCATGGCTTCAATAGCAGAAGAGAATATACTTGAAAGATAACTACTAAATTTGCACAAAAACAACCTTATCCCAGTAGGTGTGAGATCGGTTACTTGGATCAGACGACGTCGTAATATTCTATCAAAAATCATGTCAATATTCAAATCATTAACATCTAGATCTTTTATTTTGAATTTTAGTTAAGGATTATACTACTAAATTGTACAATTTTAAACAGTGTGAATGTAAATATGATGCTTGGTCTATTTAAGGTTTGCATTACCAGAACAACATTCTTTCTTTGTTTATTATCTAATTCAGTAAATAGAAATTTTAATTCAACAATTCATATGATGTGTGATGTTGCAAAGGCATCTTCGGGAAAAAAAAAAAAACACTACAGAAAAACATTCCATAAAATTTGGAACTTGGAAATCCTACTTTTTTGTTTTTGGTTTCTTCAGTTTGGCACAGAATTCAAAGGAAACATATTTAGACTCTTTTTAACCATAAGTTATAAATTTATTTAGACTCAGTCGAGGTTTCAAAAAGAAGAAAGAATTGGTGAAGGAATGGATTCGAGTACCTTTCCAACATCTTGGATACTGAAATCATCTTGAGGGAAAATGGAAGTGACTCTCTTCTCTTGTATCTCTGGACCATAGGGACTACACATTTGTGAGATGGCCTCCATTATTATTTCTGCAGTAGACCCCCTCCAACCTCACATAACACCATATATATAAAACCCGGAAATGAAAAAACCTATATCGGGAGGGAACAAGCACAATATTTTGAGTTAGATTAATTGATCTTACTAATATATTAATATGTGCGTGTACATATATAGAATGATAGACAATTTTTTTATTTTTTGTATTATCTTTTTATCTAACATGTGATAAATTAATCTTTTAAAATACGGTCAAACATCCGAGTGAGAACTCTCCTAACTACGTTTCTTATGTACACATGAATCTTAAGATCAAATTTCCCAGAGTCCCTTTCACCCAAACCAACAGGTCGCCAACTTGGTGCTAGGCATGGTATAAACAAATATAGATCTTAGAGCTCATCCACCTCCCTCATTACGCAGCCACACCCATAATGTCAACACCAATTGCTAAGCTATTTTTTGTTTTTTATTTGTTTATTTATTATTATTGTATATTTAATTAATGATATGATCTCAGGAATCTAAGTCATAAATGAGGTTGACAGGGAGAAGAAAGGTGCAATTTGGCACACAAATTGTACATTACTTGGTACTATAGTTGAAGCTTCGTACCCAACACAAGACGTCACATGGCTATGGAGTCAATGTTGCAATATTTAGTTTATCAAAAAAGAGATTAAAGAAAAATGGAAAAGAAGTCATTATGTAAAAGGTTTTGGCCTTGCTGTTGCTAACAAATAATCAGATTTTTAGATTTTAACTATACATTTTTTTTTGTTATTTACTACCAATATTACGGCCAACCTTTTGCATACTTTTATTTTTATCTCTGTACACATATGTTTGTTTACATGCTTTTCTTTTTTAATTTTGGCAAAAAAAAAAATCTTATTTTATATATTTAATACTGCTATGCATCAAACAGTGTTTGGTTGTAATTAAACTATTGCTGTGCTGTCCACTGGCATTGACTTGCTTTCTATATGAAAGTAGATAGCGTGTAATAGATATTTAAAATATGTCACGGTGTTCTTAGTCATTTACGTATAAGTTTTTTTTTATTTTATATATATACACATTTATGTATAAGTTGATTGCATTTAATATTTTTTTTGACAATGCATCAAATAATATTTTTTTTTCTTAATAATGCCATGCATCAAACAATATTTTTTTTTAGAAGATTGAACCCCTAATCCAAACCCAACAATCCTACTAAACACAAAGATTAAAGGAAAAAGTCAGTTGAACTGAAGGCCGCTTAAGTTCCAGCTTATTGACTTATAATGCTATTTATCATGTAATTGTGATTAGTGAGTTTATAATACTTGTAATATTAATGTTTTATTATTATTTAGAAGAAGAAGAAGAAAAAACCATAGTTCTCAAGCAACAGATTTTTTTGGTACAATTTTTTATTCGATACAGCTCTATATAAATTATTATTACAAATCAACTTTTCACGACTGTAGAAGTAATGTCATAGCATAACTATTAACTTCAAGTATGAGTTTTGAGTCATTTAATTAATTATTATTAAAATTTTCAAACCGTGAATTCCAATCAATTAAAGTATAGGTCAATCGGTGGAATTTCACATAATATTTTTAAAATAACGTCCATGTTAGGTTATCTCAATCCTTTTAAAATTATGATTGACTAGCCCCAAATTATGTGCCACGGGATCTGAGTTCTAGGTATTACCCTTCAATTGATTAATATATGCTCAGCAATCTCATCATCAAGAAATTGAATATGATTGTTGGATTTTAAATAAATTAACACGATATGAGTCAATATGTTAATATATGTTAATTATAGTTTATATATCCATAACGCATATATAGATATGTTTGAGTGACATGCATTCTGTCGTTTAGCCATTAAGTAACTCGAATTTTAAGGCTTGGTTAGATTAAAATATTTAGATTCCACCCTCCAATTCACATTTTCCTGTAGCTTGCCGTCAAATAAAGAACTATGGTATAAATTAGAGTCACATTAACCCCTAAATGTAAGGCATACGTGCCTCTTGGAGCACTATAGTAGGTTCTATAGTATACCTTGAAGGTCAAGTAATATTTAAGTGTTATTCAAATCCAATATTTATATTTATGGTTAGTTTGGTATTTGCAAACTTATATAATTTATGATGATTTTTTTAATTGGCCAAAATTAATTTTAGATAAAAGTGATTTTAATTAAGTAAATTAATTTATATATGTTTGATAAATTTTATCTAAAACATAATTTTGATAAACTTAATGAATAAACTACAAAAGTAACTCAGTTGTTGCTTTCGGTGAGAACTAATTCTAGAGCCAGAATTTCTTCTGAAAAAAAAAACGAAACAAAACTAAAACCAAAAAAATTTACAAAATAAGTAAACCTTAATTTTTCGAGTACGATCTCCCCCTCTAAATTATTCAAAAACAGAAACCAAACACCTAGCATGTATTATTACTCCGTTTCACAACGTGGAGATAATTGGATTAAGGCTTGCCATTTTCTTTGGAAAAACCAGTGGTAAGGACAGCTAAGAGACATTAATTAAAAAAAATTCAATCATATTCAAATTATTAAGAAGGATCAAATAAAGATTTAATTAAAGAGAGTAGAGTTATGGTCCGAATATGAGTGTATATTTCATTCAATCAACATATCATATATACACCTTACATAATAATAAAAAATTATAACAGATTAAATTACATAAGAGTTCTGCTACACGTACACCAAAAACCATACACCATACATACACCTCGAATTTATATACATAAAGTTTATATTTTAATTCATGTAATGTTTGTGCACTTAATTAAGTATAGTTGAGAGTATCATTTACAAGTTTGTAATGTTTAGGCACTCGTGAGAATAATGTTTGTGCATTATTAATGATGTATGTATGAATGTATGAAATTGGGTGTACATGTAGCATTTTTGATTACCTAAATATCATGAGCCCAAAGTTTCTCAAAATAAGTCAAACCGTGCACTCATTCCCTCGCTAGCCCCATCCGAAACCCAACCCCACCCCACCACACATCCACGTCCACAACAAACCCCACACCCTTTGAAACAATCCTTCAAAGGGCAAAGAAAAAAGTATCTTAGATTTTGGCGTTGAAAGTATTGGTATCATAATAAGTTTTCATCTAACTACCGAGTTTCAAGCACAGACTAATCGAAGAAAAAATAACCAGAATCTCATTAGTGATTAGTTCTGATTGTGAGGGTACTGCAAAGGATCTAGGTGCATGTGTTGTAAGTGCTACAGATCCACCATTGTAGAATTGCGTTCGTTGTTGATCTTTAATTTGTAGATTGGAAACAAAAATTGCAGACCTAAAAAGTCACATGATGGAGAGCAGCGGTGATGGTGGCGGCGGGATGCGGTGAGCAGTAGATCTCGGTTATCCGGCGACAGAGGTGGGTGGTGATGTCTGGTCACAGATCTGGAAAAATCACTTAATATGAACTTGGTTTTGAAGACGTGCGTGGTGGCTGGGGGTGAAGGGTCAATAGGTGAGGCTTGGTGTTCATTATCTGATGCATGCAGGTAGTTCGACAACCACTAACACTGAAGTGGAGGGGGGAGTTAGCGAGGCAAGTCGGTGGTGATCATTATTAATGCCTGAGAAAGATGGTGGAGGAGAGTGTGAGAAGAGGAAGAAGCAGGAGGAGAGGTTTTAGAATAATATAAAATAATGAAAAATAAAAACCTGCAATCACAGCTCAGTTTGCTTGGTGAATGATTCACCATACGCAAACGCCCAAACAAACAAACATGCACGAACAGCTTGACTCCACATAAAGAAACAAGCGCATATTTGTTTTGTGTTGGACCGAAAACAAGGTTGTTAATGTCATATTTTTGGGCCTAAAATGCCATATAAATAATTGCTCTTAGCCACAAGTTAATGTGGGCTTCTAATAGAAAACAAAATGTGGCGGTTGTCTTCTATTTGGGCTTCGCTTGTTGTAGCTTCAAAATTCAAATGCTTCTCCGTTGAATAAGTGATTGAATCTCCCTCTTCCTAATCTGCCTCTGTGATGTGTTCACGTCCCAAATATTATTTTTCAGGTTTAAATGAGATAATTTTTATGCATTGACAAAATAAAATTATACAACCAAGTGTTAAATCATGACAAATAACAACCTACCAAGATAATACTCCCCATGGTTTGACATATCTTACATTTTTATTGATTGACAATATTCTGGATTATCAGTACATAAAAATTAATCTATTTAACAAATATTCAGAAATCATTTTGGCGGCGATATTTTGAAATTAAAATAATAAGAGAGCATAAGAGTGCATAGTCCTACATAGAGCTACATTATAACGCATATGCTTTTATATCTCATCACGTCAGAGGTGATATCACTCCAACATTTGATCTTCTAATTTTTTTTTCGTGCATATTAATGTTGGTGTTTTTATGGACATATTAAACACCACTACAAGGTGGCAGAAAACACTCCAACATGTTTGCACACTCTCCAATTTGTTAAATATATGCTGTCTTTTCGTATATTTATTCAGCTAACCAACCATACAAGTTGGCAATCACACACACACACACGTATA
The DNA here is from genome assembly GCA_003254905.1 of Nissolia schottii. NCBI lineage: Eukaryota > Viridiplantae > Streptophyta > Magnoliopsida > Fabales > Fabaceae > Nissolia > Nissolia schottii. The sequence continues at coordinate 429,804 of QANU01077598.1, read as the reverse complement.
TATATAATAATGTTAGTTGCGCATCAACTATATCTTATTGCACATCTTTTGACATCAACGCGCGACCAAATTAGAGCTTAGGACTGTAACAATTTTTATGCAAGTGGTATAAAATATACAAATGTGAATTACTGTGAGTTTCATGCAAAAACACTGGGTTTGACTAAAACAATTCTTTTTGTAAGATAGTTTAATTTTATTACTCAAAGCAATACGTCAACAAATGAGTACTAAAGGGAACCAGCCACCGTGATTCATAACGCACAACAAAGATAAGGCAAGCTTCGTTAAAACGTCATGGAAAAAACCAAAAAGAACTTTATAGTTCAAGTTTTATAAATATTAAAGAGGTAAGTTGAAAGAACTTTAATGTTATTAGTGTGTTTAAATTTCAATTAGAAAGTCCTACAATCAATTCAAAAGCTTTAAAAAAATATATTCACTTTTAGATTAATAAAATTGATTTTATGCACATGATAGGTCAATCCAGCTTGAACCAAATTAATCAAAGTCTCTACTGTTCTTTTAAATACAAGTATTTTTTTTCTTCATAATACTAACTAGATTTTTTTAAACATATTTCTAATTTATTAAAGTCTAAAAAATAATAACTTTTTAATATTCTCTATTCATCATAAAATAAATAAATAAATAAAAATAATTTAATAAAATTACGACTTTTAATTATAAATCCTTTAGGGTTTGATATTATGTGCGAGCAATAGGCAAGTAGTATAAACCACAAATTTATATTTTTCAGAACATTGTCTACACAAAATCCAATTTACATAGAAGTGGGGCAATTTGAAAACTTTAAAAGTACTTCCCTAAAAGGCATAACCTGTTGCCAGCCTATGATTCAATGAACATTCAATCCAAATACCAAGAAAATAGTACTATGAACAAGAAGAAACATTGCTATTATAAATCAAAAAGCCTGAAAATACTGACATAATTTGCACTAGACACAATACCATCCATTAATATAGAACCAGAAGCATAATATAGTAATTAAATAAATAGAAGTACTGACTTGTATCACCAGACACTATACCAATTCCATAAATACACCAATTACTATTTTTTTCACCTCCAAATCACCATAAAGTAAGACTAAATGAAAATGACTTGCAAAAAGGCCTAAGAAAACTAGACCTTTGCTTTTCCACCTTCCATTCTCCCTTCACTTTCTGGTGCAGCATCATCACTTTTGTCCTTTCCTGTCTTTGGTATATACACACACACTAAGCTGTAGAATTAGAACAGCACCCTAGTGACTCATGTTGCATAAAGATTTTAATATATATATATATATATATATATATATATATATATATATATATTTAAAAATAGACTAGACAAAGAGAACTTCTTAGTTGATCTTGAAGAGAATTTTTTTCTCCGAACTATTTACTGTCCGACATATAATTGAATGAGTCCCTCATTTCCTAAACCACATGGGTTAACCGATGCATCAACTAGCGAACAGATCAGAGCACCAAATTTCTCTTCTTCTAAGAGCAACTAAGAATTCCTCCCACAAAGTTTTCACTAGGGAAGATAAAGGTTGGCAAGAAAATGGGAAACATTGATAGATAATTTGGTCAAACAGGAACATTTGACCACAAAAGAAGCAAGAGGGTGGTGGGTGAGGAGACAAGATCAGCACTCCACAATGTTTGGATCAATGAACATTTGTCCAACTACTTTTACATCATCAGGTTCCTCCCTCTCTTGAAGCCATTCATAACCATTCCTTTCCTCTTCTAGTATGGATAATCCATCAACTGAAATTTCAAAAAAAAAAAAGTTCAAAGCACGGTTGGTAAGAGAATTTAGCCACAAAAGCAAAGTAACTAAGCATTGAAGGGTGATATTATACTAAAACAACAACTACTAAGCCTTGTAACATTGGGTGAGGTCGATTATATGGTTCAAACAACATCATAATGTTCTATCAAAAATCATATTTATATTCAAACCATTAACATAAGGTTGGTATTATTGAAACAAATTGGACACATTGTTGAAACTTAGGTGAACTCAGGATTTATGCAGTGTAAAATTATTGAAACATAGATCCTTATGCTGTGTAATAAGTAGTAAGAAAAGGGACTTTAGGGTGTAACATGTTACATACTTGAGAAGTTGGAAAATGGGAAATTGAGGTAGTATGCACAGTGTCTGCCTTCAGCATCATTGTACGGAGGGCCGAGCACATCCAAAACTGCACAGGCTGTCACCGCCGTGAAGCAATGCATGTTGCCTCCGTCGGCGGGATAAAGGATTGAAGGGCTGCAAGGAGCAGTGAAATCAGCATCAACCTTAACTTTAGCCAACCGCATATCCGGAGCCTGGTCTGGCATAATTAAAACATGCAAATTATTCATCAATATTCACTAGTTCCATCAACATTCAGACATAGAAAATAAATAAATAAATAAATAATCGCGTGAACAGACATGTTATGTATCTTCTATGTGGACAAAGGGATCTGTAAGTAAAAAAAACTGTCTTATAAGTGGGAGTTCTAATGCGATTATCCATTTTTTTTAAAATTATATGCACATTATTCTTATTTTGAATCTATGTCTTGCTTCTCTGTTATCACTTAACAGCATCAAACAGAAAAACATGATGCCCTTCAAAACATGGACAAAGACCTTATTATTCTTCTATTAAAATGATAAGTCATTATGACAAAACCGCTACAAAATAACAAACTGCAAAAAAATAAAAAATAAAAAGTACAATAGTGAAAAGGGTATAAATAGGAGAACACTCACTTTCTGATGGTTTGAAACTGGTTGGCACATTAGGAGGCAAGTCGGTGACCCAATCATAAGATTTGATGTGCATAGTACCGAAGAGAAGCTTGCCAAAAACCGTCATTCCCGGATGATTATGAAGGGGAATAACTCCAGAAGGTGGCAAGCAAAATATTCCCATCTAAAATACATTAAAAAAAGAAAATTACACGTACACATCAACAAAACACATCACCAATTGAAAGCAGCTCAAGTTATTGCAGCTTAATTACCGAGAACTTTTCGCACTCGACAATGTGAAGGTATGTTATTTTTGGTATCCCTTCAGCACTGTCTACACTGAAATATGGCATGTCAGGTTCCAAGCCAACATCTTCTGGTTTTATTCCATCTGCACAAATTGAATTTTGAAGCCAAATTTAAATATGCCTTGCATGGTGAAACTCATGTAAACAAATGAAAAAGTGGAACTATATATAACAATTCTTGGCAATTATATAACAAGTGAACTAATGACAAAACAGTGAAAATACTCAATAGTTGTATTCATGCCAACAGTGTCACATCAATTTTTACATTCATATGCTTAACAACTCACATTAAATATTAATGTGGTTTTTTTTGTTAGTCCAATTATTCATTTCCTACATTTGACAATCACAATCAATTTTTTTTTCTCTTGTTTTTACCAGAAACATTCAAATTGCTATCATGCCTAGTGATAGGGACTTCAAATTGTCTCATTCAAATTATTTTCCTGAATAATAATAGGGACTTCAAATATTTACAAACAAGCTACATGACCCCCCCCCCCCCTCCTCCCATTATTATCAATAAAGGACACCTAATTCAGAGGCATAATGCATCCAAATTAAACATTTATATGCACACAATAAGCTGTTCCAATGAGAATGAGACAGCATGAGAGGAGAGAGAAGAAGCACAGATATCTTTTTAGTTTTTACATAATCATTCTAAGGCAAAACACGTGATTTGAAACAACATTATTGATCAAATTTACCTATGCTATGCCAGGCAAAACACGTGATTTGAAACAACATTATTGATCAAATTTACCTATGCTATGCCAATGGTCCCCTTTGATATACACATGGACTTGTCAAGACTTTGACATCAATGTAAAAAATATCCATTTCTCTCTCTCTCTCTCTCTCTCTCTCTCTCTCTCTCTCTCTCTCTCTCTCTCTCTCTCTCTCTCTCTCTCTCTCTCTCTCTCTCTCTCTCTCTCTCTCTCTCTCTCTCTCTCTCTCTCTCTCTCTCTCTCTCTCTCTCTCTCTCTCTCTCTCTCTCTCTCTCTCTCTCTCTCTCTCTCTCTCTCTCTCTCTCTCTCTCTCTCTCTCTCTCTCTCTCTCTCTCTCTCTCTCTCTCTCTCTCTCTCTCTCTCTCTCTCTCTCTCTCTCTCTCTCTCTCTCTCTCTCTCTCTCTCTCTCTCTCTCTCTCTCTCTCTCTCTCTCTCTCTCTCTATATATATATATATATCACTCACAACAAGCACTTTTTGTATTTATTTGATAAACCCAACACCTTAGTATATATATAAATGATAAAAATAAATATAGTGTACGTTTGCAATGCACGTGAGACAAAAATTCATATAATCCCAACCCTGAGAGGGGGAAACATAATTAGCATGTAAAAGAGCACACACCCCCACCACCCAAAAACAATGCAGGGTGAAAAAAATGATAACATCAGAAGTAGGTGCAAAAGGTATAATTGGAGCAATGTATTAATCCATAATTGAAAACCAATCAGGTAACTGGCTACAGAAAAAGCAAAATAATCAAACTCATCCCTATACTATAAAAATAAATTTGTTAATGAAAAATAAACCAAATTAACATGCAGCTAACTAGAATTGACTAGAAGGAAAAAACAAGGGTTGAAATCACACAAATTTTCAAAATTGGAAGCATAACCCAGTTGAAAATTCCACTCCATAATACACACACAAAACCCAATTCATAAAATAATATAAAGACGAGTTTTCCACACGTGCAATTGGGGAGGGAAATAATACTACAACAACGCTCACAAAGAGGTGGAGTCTACCATAATGATGTCCATCATATAATGGGTCCCACACATTTGTGAGAGAATGTGATTGTTCCATGGGATTGTCAAATTGAACTATCCTAATAACATAGACTCAATTTGGAAACAATAATCCGCCCACGTACCTAAAACAGAGCTAAGCTTCTCAATGTGGTGAGGGGGAGGGATGATCCCGGGGCCACCATTGGCGAAAACCTGGCTGCAAGTCTCCAGAAGCTTCTGAACCGGCGACATCTTCCGCTGGCGATGTCGCCGGTTCTTCCTTGATTTGCTGTTCGTAATCGTCTCTCTCTTCAGTTCACACAGCTCTCTCCCTTTTCTATCAGCCAAGGTCTTCCCAATCCCCATTCAATGCAATGCAGAACAGAACAGAACAGAGCAATCGCCTGAATACAGAGCAAGATAAAGGACCAAACTTTCACATGGTAATGGGTATAATCTCAGGAGAATTGATTTGAACAATGTGGAGAATGGAATTCAGGGAAATGGGTATGAAAGCAAACTGGGAAAAAAATGGAGGAATTAGACTTCGAAGATTGTTTCCTAAAGAGGAAAAAAAACAGAGGAAAACAGGGGAAGGGGGGTGAAAAGTGAAAAACAGTGGAGGGTTTTGCAACGTGAAAAGGGGGATTAGAGATTTAGCACGAAGAGAGGGGGGAGGGGGGGTTTGTGTGAGGAGAGAACAGGAAATGAGATAATGTATTGGTTGTTGGTGTTGTTGATATAAATGAGGAGAGGGAATCAATGTGAAAATAGAAAGAGAAAGGAAGAGAGAGAGAGAGAATGGTTTTTGTTTGTGGGGAGAGATAGTGAAAGTGGAAAACCAGGGGCCATGTTGTGGAATCCAGTGGGCTGTTCAAACAGCGGATTATTACATCTTCTCTGTACACTCTCTCATTATTTCTTTTCTCTCTCTTTTTTTAAACTTTCTGTTTTTGCTTTGCCCCTAGTTTATGTCCTTTTCAATTTTCACATGTTTTGTTTTTCATTTTTTAGCCAAAGTAGATTGGTGTGTCATTTTTGTTATTCATATATTTATATATATACACACACAGAGTCAAACACACCTCTGTATATTTAATGCAGAATTTGGTATTAGACTGTGGGATAGCTGCAAGTTTTCACCCTTCTTATTAATCTCTCTATTATCATTTTGTTTTAATTTATTCATAACATTTTTAAAAAAAAGATGCTATGACATTTTTATTCAATGTTTTTTAGAGATTAATTTTTATATATTAAGCATAAAAGAATTTTACATTACCATTTACTCATGTAATTTTATGCATATTAAAGTAATTCACTATCTCACTCACTATTTTAAAAAATATTATGTATACAACACAAGATTGAATGACATATACATTAGTGCATAGAAATTAATCTATTACTTTTATTTGAATTATATGTTTACAGTCAAACAAAGTTTTTATTTTATTTTACCATTAAATAAAAATTATTCTTAGAATTTACACTAAAAAGTTATAGTCTAATATTTTTGGGTGAGCTTGAGATATTTATTGCATCATGAAATATTTTTTCTTTTTCATAAGTGAGGCTCAAATTCACACCATATGATTAAGAAAAAATGTGTGTCACTGTGTTTCACTCCGTGATTAAATATTATAACACAATATGATTCATGTAACCAATTCCTCCAATACGAAAATGATTTAGTTGTTATTGTAAATATATATATATATATAATTAATGTTTTATCAAAATAAAAGTTACCTAAAATCTGGTCTATAGAGATCCCAAATCACATAAACAAAAACATTAAAAAAATACCATAAAATTAAAAATAATAGTCATATAAATTTAGTAGAGCTTATGTCTCTTTTAAATTAATAAAATACAATAAAATAACGTTAAAATATAAAAATAGACATATTTGTATATGTAGTATTTATAATATTAAAGGTATTTATTAGATATATTTACATAAAAATGTAGTAGAACTTGTATTTTAAAATTAATAAAATAAAACTGTAAAAAAATTAAAATTGACATCTCTATATATGTAATATTTATAGCATTTAATTTTTATTCAAGTGTAAAAAAATTTGCATTGTCATTCAATCAAATGTTATCATATAAATAAATAATTAATTAATTTTTTCACTTATTATTTTAAAAATCATGAATATAGAATACTGTGATTGAATAATAGAATAAAAAATAACTCATATAAGTATCTTGCAAAATAAAGTGATACTTAATAGACTTAAATTTTAAATCTACTTATTAATTTACACACTTTGATACTTATGCTCAAGAGATCTAAATTTAAAATTTAGATCTTTTAAACATTTTTCCGTCAAAATGAGGAGTGTAATTTTTATTAGAAAAATGATTGGTGTACATTTTTTATCTGTCACCATACTATCAACCAATAATTTTATATGATCGATCCATGTGCACACACAATTACTGTATACAAACATTTTTAACTAATTTATTTTTAATTGACGTGAGCAAATATTTTCAATTATCGTGCACAACCATTTTCAATTATCTTACTCAATCATTCATAAGTATGTGCACAAACATTTTTAAACATATTACACAAATATTTTTAACTAACATGCACAAAGTTTTTAGTATTATGGTGCACAAACATTTTTAATTATCGTGCACTAATATTATAAACAGTTATGCACAAACATTTTTAACAATTCAAAAAATTTGTGCACAACAATTAAAAAACCTGCGCACAACCGTATAAAAATTTACGTGCAACAGTTAAAAATATTTATACAATAAAGTGCATGTGATATGAAAATGAAAGATAAAATCCTCAATAAATAATAGTATTTAAAGGTGTATGTGCAGAAGGAGTCTTTCTATTATGTCCCCATCCCCGTTCTAGAGATCTTAGCAAGCCCAGCGAGATCCCCGAATGGCAGGGATATTGTCATCCCTACATTTGATTTTTCAAACTTATTTCTTATGTATTTATTCTTTAAACGGTAGGAATCTCATTAAATAGTCATTAATTTATGTAACGTACTGAAATACAACCTTCAAGTTAGCAATTGTGTTAAGGGTGGGGATCCATTAATATTTAAGATACACTTATTCAACTTAATGATTTTTTTATAGGCAATGAATTTAATCAATTTGACTGTTAAATTAAAAAAAAATTATCAAGTAAACTAAACTCATAAAATTTTATTCAAGTTAAAATTCTTTGATATTTCACCTTTTAATATAATTTTAAAAATGTGAATAAAATATTAATTATTAAATTTTATATCTATTGTTATCTAATTTTTTTAAAAATTATTATAATTAATCTTTAATATAATATAACCTAGTTGAACTATAGGATTGATCAAATTCATTGTTGTTATAAAATTATTGAGCAAATTAAGAATACTATGACTTTCTCAAAGAGTCAATGAATTCCCCCTCACTATTACTGTGTTAATTATGCATTTGGAAATCATCCATCAATTATGGTAAGTAACGTCCGCACTTACACACAGACAACAAAGTATATTAGCATATCAGGAAAAGATTATAAATTTGTTAATAACTAATCGATTGTAACAATATTATTACTCATTTGATAACTAGTTGATGCACATTATAAACTAAGAGGGTAAAGATATTCATACAATTGACCAATCAATTTATTTCATTTAGATGGTATTTTAAATAGTGAATGTGATAGTCAATTATATTCATTAAGGTGTTGGTTTATGATTGAATGATAAACCCATAAACTAATGACCCATTTTTGTACAGAACTACAGTTATTTAGTAATTGTTTTCTTTATGTTAAAGTTGGTTGGTGCAGCAAGAATAAATTTGCACCCCAGGAGAATGTGAATTTAATTTATGTTTGTCAATTTAAAAACTATTTTGATGGTTAACTTATAAGTATTTTTGTAAGCACACAAAAAACTTTAAGATATGTCTTAATCCTGATGAGATAACATATGTTAAATTTACCTTAATTTTATAGGTTTCGTTAACAAATGTAAATTTTAAAACTCCAATGTATTAAATACATTGAAAGCTTAAAACAAAATTATTTTCAACTCTTTAATAAGTATTGAATATATTGAAAGCTTAAGACAAAATTATTTTCAACTCCTTAACAAGTACCATTGTTTGCAAAATCCAATTTTTATTAACCAAACAAATTATTTTCTTTATATTGAAAATCGTAATTAATGAAAAATTTATACCATAATTTGTTTATAACTATTAGTGGGTTTTCATAGACACGAATTTTCGTCAAGTAGTAGATTAGTTGTAACTGTTACGGGCTAAAAACCGGGGTCTGATCGAGAGCTCTAACCCTCCAAGAGGGAGAGGAGCTCACATTCTCTAAAGGGCCCAACCTACTAAGGAGCAGAAGAGACTCTCCCCACCTAGTCAGATCGGCCCAAAGATAGGGAGCCTCATAACGCTTAAAGGAGGAGAAGGTCGTAAGCCCAAAGACTCTGAACCTGGTTCAGCCCAACAAGGCCAAGAGGAGGTAGCGGCAACCTCTCCTCCCCAGTCCGCAACCAACTACTGGATAAGCGAGAAAAGATAAACCGGGGAGCGGATAGGCAAACCCCCTCGCTTTATTATATTGTATTTTTTTTTTGTTGCCTAGGAGATATATGTCATTGGAAGTGATTAATCCCCTTTCGACGTTTTGAGATCACCGATGTGGATATACTTCTCCCAATAAAGTCTTTTTCATTCAAACCGTCAAGAATTAAATCTCTAACCAAATGCTTAAGGAACTCAATTATCTATCAATCGTGTTGGTGGTTTTATTATATTGTATATAGATGATGAGATGAAGAACAAATAGCCATAATGTAAATATAAAAGATTTAGCACAATTAGTATTGTCTTTCACAAATATATATCATCACATTTTTATAACAGAATTTAATTGTTGTGTACTTATTGTGATTCAATTAAATTATTACACATGATTTTTAAAGTAATAGGTGTGACGTGCTAAAGATTTGATTAGATAATGAAAAAAAAATTACACAATTGCAGTATCTTTTTCAAAATATGTATATTCATTATTATATCATTTCCAACTTTTTAATTTAATAAATAGGTAGAACTTTTTGAAGGAAACTTACTCAGAAAAAATGGCTTTCAGCAAATGAAATAGTCGTTACTATCTACACCAATAATAAATCATCGGTCCATTCGCCCATGAAATAGCCATTGGCCATCTCAAGGCAACTCTCAATTTTGGTGGCATACTATTGTGTTTTTATTTTAACTTATTTTTTATGTATCTTTAAACTTTAGAATTCTTACTAAATAGTCATTAATCATTGTATATATCATACTTTTTCCGTTTTAAAATAAGATACATTAATTTATAAATGTATTAAATTTAAAAATAGACAAATATTTTTAAATAGAAGACTATCTATAAAGATGACTGTTAATATATGATTGTAATTTTTTTATAGAAAAAGTAAATAAATGTCCTAAAGACATTTGTTGAGGAGACTAAAGGAAAAAATATTTTATTAAAAAAGTAAACTTTTGAAAATTTGAATGCATTCGAAGTAGTCAAATTTTTCTACTTAAATTTTTTTAACGAGTGTCCTTAAGACATTTGTTAATAAAACCATTTTATTATTATTATTATTATTCTCAAAATTTGTACACCTTGTTACTCACTTACAACAAAATATCCTTATATAAGTAAGGAATTTATAGGCATTTGTTAAGGCAAGTTATTTGTGATGTGTAGTTAAAAGGTTACTTTAAGACTTCAAATTTAACACATTTATATTTTTAACACTTAAAATGTTTTGCAATTACTTAAAAGCAGAATAAAGCAAAAGTAAAACACTTAGTAGTTTGTACTTTTAAAAATTGTCTTTTTTCGGCTACATATGAATTATGGTTATATTATGTTATAAAGTTTGTGTGATTTTAGAACTAAAAAATTGACTTGTATACTTTTTTTTTTATTCACAAAATTTATGGTGTGGGGATAATGCTCCATTTCATGGCAAAAAAATTCTCAAAACTCAAGCATTTACAGAGGAACTTACATTTATCTCATCCCAATGAGATGAGTAGGCAAGACCTTGTCAACTCGATCAATTCCTTGGGGTTAAAATAACTTCAATACTTTCATATAAGAAAACCAATAAACATATTATTTGTAAATGATATTCTTTACAACATATAACATTTGCATTTTTACGTTGTATTGTTGCAAGACTTCAAACATTTTTTAGTGAATTCTAACTTTGACAGTCTTGTGCCAGTGAATAAATATTAATAAGTTATAGAGTTTTTAAAAAATTATTTTTTCAATAAGAAATTTTTGTTATTAAATTTTTTAATAAGTATACTTAAATAACTTGTTGGCAAAACCAAAAGTAAAATATCATAAGTTTGTTAGCTAATCGGTTGTAGAATACTACTCATTTGATGATTAATCGATATACATTATCAACTAATTACTATTGTTGTACAGAATTAATTAGTTATATCGCAAGGTATTTTCTCTATTACAAATTGTTCAATGTACTTTTCATACATGATAAGATAAAGAATAAGATAGGCATGATATCAATTTATGATTTAGCATGTACGAGTAGTATTTTCCTTTCAAATAGATCATCACATATATTTTAAACAATGTACGCCAATTATGTTTCTTTAAAACTTTTTGCTTGATTACTTGAATAATGCGTATACTTTTTTTAAAAAAAAAGAAAAAAAGAAACTTGTTGAAAAGAATGACTTTTCTCGAATGAAATGGTTGTTTCGTATTTGCCCTGACAACGAATTATGTCAATGCATTGGCTCATGAAATTGGGTTATTGGCCATTTTGAGGAAACGCTAGAGATTGGTGGCATAGTATCGTGTTTTGATTTTGTAACTTATTTTTTTATCTTGGTATTGCTCTTTAAATTTATGATTGTCATTATATAGTCATTTTGTTGTATGGAACGTAAAAAACAATCATCGGTATATTTTTTTTTACAATTTTGTATTTGTTGTGCTTGGAATTCATAAGCGACACGCGTGAACATAATGTAAACTGTAAAGTATCTGCATTTCAGTATATGTTTTGGTAACTAAATGATTCTAAGTTTCTAACATATTACTCACATTTAATAAGTGATCCATGCACATGATCAACTAATGACTCGTTTTTGTACAAATTAACTCACGAGTAATATTAGTGTTGTGTAAATGGTGCTGATGATGGAGTATTTTAGATAATTAACTAGGATCAAAATAGGAACTTAGAAATTATGAACATAGAAATTATGAACGTAGAAATCCTAGTCTTAAACAGAACAACAAAGAAAATTAGTGTTGAGACCGATTATATCACAAATTATGTGTACTTTAAGGATTTATTTCAATCATACTCGAAAAATTTATCTACAAACAATTTCTAACAACAATGAGCAGTCAAATCTCATTCTAAAATATGATTCTCATTCTGAAATCTGGATCTCAAATGAGCAATAGAGGTCATTGAGTGTGATTTGGTGGGTTTGATTTTGGTGGGTGCTAAAATAAATAGGACAATGTTGCTTATAAATTAAGTTCAAAGGTTATAAATAGTCCAATTGACTAAGTCAATGGCCTCAATGGTTATGTGACAAGACAAGAAGCCCAAATGGCTAAGTCTTCAACTGTTATAAGACACCATAAGTGGTCTAACATTTATAGTTATAGTTTAAAAATAATTAATATTAATTGTTTGTTAAAAAAATTAATTATAGTTAAAATGGTATATTTATTTTATTTGTATAATTAAGTAATTCATAAAATTTATTGTTTTATTAGGATTTTGTCTTGTGTTGTCTTTTTACGAGATTTTGTGTTGTTATATTATAAAATTGTTATTTTATACATCACACTAAATAGATATTATTAATATTTCCTTTCCAAAAAATGTAGTAGTAATATTTTAAATAACTGTATTTTCATAAAAAAAATTACATTATTAGATTTTATCTTATCATATCCAGTTGTCTACCAAACAAAAGCTTAATAATATATATATTATCAAGGGGCCGAAAGGTCGTATATATGGCTGCAAACATAAAAAGTAAGAAGATAATTCAATTTTATATTCTATTTGGTGATAGTATATAATACATATTTATTATCTATATTTTGTCTGAATTAATAGAGTAAAATATAAAATACACTACAATGACTTAAAATACTCTTATTATATTAATTTAGTTAAAAAGAATACATTATCTTAATAAAAAAGGTTGAGTTCCCATGTCCCAGCAAAACAGGGATACAGAAAATAGACAAATTTTTGTGTCTTTCTTAGTAAGTAAATAAGATTTTTGTTTCCGTGTCTCAGTATTTCTATCTTATCTCAATAAACAAATGCTGTCTGTATAGTAAAATATCAATCATTAATAAAAATATTAATCTCAGCCGAATACCCTAGAGTTTTCAAAAATAGTGACGGATTGACTAAGTCTGAAAAATCAGGCAGTTTTATGCAAAACTACAATTTAGGCTTAACTCGGTGCTGAAAAAATTTTCTAATTGGAAAACTTTTCCAATACAGTCATTTATGATTTGAGTTGATGCATGAATACCATGAACCTACTTGACGCATCCTTTTCTTCTTGATTCTAATTAAATCTATACAATAAATAGAGGGTATTGTCTTCTTTTATACTCCAACTTTAGTTTTCTTATTTACCCCTGCATAACTTATCTAATATCCACGATACCTCACATATTAGATAATTTTTATCGGTTAATGGGTCACATTCCCTACTTTCTAAGGTAGGTTTTTCTATTTCATCAATTCATATATGTTTAGAAAATATTTACTTTCTGTCTTTTAAAAAATTCTTCTTCTTTTTTTTTCACGTTGTTATCTACGTTTAATAGTCATAATCAGATCAATATTTAATAGGCACGAAGTGTCTATTAAATGGCTTGTAATAATAAAGAGAAATACTTAGGTATTCTTAAACATTATTTAATGCGTATTATAAAATTATATGACCAACCATTATTTTTTATTCTTAAATATTTTTTTAATTTTTAATAAATAAAAATTAGTGGTCAATAATATTTATAAAACATACCTTAAATATGCTCTATATACAGATAACTTTCAAAAGAAATTTAAGTAATAATCGTTAATTAATGAGTTATGATAGTCAGAAGCTAAAAAGTCTGTCGCTCTTTGCGTTAATATACATACATGACAAAAAATTAATAGAATGACAATTATTTAAAACAATTTAAAAATATTTATACTCACAAACATATGAGCTCTATTATGGTGTAACTCACAATGTACTCTGTAATTTTTGTAAATTGTAATTATTCTAAAATTATTTAAAATAATTATCATTGATATATCCAATAATTCAAAGTAACTATAAAGGGATGGCAAATTGGTTCCAACAGGATGCCACTTGCCATCTTGATGGATGATGCAATACTTGACTTGACCTTCGTGCCAACAACCTCTCTACCCGATGACCTTCTCTTTTTTCTACTTTTTCTCCTGTTTATTTGTTTTTACTTTCTTTTTCTTCCATAAAGATTTGAATTTTTATCAAATATCAATTATTCCTTCTAAGAGATGATAAACCTTTCCTAAAGAAAAATGTTATTGATGTCATCTTAAAAGACCAATCTTTAGATTAAGGTATCCGTTAAATATTAATTGATCTATTTTTCTTTCAATATATATAGAGCATCTTTAATGTTAGCCTCATTTTAAATTTAAGTGTTTCGTAATTATATAATAATTTTGACATCTTAAATCTCACTTGTAGATTCACTACTTTGACATATTAATATTACATGTATAACCCATGCATTATAAAAAGTAAAAGTGTTACAAGAATGAAACTATTTTCTTCAATAAAAAGGATTAATTTTAGTCCAAACTTTAGCCCAAATAATTTTTAAACTGAAAAACAAAACAAATTTATGATAAAATATCCCGTCTATCAATCTATGAAAAAGATAGGTGTGGTTCCATCCATGTGGAACATAACCCACTGGTAACGGTCGCTCCAAGGGTAATGCATTTGCCAAATTCCACTTGGTACGACTCAAACTTGCAATTGAAACACTGATTTTGCATTGGGGGAGTTGTTCAGTATATTTCTGTTAAGATGTTTAATAAAATAATATAAAAAATTGGATTTCTTTTTTATGTGATTTTTTTTTCTTCAAATTTTGTGTTAGTCCATTAAATTATAGGTGGTAAATGTCAAAGCTAGGTCAAGAGCTATTTTTGAGGGGTTGGGAGAGTTGGGAATTTCAGAAAATGAGAGAAAAAAGACTCAGATTTTCGGCCTCCATTGTTGTCATTTGTCAAGCATGCACAAATTTAATCAAATTAACAGTTGGAGGATCATTTATGGTCCAAATGAGCTCAAATTTGATGAGCATGTTTTAGACATCTTACTCTTTAATCCGAAAGATTGAATTGTTGAAAGGATTCTCCGATCTCCTTGTGCCAGAGACGCATTGCAGCTCAGAGTTTGGATGGATTTCTCATATCTCTTCTCTTCATGATTGGCAATGTTGTTTGTTTTTGTTAATGAGTTTTTTTTTTAATTGAAAGCTAAAACTTGGTGACGGTAAATAACTCTTAATTATAGTGAATGCTAACTGGTGGGACTATCAAATCCCATAATTTTTATTTTTCACATTAAGAGAATTTTTCACGTTAAAATCTTAATGTCTTGTCTCATGTTTTTGCCTCTTTAATTTGTTATTTGCCATCATTATTTAGGTGTTGCTACTCTTATTTTTACAAGTGTAGGATCGTGTGTTTTATCCAACACAAATTGCATTTAAATTATCCCTTATCATTGGACTAATGAAGATGTTACTTGAATTATTTACTCTTGACAACTATAACTAAAAGATTTGCTTTCATCTTTATTTGTCACAACATAAGCACTATTTATTATAAGGCATTTTTTGTCCATATAAGATATCCAATGTGGAAGGAAGCTAACGCTATGTATCTTGTGTTTCTCCACTCCAAGGTGTACCTAGGCAATAACATTTTTAGATTGCTTTAGAATCAATCAAATTCCATGGACATTTAAATAAAAGAAACAAGAGGGTTCCACCAATGTTTGAGACTTGAGAGAGCCACTTTGTCGAGTACATGCAATGTCAACTGGCCCCAAGACAATGGCCACACCACACACTTGCCATGGAATTCTAGACATCCATATATATCCCAAACTCTTCCTGTTCTATTTTCTATTCTAAGAAGACTAAGGATTCTCATTAAATGGCATGAGATATTTCTTACAAAAGACAAACATGTCTATTGTCCTTATGTATGTCTGGAAAATGGATTTCATCTTTCACCATCAAACTTTAAATGCTCTACTCTCTTTGGGCGTTTTTGTCCATCTCAAAAATTGCATTAAAACAATACTATTGTTTCTTTTGTGCTTTCCAATTCAAGAAGTGCCTATAATAGAATCGGTCAATTGTTACTCATGTTTAGTTTGTTAACTGATTAACACTTAACAAAGTTTTGAATTGTCGTAACTAAAAGAATGTGTGTAAGAAGATAGTGTATTGGGATCTCAATTAGGAAGTCCCAAAATTACTTCTGATACTTTAAAAGTAAAATAAAATATCACTTCTAAATTTAATCCAGAGATCAACCGCGCCTATTTTATAATCATATACTAAGTTGACTTGATTTATATTAAATTATTCAAAATTTTAGGGTTGTCAAACGGACAGCCCGGTTAACCAGTGGCCTAAGTGGACTTTTAATATTCACAGACCAATTTTTATATGTTTAGTCCGTCTATTTATGTGGGTAAATGAGTTAGTCTGCGGGTTATGCTTATGTTAACACTAAACAAACTAATTTGATCTGCTTTAAGGCCCAAACAGACTTTTGCTATTCGTAGGCTAGATTTTATACATTTGGTCGGTCTATTTAACCAGGTAAACGGACCGGGCTCGTGGACCGAACTCATTTTGACAACCCTACAAAATTTAATAAATTTTGGATACATATAATTGGGAGTATAAAAAAAATTTCAAACTTATCAAGTGGCGTGTGACAAAAATTTAACCCACCTCCAATCAACCCAAAAGCATGGCCCATTGGCCTCAAGAAGATGGCCATTTACCACCGTGTGAAGTAACACTTCCCCAATTTAAATTTACAATTTCTTTTTCTAATTTTCTTTAGTACTTCAATTATATGTTACTTTAAAGCTTTGGTTCATTTTATCTTGTCACTTCACATTTCAATAGATCATTTATTACGAATTTTCCAATTTCAGTGGTACATTTCTCCTTCTCAATTTATTTTTTTCACGTACACCTCTCCTTCTCATTTAAAATGTGTTCAGGTTAACTTATTCTGAATCTAAAATAATTTATAATAGAAATATTCTTAGAGAGTTCGCGAACCCAAAAAAAAAAATTGTCACTCAATTTAGATGGATATATGGATAAAGAGTGGTGAGTTGTATAGGATTCATCAACTCCTAATTTACAAAAAATTTGCTTTAAGTTCTTTGCTTGACCTGTGGTGCCCCTAGATCCTTAGAAAATGATGAGTACAACTTGTCCTTTCTTTTATCTTTTCTTTTTTGCAATCACATGAACCTTGCTTTTTCTAATCGAAAGAAGTAGGTAACATTGAATGGCTGATAAATTGAGAAATTGGAGGAAGCAAATGCAGAAGGTGCTTGTGTATGTTAAGATTATGATTTGAACTGGGACCATATTATAGATATTAGAGGTAGAGCTATAAGAATTGAGGTCCTTAGTCTAAGTGCACACAACTCCCACGCGTGGTCTTATTCCTGCAAGTGGAGAGACGTTTACAATACTCATACCCGTAACTTTAAAGTCACAAGGTAGCAACCATACTATTCACCATGACTCACTCTCATTCTATGTATTTAACAAATTCTAACAAAATTATCCAAAATAGATGCTGCAGTCTAATTAAAAAAACCATTCGTAAAATATAAGAAAGCAAAGTACTGTCACCTATTTACAGCTTTATTACCAAGCAAGGCAGCAGAATGTGCGAGTTCACGTATCTTCTCGAAATCATGTTGCGCAATTGCCTCTTTATCGAATATGGCATCTGACAAAACAACCGACGATGCTCCCCGCAAAATATATTCCTCAATAGAATCTACAGGGAAATTAGAGATGCAGTCATTCTCATATTGGATAGTCAAATATTGAGAATGAGAAAAAAAAAATTACCAAACTGCAAAAGCTACCTATAGTTATCCCCTGAGAAGCAACCATAGAGATATGAGGAAATGGCTTCTTGATTGCTGATATGTACTGAAATCCACCAAGTGCAGAAACTGGATAAACCTACACCAGAGGGTAAATTATAAAAGTATTAACACATTAGATGCTTATATGGATCAGTAGAAGAATGAAAAGGTTATAATGAAAATTATCAAGACAAATCTAATTTTAATACCAGTTTACAGTTTCAACAACCATTGGAGTGGATGATAAGATTAATGCATTGCTCCTATGGTTGAAGAAAAAGAAGCTATAGGTAGCAAGCTAAAATATGAATAGCTCTAGCACTTTGTTGTTATTACTAATTTACTAATATATATTAGGGTGGAGGGTGGAGTTTGATAACAGAAAATCATGCCAAGAAAATGGTTGCTCCAAATAAAGCTCCGAGAGGCCAAACTTACTCTAACCAGAAAATATGTTACAAAGTAATTTGATCTCAGTTATTATAATCTTTATGATGTGAAATAAAACCCTTAATCTCTTCCATGAAAAGTTAATTGAACATGGAAGATCTCTAAATACAAAGAATGCTTCGAATCCTATTCCTCACATCTCATGATTACTTATCTACTGGTCAAGTCTTTCAATCTTTTTTCTCTCTTTCTCCCTTTCCCTACTCATTGCATCAATACCCAATTTAGAAGTATCTATCTAGACACTAGATTATACTAAAGAAGAAACTTGCGAGATGAGCAGAAAAGCAGAAAAAAGTTTCTAATTTAGAAGGAAATTACTTGCAGATGGGTATTTATACGTATGCAAACTAGCAGATACTGTTCCGACTGAAGCAGATATAGACAATGGAAAACGGAAGGAATGAGAAAATGCCGAGCAAGAAAACCAAAAACATTCATTCCTTTATGCAACAGGTAATGCATATTTATTGAACAAATGCATTCAGCCCGTATAACAATATTCTTCAAGGTAAACAAAAATAAAAAATGGCCTACCTTGACCATTTCAGCACCTGCATCATATGCAGACAATATCTGCATTGAATACAATAATGGTTAAATAAAGGTCAAATTGTTCATAATAAAAACATCTGTAAAAGTCTTGAACCTAAAAATTTGACACTTACTTCAGTTGGGGTCATTACGCCAGGAATATATAAAATTTCACCACTCTGATTGTAATACATAATGTCCTGATAACAAGTTCAAAGAAAAAAGGTAGGTTGGTAAGAGATCCTAGCATGTCCACAAATAACAAACTTCCAATAAACTGTGACATTCAATAAATCTCTCAAGCCAATTATATCAACAATAATAATAGGAAAAAGAAGAAAAATGAAACAAATAAGAAAACATTGTGATCGACCACTGGCAAGTATTATGTGACATCACATCATAGCATATAAATAAAATTTCAAACCTTAACAACTGCTGGACTCATCAGAAATTTTGCTCCGGCTTTGATTGCAGCTTTTGCATCCTCCATCCTGAGAACAGTCCCAACCTAAGGGCAGATATCTGTGTGATTCAGACGACCGTTGAAAAGAATGTAATTTCATGTAACAAATATTGTATATGATGTTAAAACAAATCATAAGAATCTGCAATAAGATTCATTTACAAGCAATATCCATGTAGCTGACTCCACTTACTGAGAAAAGGCTTTGTAGTTATTGTTGTTGTATTATAGAGAAGAATGGATCAAGAGAAATTTAGAGACTTCATGTAAATTTAGGAGATATTACTTATACTAAGTAAAGGAAGCTAGGTTGGACATTCCTCTAAACTGATGATGGGGCTATCATATCAATGTACTATCGGCATGCATAAAACACCGAACAATAGAACTATTTCAAATGCCTCAACTATAAGTTTTTCCCAAAACCTCTATGAGTAGGATATTGTGATTTTGGTACTAATAATCCAAAGAAAATCACTTTTGTATGTTAGATTGCTAAGGAGAATTCACGAAGATAACAGCAAAAACAACAACAACGTCTTTCTCATGAAGAGCGGGAAGAAAATTTAAAAGAGTGAGGATTACCCTTGATTATAATCATTATTTATGTTTCAACCAGACATATCCATTAGGCGATGAAATACTCAGACAGTCTTAAAACTCAATGAAATGAGAGAATGTATTGACATTTTCTCCATATTCATAAATTTAAGGTGTGTACATGTGGTATACGCTCAACAAAGAGAATTGATTGGTTGGGAGAATCCAGAAAATTAAAGGATTAGAGCATACTCCTAGAGTCATTGCAGGATGCTCCTTCACCAGCTGCTGTAGAACCTACACAGACTCATGAGTTAGAGCACAAGCTCGTGAATTTTAAAGCTGCGCATGAGTAAAGTCTGGAAGCAGAAAAGCTAAGGTAAACAACCTCAAACACACCTGGGGTAGACATCACAATCTCCAACTACATGTAAAGAGAAGAAAAAGATGATAAGAAACACACCATCAAAATATAGATTTGAGCACATTATATTCAAGCAAATGCATTTCTCCTAGTCCTCGTTCCACAAAATAAAGACCAAGAAGAACCATTTCAATCCAGCTTATCAGGCATCTCAATTTTCCCAAATTTCACAAGATCTAGGGAAATTTAGATGTAATCTTCGAAGTTTTAACACATGACTACAAAGTAATTATATCTTGCGAAATGCCATAAGGCGTAGCAACTTTCGATCTAGATGAACCCAAAACATTCTCTCAATATTCATGTAAACGTCCTCAAAGTTCTTTTCTTTTCATTAAAAATTGACAAAATAAAAGAGATATCAAAAGCAACTCACAACTGAAATGCCGCCTGCTATTGCAGCATTTCCAGCTTCCAAGGCCACTTCTGCACTATATTCAAGTGAAAAAGATGAAGTTAGCCAGAATAATCAGACTGCAAAAGTTATTGTTTCTTCTGAGAATTAGTCTCGTACTACAACATTAAAAATTGGATTCAGCCATTACAAACACTAGACATGGCAAAAACTTGTCCCAATTAAGCAAAAAAGGGAAAAAGAAAAGAACAAAAACAAAACTGCATATCATCTATGTTCTGTAACATATCTAAATAAACATCAAAACACATATTTACAGGGTTTGATTAAGCCTCGCTCAATTCTAGCTCTCAGTTATCAATTCAACCACGTCTAGGGGGAGAAGTTTTCATGGATGAGGTTCATGAACTTCACTTTTACCCCCAACAAAACGTACCCTAAAAAACAAAAAATCCCTCCTTTTCATCACTAATAAAGTCCCTGCATAGGGCAAAAATGGATGGAGGAACTTTCATGAATGAGGTTTATGTGTGAAAATTACATATGAAATTCATGGAAGTTTCTCCCACATTTTTAGACCCATACCAAACACACCCTGAGAGCTCTCAGCTAAACCTTTTCCTCTTTGGAATATGTGGAAGCACGGTTTTGATTGCAATTCACAAGCTGTTTTAGGTTTTGTCTCTTTCTTTTTTCCATTTTTCAATCTCTACATCGAAAAGGCCCAATTCAATCCCAGCTTCTGGAAGCAAGGTCTACGGTGGGCGAGAGAAGCACCCAAAGCCAATCCTCTTCACCAGAGGAATCTGATTGTTAGAGCGGATCCAGATTTCCAAGGATATTTTGCATAAGTCATTTTCCTTTTTTCGCATTCCCTTGTAACCACCAATTGGTGACTCATCCTCATTTCCTTCCATTGCTTTCTGCCTGCCTTCTTGTGTATAAATATGTCACTATTTTGAATTCATTAATGATATGTTGAACAATGATATCAGCCACTCAGTAAAGATCTATTCCAATTTTTTCTTCCTTCCTATCCTAAGACCAATGAATGGGCCGCATGCGGATGATCATTCCTGCAAACTTCACACACCAGAGATATCAATATTCCCCCTTGAATTAGCCTTTACGGCTGAGTTAGGGCACTTTCTTATCTAAGAACATTCCCAATGTTAAGCATAAGGAAAGTTTGTATCATAGAAGAACTAGGGTACTTATCAATGCACAAAAACAAGCTAGAACGATCATACAGTGTCAATGAAATTTAAACCCCCCCCCCCAACTACCACCACCAAAAATGAAAAAATCAAAATTTCCTAGGATAAGTACCCTTTCAAAAATAAAAAATCCAAAATTGACAATCAGGAAACACAAAAAAATAATAATAATAATAAAAAAAAAACCTTACCCTTTTTTCAACACTTTACTATAGTTTTTTTTTTGAAAAAAAAAAAAAGACAGATTCTTCAAATGAAAAGCAGAGAGAAGTAAGTAAGTGAGACCTGTTGACTCTAAGGCAAGCGATAACACCAGAATTGTGAATGTGGCAGATTGTTTTGTGAAGTGGGGATGATGATGCTGAAACCTGAGCTGCTCTCCATGAAACCCCTCCACGCAATTGAGAAGAAGAAGAAGAAAGAGAGAGATGGCATAAGGACGAAGTAGAAGAGTGCAATTGGCTCAATGTTGGAGTTGCAGTTCCCATTGTTATTGTACACTTCTGCTGCTGCTGCTGCTGCTGCTGCTGCTTTTATTCTGACCAGAAAAAGGTGGCTTTTTTATTTTAAACGGCTTATCCATTGCAGGCTACGAGGTTGTTGATAAAACACTTTAATCTATTTTTATGTTATGGATTTTCTTAACAAAGGGCACTTGGACACTTAGAAATCTATAAGAACAAATTTAAATACAATTTTATTTTAAATTTAAATACTAATATACTAAGTGAACAAATTACTAACAATAACAAAAATTTGTGATGATTATTTTTTACATAGTAAAAACTGCATACTTTGCAATTTTTAATACACTCAAGTTATTAGCTCAATGTGAAATACCATTAAGTTTTATAAGTTTTTAATATCAAATAGGTCTTTAAAAATTAAAATGGGAGGTTGTTTTAGTTATTCAGAAAGACTAGTTGATTCTCATTTAATATAAAGTTTGAGAATTTTTGTGAAATCTACTTGATATCAAATAACTTTTTAAATGACTAAAGTATTCTCACATTTTAACTTTGAATAACTTGTTTGTTGTCTAACAATTTTGGGTTAAGTGCCAACATTCTTGAAAATTGATCCCATGGCCTAAGTGGCCCCAAAAATAATGTGTCAATTTAATCCTTAAAATGTTTAAATGTTTCTCGCGTTAGTCCTTCAATTAGTGAGGTTCTTAACAAAAGTTGAGTTGGTTGCCATGTCTTCTGTTTTCTATCATCTCTCTCCTATTCACCACCTCCTCTATCTCCTTCCTCTCTCCCGCCCCCATCTAAACAAAACATCATTTTGCCCTCAACAAAACAACATTGTTTCATTTTTTTAAAACCTTAAATTGCCCTCCCCCAAAAAAAAATCCACCCTAACGCATCATCATCGTCTTCTTCCTTTGTTATCCTATCCACTCTCTTCTCACCACCACCACCATGTCAACCGTACGCCCACCACCCAAACCCGATCTCCACTCCACCCCAACGTAGCCTCTAGCAAGCAAAGGTTGTTGTCGAGGTTAATATTTTTGTTTGTGGGGAAGCATTGTCTCCACAAAGGATGTCAATGTCATTCCGTTAGATTATTTTGAGTCAATTAGTGGTGTTGTTTGAGTTTCCACTAAGCTTGCGAGGACGACAGTCAGTCTTCAACAACTTCAGGTGAGTGAGTTGTTACGTATGGTCTATTTTAGATATTATTTTATGTTCATATTTTATAAGCATGGCTTAGTTTAAGTATTTTTCACTTTTTTTTATAAAAATAATGATTTGTTTTGTGAAAAGCCATTTTTTTTCAAAAATAAGGATTTACTTTAGGAAAACATTTATGAAATTATCTTATTAAAATCTTTTATAGAAATGTGTGTATTTTATTTACTAAAATTACATTTACGAACATTAGAAAAATGTTTACGAAAATATTTTAGAACTTATGAAAATTATTTTAGAAATCATGGAAAATCCTTTTTTAGAACTACCATGAGACCATTGTTTTATTGCATAAAGATCATCATGTTGCATGTGCATGTACATGGATGTCAAATCTTATAATCATGTCAGTTAATTCAATTATTTCAGTTAGTTCAATTATCAGTTATATATGTCAGTTATCATGATCATATTATTTTATTTAAATTGTTTTATGGGAGTTGGATTTAAGATAGAACTGTAAGTCAACAACAATCTACGTTGACCCTGGTATACCTTGCACGATCATAACGTAGAATACGATTCATGTAGAATTAAGGCAAGACCATAAAGTCTGAACATGGCATGTCGTGACGCCTAGTGTCATGTATCATGTAGATCAGGATAAGACCGTAAAACCCAGACATGACAACCTGTGATGCCTAGTGTCATGTATCATGTAGATTAGGGCAATACCGTAAAGCACAGACATTTCAGAAATAGCTAAACCGTAATGCTTGGATTCGTCTATCTAGATACCTCCCTAACTATCATTTGTTTTAAATATTTTTGCGCAAGCTTTATCATTATCATGATATTTAGATATGTATAGTATTATTATGTATTGCATATGTATGACCATGTTTTTGAAATGTCTCGTGGGTGTCATGTGTGATCGTTCGTTCACTGATGTTCTTCCTATAATTCTCACCCCTCAACCTTCCCTTCCAGCTACAAGATAAGATGTAGAAGCAGCAGCGCATGAAGGTCATGGTCAATTACAACGACATCAGAATTCTTGAGTCAGCAATCACTGTTGAAAGCTTCTTTTGTACTCTCGTCGTTTTATATATCCTACTTTACAGCTTTCAAATCCTCAAGGGATTCAATTGCAGTATAGTCGGGTATAATCGTATCCACAGGGAGTTGAATAAAGTCATTCTTGAGTTTGTCAATTAAACAATAAGGTGGGTGATTTGTAAATTGATTTTGAAGATACAAAAAAGAAAATAAATAAAAGATAAAATGACAACAAATTAGAGGTAGATTAGGAAGCTTGTTGAGTATTGACTCATATTATAGTTTCTTGTATTCATGTACTTAATGCATATGAATTATCATTCCTTTGATTTCTCGCCACCAGTTATTATCTTAATTATCTCTTTCAAGCATGAAAAGATTATTAGACTTTCCTTTATTATTCTGTCAATTTCTTGCACAAACTTAACAAAGTAAACCAACGTTATTCCAGATGTTAATTAAAACGACTAATAACCCTAATTTTATTTCTAGCAATTAGGTTTATTAGATGAGTTAATTTAATTCTAACCTTAGTGATGCAGTTTTCACTCGCAACAATTCGACTAAATTAAACATTGATTTGATTCCACTTAACAAAGTAGTTTTCACTCACAAGTACTAAGTTGCAAAACATCGTTTAAATAGCTAGACTAGAGCAAGCTTTAAGCGTAATACTAATTCATGTAAAGCAGAGAAATAGATATATTTATTCATGCAAAAGTCATATGGATACAATCATGCTATAACATTTATGAAAATCCCAACAACAAGAGGATTATAAATCCATCTTACAAGAGGAAATCTCAGAGGCAAGGTGATGGACACTCACCATGACACGTTCTCACGCCGTCATGACAAGGACCACCGTGCTTCCTTGACTACTCTTGGCTCCTTCTCTAATCTCCTCTTTGTTGTTAAAACACACTAATTCGGATTCTATATGAGAGAATTCTAAATAGGAGAAGTGGTTATGAATGCTGAATGTAGGGCCCTATTTATAGGAAAAATTCACGATGGCCGCTGAGCGGCCTCAGGGAACCGCTAAGAGGCGCAACTTTCTTCACCCTGAAGTCTTCTCTTTTATGAAAGATGACTCTGCTCTGACATTATCTTGTCACCGCTGAGCGGCATGCAAAGCGCCGAGCGGTGTTAGGGCGGCTGCAGAGGTTGCAAGGTGGCATGCAGAGGTTGCTTCATCCTTAAGTTACTTCACTTTGAAGGACTAGGCCGCTGAGCGGCTTATGGGACCGCTGAGCGGTTTGCTTCTCTGATTCTTCCTCAGTGCTTTGTTTTGCTTCTTCTTTCCTTTGTCCGCTGCTCCTTTCTTTTGTGAGATTTTTCTCTGTAAAATTCATTCTTTTATACCATTTGTATCCATCTTTTACTTATGCAAAAATCTTACAAATGTGGGAAATTGGTTCTAAAATACATGGAAAATAAAGCAAAAATGTATTATTTTAACTTGTAAAAATACTAAAATATGGTACTTAACAATCACCTTGAGGTGAAGCTATTCATAGGGCATGTTAGAATTAGCTAGTTTATTATAAATTTGTAATCGAGTCAATGTCTAGAGTGCTCCAATTGTATACAGGCATGATTTTAGGACCAATCACGTATTTTACAAGTATATTTATATTTATTGCAAAGAGTTTATGTTCATTTAGAAAAATGACATTTTTATTTATTTTTAATTGAAGTGAAAATGCATGTTTTTATGAAAAAACGTTTCTAAGAGGCTTTCGTAAGAGAACTAGTCAATTGTATCCTGGTAATAATCTTGAGGTTGTTACATAAGAATGATGGAAGGTGATTGTTTTTGTCTACTATTTTCTATTGGTGGTGGAAGAAGGGTTGAGGATGAGGATTGTTAGGAGGAGAAGGAGAGGTGGGTAGTGGTGGGTCTGTCGTTTTGAGGAAGAGACAATGGGGTGAGGAGGAGGATAAAGAAGAAGAATGAGGTGTAGTGGTGGTGGTGTTATACGGAGTTGGTGGCAGGACTAGTGGTGGTAGAGTGGTCGTGGAGTTGGTGGTTGGTCTAGGTGGTTGGGGTGGCAGGGCTGGTGGTGGTAGGGTGGGGGTGTTGGGTGAACGTGGGGATGGTAGTAAGATAAGTGTGCGGTTGGTGATAAGAAGGGAAGAAGAAAATGATGAAGATAACGAGTGGTGGTAGGGTTAGTGATGAGTAGGGATGACTAGAACTAGAAGAGGGGAAAGAGAAAATGACACAATTAATTAATGGTCACATCGTCTTTCATCATGACTCAATTAGACAAAGGGACTAATGTGAGTAATTTAGTTAGCACTTTTTTAAAGGACCACTTAAACTATGAATTCAATTTTTAAAAATTAAGTTGACACTTAACCCAATAATTTTTAAGAAGACATTAAAAACTTATCAATTCTATAATTTTAACATTAAATAAAAGATATTTTTTAAGATACTTTTCCTTTTTCATTCTATAACTCTTTTCTCCTTTACTTTTACTTTACTAGATTCTGTATTTATTAAAATGTGGTGTATTTCTTATAATTTAATGTTTTGCTAACAAAATATTTTTTAGGAAACGTTTCCTTGGGCATATATATACATACTA
Source organism: Nissolia schottii (assembly GCA_003254905.1). NCBI lineage: Eukaryota > Viridiplantae > Streptophyta > Magnoliopsida > Fabales > Fabaceae > Nissolia > Nissolia schottii. Next base: position 402,427 of record QANU01077598.1, on the reverse strand, counting down.
TATCTCTGTATATATACTTACAAATGAAATAATATATACTAGTATTTCTTCAAGATTATCTTGACTCCAACAATATTCAGATAGATGACGTTGCTTTTTCTCATAGTTCTAAGTTTGTGCATAGCAGCCTCTCACGAAGTTGATGCAGCAAGGCTTCCTGGTTCACGAGAAGTGAAGGCTTACCTGGTATTAATTGCATTATTATTATTATTATTATTATTATTATTATTATTATTATTATTATTATATTTATTATTTATTATATATATTAATTTTTGTCTTCTGAAAATCTAAGGAAGGGAAACATAATATCATATTATTGATTTGCTTTGTTGATTTACTTCATTGTCATTTTGCTAAACAGCTCAAAAGGGAGAATGAGTTTGAATGTGTTGATATTTACAAGCAACCTTCTCTTGATCATCCTTTGCTGAAAAATCACAAAATTCAGGTAAATATTTTTTTTCCCACTCGTTATTTGCAAAGTAGTTAACTGATGCAATATAGGAATTGCTTTATGACTCGCAATAATTATTTATAATATTTTCTTGAAAAATATTATAATTCTACCATAATAAATTTTTACTAATAATCGTTAATCAAAAAGTTTTAATAAAATCTATCTGTAACAAGAGAGTACAAATCACTTGTTGAGTTGGTAGATATGTCGATCCTTAATTAAAAGTTTTAAATTTGAGCCAAAGAAAAGAACAAAATTGTCTTTGAAAAATTTCTACTCTTTTTAAGAACTTGAGTCGAGTTTGATTAATTAAGTGTCTGATAATAAAATTTGAAAGTCAATGACTCCATTAAAAGAAAAAATTAGGGCATATATATAAATAGTGAAGGGTGGGGGCACATACCCCCATGAAGTTTTTGAAAGTTTTCTTCTCCCATCGATCCACCTCTTTTTTTTTTTTCTTTTTTTTCTTTTTTGTTCCTTATTCATTCATACTACTTCAGAGTTATTCCACCCTATAGAAAACACAACCGCTCAAAGTGAGGACAATGACACCGTCATCTTATCACTAGTTTGGTCAACCGAGTTTGTTGACCATATCACAAACTTCATGATAGCACAAGAGAAGTACAATTATAAATTATCATGTTTACTTAATCTCGGCTCTACAGCATATATTTTCTGAATCCTTCCTTAAAAAAGAAAAAAATACTTGTTAAAGAGTTCAATGAAGCAATGTTTCATAAAAATACAATCTTTTGAAGTTTCCTTCCAATGAGGCACTTTTGTTTTAGCAAAACTCATTAATATATGGATGAGCAAAGAGAGACTATATCGAAAAGTTAAGTCAAAATACATGCCAAAGTCAGCAGCAAGTGTGTAAAAATAAAATCACCAGTCATGAATTCAACACCAAACAAGGCATTTATGTTGTGTTTCTGAATTGCATTCATATCATCAACTCTCCACTCATGCAACCACAAAATACGCCATAATATGCTCTGCCTCGTCAAAAGCATTTATTTGAGTGGAATAATGAGACTCAAATAATGACAAAGAATATGCAATGTTTTTCTTTTATATCATTCATTCAAATCCATTGAATATTTACTAGAGAGTTTAATTCTTTAAGCAATCATGCAATTGATTCATTTTACTTGCATTACATCTAAAGTAATGGGTGGGCATGTGATAAATAATCAATTGTATTTATTTATGTGCTTAGTATATAATTAGATAACAATATAAAACTCTTTTGCATTTTTAGTTCATCGAAATTAAATTCTTTACTAAAATAGAGTTAGTTGATATTTTAATATTTCTTTTAACCCAAATAATTTCAATTTAACGTATATTTGATGTAATTAACCTTGTTTATTTTTTCTTTGCAACAAAGCTTAAACCAACTTTTGCAAGAGACAGAATGCAAAGTGGAAGAGCTCCTAAGATCATTGACAATATCAACAAAGGATGTCCACCTGGAAAAGTTCCTATTCACCAAAAACAGCAAACGAGACTTGGAAATTTTTCACAATACTCCCAGATTTATCCCAACCACCATGTAAGTTGATAACTACTTTGTAAAATATTAAAATTCCATTAACCATAAGTTGAATGATTTTATATTACATTCTAAGTATTTAATTTTTTTTGCCATCATCAATATTATTTCTTTAGTTTGCTACCCTTGATACAAACACGAATACAAAATTATACCGTGGAGCAATTGCATCTCTCAATGTGAATAATATATCGATTGAAGCAAACCAATATAGCTTGGCCCAAGTTTGGTTACAAGGTGCTCCTACTAAAGTGTTGCCTAATCTGCAAAGTATACAAGCTGGATGGGGTGTAAGTTTATTAGTATTGTTATCGTTGTACTCAATTTATAGTTTATGTTCTTCATATTTTATGTAATGTTTTAAAAGTAATTACTTTTATTAATCGGTAAGTTTTGAATCGGTCGGAAATTTGTTAAATTTTTTACTAGAATTAATATTTTTTTATTAAAATAGCTATGATTTTATGACATTATTTTTTCTAAAATAGAGAGACTAAAACAAAATAATTTTTTTGGTTAAAAAAATCTCTTATTTTTTTTAATTTTTTTAAAATAGTCAAAATTTAATAAAAATATTTTCAAATTTTTCATCTCTATAAAAAATATATTTTAATCATTTTTTAAACCAAAACAAACATTTCCCTTAATTAATCTTTTTCTTGATACTCATGGTATTTTTGTCCCCCTTATATCATGCTTATATTTATGCTCTCTTTCATTTATCTACTAATATTATTAATTGTCAATCTATCAGGTACACCCAAGCTTGTATGGAGATAGTCTAATAAGACTAACGGGCTATTATACAGTAAGAAACGCAACTTAATATACACACACACACACACTCCTTTTAAAAACAATTTGATTGTATATGCGGTTGTATTTGTATTTAAAGAGATGTGCATATATTATGTAGGAGGATAACTTCGAACACGGATGCTTTAATATAGAGTGTCCGGGCTTTGTGCAAATTAATCAAGTTTATACCTTTGGATATTTGATAGCACTACCAGCAAATTTTACACCAGGAGACACATCATCATTTGATATTCAAATTATGCAGGTAAACTTTGAATGCATTTATCTGTACTTACTTATACTTACGGTTAATACAGCAGATATAAAATATATAAAATGTAACCATTCTTTTAATCACTAAAAATTCAATTAAATATTTTTTGAGTTTCAAACTTAATTTTATTAAATATTTTTTAAAATAAAATACAACTACCATTAACATATTTCACTATCTATAACCGTCCCCACTTATAGCACTCTCCATGTTTCGCACTAGTTACTATAAGTTATTCAATTTCTTGTTATAGTGACGGCTATGTATTGGATTTGTAACACATTTTGTAAACTGCTCTGACCTTTTAACGCTAATAAATTGTGGGTTAGACTTAAGATTATAGTAGTAGATAGTATATATTACTCTACAAATTACTCCATCTATATAAAATTGTTTCTTGTGTAATTGCTTTTTTATTTCCTAAACATTACTATATGAATACCAATTAAATTCCAACTAAACTGACTCTCGAGTTTGGTCGAACCACTTTTTAATTATGCCTCTAATTAATAAGTGGAATTAGTACTTCTAATTATTAGTAATTTGTTCATAATTTTTTAATTAATGATTAATTTAATCTCTTAACTAAAATATCTTTTCTTCTAATACATATAAACTATTATTTTGATTTTGTCCCTTGCACTAACTCCTCCTTGAGTCTCGAACCCGATACCATTTAAGATAAGGACAAATTCACATATTACTCAATCAATCTTGTGTTGGTATATAAGTTTTTATATATTTAAGTCATACCTTATTTAATTGTGTTTATATATTTATTTTCGGTAGTTAAAAAAAGTTTCATTAAAAGTAGTTGGCGATGGTTAATTACAATTTAATAAATGAAAAGGCATTTAGGTTGCATTTGATATAGATTTGGTATAGGGATAGAACAAGAAGATAGAAAATTCTTGTATTTTTGCATTTTGTTAAAATTAGAATAGAGAGGACAAAAAAAATTTGCTTGAAAGAATACAAAATTGAGACCTAAAGGAACATAAATTTNGTTTCATTAAAAGTAGTTGGCGATGGTTAATTACAATTTAATAAATGAAAAGGCATTTAGGTTGCATTTGATATAGATTTGGTATAGGGATAGAACAAGAAGATAGAAAATTCTTGTATTTTTGCATTTTGTTAAAATTAGAATAGAGAGGACAAAAAAATTTTGCTTGAGAGAATACAAAATTGAGACCTAAAGGAACATGAATTTTCTTTATCTCTGTCCCATGTTTTTTCTGTAACACCAAATGCATCCTAAGATCTCATTCTCTTCAAATTTTGTTTATTCCCCTCAATTATTGTGCAGTGTGATATATATATATATATATAGCACTATTAGTAACTTAATTAATCTGGTTATGTTTTGTAATTAAATTTGTATAGGATGATTCATATGGCCATTGGTGGTTAACTGTGGGACATGGCATAGAACTTGGATATTGGCCCCACGAATTAGCCATGAACTTAGCTAATGGAGCATCAATAATTAGATTTGGTGGTGCAACATATTCTCCTCCAAACATGAATAGTCCTCCAATGGGGACAGGGAATTTGCCCAAGACCAAGTTTCCCAATGCATGTTACTTTGCAAGGCTACAATTTGTAGATTCAGATTTGAAGATAAACGAAGTGATTCGTGATGACATGAAGACCTATGTTGACACTAGCACCGATTGCTATGACATATGGTATGTTGGCTTTCAAGGGGGTCACTACAGGCAAACATTTCTCTTTGGTGGACCTGGTGGCCAATGTGGCATCTGATTGTTAATTTCTTTCACATTTATATATGTTCAATAAGAATTAATTAATTAAGTATTAGTGTGTCATGCATGAAATTATGTGTATTTCATTAAACTTAAATTTTGCATTTGTAGAAGATGACTTGGTTCTTAATTTGGCGGTGATAGTACTTATTAAAAAAGAAAATGTTGGTAGTGAGAGTGAGGATCCTAGCTTTTTGTTCTTTCTTTCTCTCTCTCTCTTTTCTGCTAAGAACCAAATCGTCAGATTTTGATATTTGAACCGTGTTTTGCCCCATTATAATGAACTAGTCCTTATTGTTGCACCAAATATATTTTTCTGTTCTTATTTATGAACTAGAAATCATAATTTATTAGCGGTTAAGCTCATAATATAGTGATAATATAGTGATTGTTGATTGTTTCTGTATTGAATAAATTAGGAGTTTATGTTTTATTCTTACCTCCCCACTAATCTTCCAAATAATGTCTTGGTCAACAAATTAACGTATTATAAATAAACATTATAATATAAGATTTGGATTTTGCTAAAAATGTATTATAAGGACATGGATAACACACTATATTAGTTCGTGCAAAATAATTAGTTAAGTCACACGAGCTATATATATATGTGTGTGGAAAATATTGAAAAATTACACACATTGTATTTTGGATAAATTTTATAAACTATATGTAAAATTATACTTTATTTTAAACTTTTTGATGACTAATTTCCAATAATCAATTAAGTTTTAATTTCATTTCTTTTTCTTGTGTTTTGTGTTGAGTTAGTGAAAAGAACGAAAATAAAAAAATACATATATCTTGTTTTATTTCTTGTATTCACTATTTTCTTTACAGAATTCTAAAATAAAAATAATATTTTATTATTTTCACCGTTTTCACTATTTTCTCTGCAAGATTTTGAAAACAAAAAATACATAAAATAAAAATCGAAACCTAACATATTATTAGTGATTAACCGTAATGAAAACTGAGATAAAATGCAATTTGGCACATATATTGAGATGAATCGTGATATTAACAAAACTTGAAAGGTGGTTAATTTATGCAACTTACCCTTATACTTCATATTCATTAAGGGCAATGTAATTTACTATTTCGCATACAAATAATTATTGCTTAATTAATTGACTCCTCTTTTTATCGAAAAATTCAAAAATAACAAAACATTGACGAGAAAATTACGTGTGAGATATCTCGTGTACATTTAATCTTTCATGTCCTTTTCCTTAGGCACATTCATTTTTGTATCTATATATAAACATACAAATGAAATTATGCATATTGTAGTATTTCAGTATCTCTTCAATTCAAGTTATCTTTGATTCCAACAAAACTCAGATCGATGGCGTTGTTTTTTCTTTTAGTTCTAAGTTTGTGCATAGCATCTCACCAAGTTGATGCAAAAAGCAATCGCATGCATCATGGCTCACGAGAAGTGAAGAGTATCCTGGTATTATATTAATTAATTACATTAATTATTTATAAGCTTTTATCTTGAGGTACTGCAATTTTTATTTGCTTTGTTGATTTTTACTGCATTGTAATTTTCTAAACAGATTACAAAAGACGATGAATTTGAATGTGTTGATATCTATAAGCAACCAGCTTTTAATCATCCTCTACTGAAAAATCACAAAATTCAGGTAACTATACTTTTTCACTGGTCAAACAATTTTTGCACCATGCAAGAATTGAGATTTATGACTTACAATAATTATTTTAATGTGTTTTCTTTTTCTGTTTCGGATTTGGGGTTTGAAAGAAGGGATTTAGAAATTTGGTTACTAGTCTTTGGCGATTTATATTTTAGTTTGTTTAATTTGGTTCTTCTATCAGTAGTGCTTCGTTTTGTTATTAATTTATTTATCTTTATTTTTTTTTATTATATCTTCGTTTTGNATATATATATATATCACCAAAAAGGGATTTTTATATATTGCTATAATTTTTCTTTAAATAATCAGTTTCTTTAAAAAAAAGCTATTTTTATATCTATATAAAATGTTCAATCTTTTATATTTTTTCATAATAGTCCTAAAAAAAATCCTAATTAAGCTACTTCATTTATAAATCCTAAGTATGGAGATTATTTGAAAATCAATTTTATATCCAGATGTATTAACTTAAAAGTATTTTTACAATAGCACATTTTATTTTGACTGTATAAAAATAATAATTTCGTATGATACGAGTAAAAAAATTACTTCTCTCAAAAGTTTCAGTTAACATTATAAGAAAAATGAATATCAGCAATGCATTTGGCAACGAAAAATTCCCTCATTATTTTCAGTCTAGTGACGGATATTTTCAACAATAAAAGCATTTTTCTTATAGTGGCGAATATTTTGTGTTACACAATCCTTTTCACATACAAGCTCTTTTAACTTGTAGCATGCAACTCTAATGCTATGTCAAAAACCATTTCTCTCGTAAACTTTTGGGAGAGATGATTTATTGATTACTGACAATAAGTTTATTAAAAGAGTATTTGTTTGTTGGCTCTTATGGGATCTCAAATGTTTGAATATGATTGGTTCTAATAGTTTCTCAAAACAAAAAATATACATTTAGAGTTTATTTTGGTAAAAATATTTAGAGCTTTTTTTTGGGTAAAATCATTAATCAATTTTCACTTATAATAATAAAAAAATAACACAAAATTGATTGAGTGGGAGGCAAGCTCGTCCCATTCAAGACCCAAAGAGGACAAAAATCCTATGTTGAGAGGTGTAGTGACAATACTCTGAATTAGATTAGTTAGTCCTATTAGTAGTAGAGTCCAGATATCAATGAAAAAAAAACTTATAATGAAAGTTTTAAAAAATCAGCATCAAAATGTGATTATTAAGCAAAAGATACATCCTATATTGCATGGGTACTCCAAATTTTGGAGAAGTACCCATATGGATACGTAGGTACAGGTATGTTGCATGTATGCTTGGGTACGTATCCAATTTTTTTTTATAAGAAAAATAGAATGGGTACGACTCTAGGTACGCTGCGGTACGCCAGATGACCAAAACTATGTCGTTTTGAGTGGATTTTTTTTAAAGTTTGTCTTACTAATCAAACCTTAATGAAAAATGTAATATTTTAACTCCTCCTTCAATCCACTACGCCTCCTTCATTAATCTGTGTCCTTATCTCCAGCACGATCTTGTCTTTGGCAATGTGACTTTGTTTTCGACGAGTTGCAGTTCTTCTTCTCTTCTGCTATATTTTTATAAAGAAATAAAGAAATATGATTTTAGTTTTTCCTTATAGTGTTAATTTTGAATTGAATACATACATTAGTTATCTTGTGAATTATTTTTATAATATGTAATTTATTATATATATATATATATATATATATATATTTTTAGTGTACACCTATCCGTGTTTATCAAAAAGTTTTATCCTCCGTGTCTGTATCCACTATCTAGTGTCGTACCGGGTGTAACATATGATACATGTCAAATTAGGTCAGCAGCAAGTGTATAATAAAATCAGCCGAAACTTTCTCCACATAAACGGCCGGCCACCCTCCTTTTTCCCACTTTCCCGCCCAAGAATTCTCTGTTGCGAATTGCATTTTGCATCATCAAACACTACCCTCTCATGCATGGGAACCAGAAAATAAGCCATATGCAGTGCCTCGTCAAATAACACACATTTATATTCTTTCCATCACCATGTGACTCAGATAGTGACAAAGAATGCAACCGCCCAATCCCTTTAATTTATTGTGTTGTGAATTCATTTAGCTGAGATCATTTGTATGTTACATTTAAATTAGTCCCTTCAATATTTACTGAAAAAGTTAAATACACTGATATATTCTAGTGTGAAGAAAAAAAACCTTTACACAATTGTGCAATCAATTCATTTTATATACATGAGTAGTGGGTGCATGTGATACTATATTTAATGTGTTAATATATAATTAGTTAACAACGTAAAACTCCTTTACATTGTGTCAATATCCATTTTTTATTTCAAAATTTTAAGTTGGTGGATAAAATCATTTTAATGGTTTTATATATCTCTTAACACACAAGAACTCTTTTGGCTTGAAATGTAGATAAAATTTTTGAAAATTCGGGTTGATAAAGATCAAACTCTAAACTTTTTAGTCATAGTAGCTATGATTTCATGTCAAGAACTATATCTTTCGAAAACTTAATCATAGTAATTGTGATATCATGTTAAGAACTATATTTTCTGAAAACTTAAACTAATGGATTAAAACAAATTATTAGCGCATTCAAATTAATTCCTTTCCAAAATAAAGTTAGTTAATCTTTTTTGTATTTCTTTTAGCCCAATATAGTTTCAATAATTGTAACAGATACACAATGTTTTAACCTGGTTTATTTTTCTTTGCAACAAAAGCTTTATCCAACTTTTGCAAGAGACAGAATGCAAAGTGGATCATCATCGCATGTTGAAAGGGTTCCTAACGTTAACAATTTCAACAAAGGATGTCCACCCGGAAAAGTTCCAATTCACAAAGAATATATGGGACATAATTCTAACACTTCTTCGAGACCATTACTTGAAAATCTTTCTCTAAATTCCCAGCTTTTTCCCAACCATCATGTAAGTTGATACCCTTTTTTTCTGTTAATATCAATTAGGGTTACACATTTTATGTGCATTCTAAGTATTTTTGTTGCCACCAATTTTTTAGTTTGCTACCCTTGGTACAAAAACGAATCAAATATACCATGGAGCAGCTGCAGCTATTGGAGTGAATAATTTATCCATTCTACAACAACAATATAGCTTGGCCCAAATTTGGTTACAGGGTGGTCCTCCTACAAAACTAAATAGTATACAAGTTGGATGGGGTGTAAGTTTGTTATTATTAATTTGTTATACTTTATAGTTGATATATTTCATATTTTACGACATCAAAAAAAAAATTTCATAATTTATGCAATACTGTTTTAAAATTTACTTTGAATTGGCCGGTTGAATTAATAAGTTGAGTTTTTTTACCTGAATTTTTTTTTGTCAAATTAGTTATGCATGGTTTAATAATAATGATCTAATATCCACAAATTCAACTAATTTAAAAATATCAATTTTATGACATTATTTTTCTAAAAGAGAGTATATCAAAAAATATCAATTTTAAATTAAAAAATTTCTCATATATTTGGGTAATTTTTTTTAAATAATCTGAATTTCAAAAGAAAAATTATCTTTAATTTTTCCAACAGAAATTGAAAAGAGTGGGCTTTTAGAAAAAAATATTTTCAATTTTTTTTAGTAAAGGTTCAATTTAATCACTGTCAAATTACTGTAGAATCAATTTGATCTTTAATAAAAGTTAAGGTCCTCATTAATTAATTTCTGTCATTTTGTGTCAAATTAATCCTTTTGTACTTAATAACACTTCATAAGTGTGGTTAGAAGCATTTTAAAAGTGTAGTTAAACACAACAAGTATATTATCGTCACTTTTTCTCTTTCACTACCTTTATAAAAACGTGGTCAACTGTATGTATAAAATGTAACTAAAAACACAAATTAATTTAACCTACATTTAAACGTGACGTAAACTAACAAAAAACTTTTATTTTTAAAGATTAAATTGGCCCATTAATAATTGATTTGGGGTCAATTTCTCTCCATGCTTATATTTATGCCCTTTTTATTTCATTTACTACTATTATGATCAATCGTTTGATCTATCAGGTTAACCCAATCATCTACAATGGTAGTTCTTCTGTTAGACTAACCGCCCGTTGGACAGTAAGAAACACGACTTTATATAATATATAAAGGATTAAATAAGTTTTTCTTCTAATAAAACAAAAATTTTGATTTTACACTTTATTAAAAAAAAAAAAAATTAGTCTGAGTCCTCAATAAAAAAACTTGGTTTACTCCATAACGTTAAGTTAGACTCATTAAAAGATGATATTGGAGATGGAAGGTAGGTTGACCCTATTGAAATTTGGATATTGTTAAACCAAATTTTAACTGTGGTTAAATTGGCCAACCATGGTCAAACTGAGTTTAAATTATGGTTAAACCAGTCCATGGTTCAAAATCAGTTTATCAACCGTTAAAACTTGGTTTGACCAAATTAATTTTATCAAACTTTCTTCCATCACGTTATCTTTAAACAATCTAACTTATCGTTAGGGACTAAAATAAAAAAGTATTATCAAGAACTCAAATAAAAAAAAAAACTTTAATAGAGTGCAAAATCAAAATTCGTGAATTATTATAGAATAAAAACTTATTTAACCTTACATAAATTCCTTTTAAAAATGATTAATTTGATCTATGCGGTTGTATCTAATAAGATGTGTATACTTATAAATATGTAGGATAATTACTCCCAACCCATTACATGCTTTAATTTGGGCTGTTCGGGTTTTATGCAAGTTAATCAAAACTATGCCTTTGGATCTATGATCATAGGGCCGGCGATAAAAATTGGATCATTAGACAAAGCAACACTTGAGGTTAAAATTAATCAGGTACTGTACTTTGAATGCATTTATTTATTATAAGAAACACATCTGTTTTTCATGTACACATGTTTTACTTTGAAAGGTGATGCAATTTCTTGTTGTAGTGAGATGGCTATGCATTGGATTTGTAGCATTTCTTAAACTACTCTGATACTTTAATTAGACACTTATAAATATAATTACTCATTTTCATTTAAATTTAGTATTTAGAATTAAGATGAAAAGAGTAGAACGTGTATATATATTAGTCTACAAATTATAAATACACATAAAATTATTTCTTAATATATGTAATTATTTCTTTTTAATTAAACACTAGTATATAAGGTCCAATTAGATTCCAACTGATCTAAAACTCGAGTCGAGTCAACCCACCTCTTATTTCTTATTTCTTATGTCTTTGATTAATACGTGGTTAATGCTTCTGTTTATCAGTAATTATTTGTTCCAATTTTTTATTTAAGTTCTTAGCTATATAATATAAACTACTATATTAAGTAAGGTTTGAAATTTCATTCCCGATGATCACGTTATCTTTGTACTCCCCTCTATATTATATACTTGTGTAGGGTTACATGGATTAACTAACCAAATTAGTGAGGGTTAAGTTTTGTATTTAAATGTGTATAGGACCGAGTATATGGCCATTGGTGGTTAAATGTTGAAGATAACCAAATTGGATATTGGCCGAAGGAACTCTTGAAGCACCTAAGTGACGGAGCATCAATAATTAGATATGGAGGTGAAACATATTCTCCTCCAAACATGAATAGTCCTCCAATGGGAACAGGGAAATTGCCTAAGATGAAATATCCATATTCAGGTTTCTTTGCAAGACTACAAATTAGGGATTCATCGGAGTCCAAATTCAAAGATATAATTCCTGAAGACATGAGGACCAGTTGTGACNATTTTACGACATCAAAAAAAAAATTTCATAATTTATGCAATACTGTTTTAAAATTTACTTTGAATTGGCCGGTTGAATTAATAAGTTGAGTTTTTTTACCTGAATTTTTTTTTGTCAAATTAGTTATGCATGGTTTAATAATAATGATCTAATATCCACAAATTCAACTAATTTAAAAATATCAATTTTATAACATTATTTTTCTAAAAGAGATTATATTGAAAAATATCAATTTTAAATTAAAATTTTCTCATATATTTGGGTAATTTTTTAAATAATCTGAATTTCAAAAGGAAAATTATCTTTAATTTTTCCAATAGAAATTGAAAAGAATGGGCTTTTAGAAAAAATTATTTTCAATTTTTTTAGTAAAGGTCCAATTTAATCATTGTCAAATTACTGTAGAATCAATTTGATCTTTAATAAAAGTTAAGGTCCTCGTTAATTAATTTCTGTCATTTTGTGTCAAATTAATCCTTTTGTAATTAATAACACTTCATAAGTATGGTTAAAAATATTTGAAAGTGTAATTAAACACAACAAATATATTATCGTCACTTTTTCCTCTTTCACTACCTTTATAAAAACGTGTTCAACTGCATTTATAAAATGTAACTAAAAACACAAATTAATTTAACCTACATTTGAACGAGACGTAAACTAACGAAAAACTTTTATTTTAAAGATTAAATTGACCCATTAATAATTTATTAGGGGTCAATTCTCTCCATGCTTATATTTATGCCATTTTTATTTCATTTACTACTATTATGATCAATCGTTCGATCTATCAGGTTCACCCAAGCCTCTATAATGGTAGTTCTTCTGTTAGACTAACCGCACGTTGGACAGTAAGAAACACAACTTTATATAATATATAAAGGATTAAATAAATTTTTCTTCTAATAAAACAAAAATTTTGATTTTGCACTTTATTAAAAAAAAATAGTCCGAGTCCTCAATAAAAAAATGTTGTTTTATTCCCTAACGTTAAGTTAGACCCATTAAAAGATGGTATTGGAGATGGAAGTTAGGTTGACTCTATTGAAATTTGGATATTGTTAAACCAAATTTTAATCGTGGTTAAATTGGCCAATCATGGTCAAACCAAGTTTAACTTATGGTTAAACCGATCCATGGTTCAAAATTGGTTTATCAACCGTTAAAACTTCGTTTGACCAAATTAATTCCATCAAACTTTCATTTATTACATTATCTTTAAACAATCTAACTTATTGTTAGGAACTAAAACAAAAAAAATATTATCAAGAACTCAAACCAAAGAAAAACTTTAATAGAGTGCAAAATCAAAATTCGTGATTTATTATAGAATAAAAACTTATTTAACCTTACATAAATTCCATTAAAAAATGATTAATTTGATGTATGCGGTTGTATCTAATAAAATGTNACTTAATTTTTTTCCTTTGTTTTTGAAATCCAATCAAAAAATTGATAAGATTTAGTAGGAATTAATTTGATTTTAAAATTTAAAAACAAATCAAATGAAATCAATTTCTAGTTTAATCATTAAAAAAAACAATCTAATATGCTTTAAACATAAAAATTGATTTCTACTTATGCATTTACCATTTCAAATTTAAATTTAACTAATAAATCAAATTTAACGAATCCGAACTACACACTTCTCATGCATATAAGATAACATTTCTCTTAAATTATTTAATATGTTATGATCCTATATACTTTATTGATTTAAGATTCAATACATTTTTGGATGATTCATTTTGGAGGTAAAGTTCTTTAGAAGAGTATCATCTAATTATATAATCTAATGATGATTGTAACATCGTATCTCTAAAAACATCACTCTATGTTGATTTTGCTTCTTTAAAGTTTTAAGAGTGCGATTCACCCATTAATAGATTTAATAGCCCCCTCTCCCTCCCCTTTTTTCTTTAAATTAGGGTGCAACCACTCCGAGAAAATAAACCTGATACGTCAACAATCCAATCAACGATGAATCATCTTTCACTATAAGAAATTTTTTATTTTTTTTAGTCAGAACTATAAGAACCCTTTAAAATGATAATCTCTCTAAAGTTACCCAACCTAACAAACTGAATTAAACCATTTGAAATTGGATTGGGCTAAAATAGGCTAAACTAAACTAGATTGGACTGGACCAAATAAAACTAAACCAAATTAAGAACTAGACTGGACTAAATCAATCCAAATTAAACTAAGCCCGTCCATATTGAACTGAACTAATATCACATTGGGCCACATTATTATATGGTGAAGAAAATCCGCTAATAATAATAATAATTCCAAGTAAAAAGGATAAATAAATATAATAAAACACCTAGTGTATGTGTCAACCAAAAAATAACACATCATATATAATTTCATTTTAATTTTTGTATTTTTTCTCATTTTTTTATTCTTCTGGACAATCATCACACACTTCTCTCTCCGGAGATCGTGCTTCTCATTCTCACCCCAAATCCTCCGTAGCTCAATTCAGATCCACCACTAGATCTTCCTCCGCCGGAACCCCCCGAAAGATCAAAATGTACGGATTCGAAGCCATGACGTTCAACATCCACGGCGGTTACCTGGAGGCAATCGTCCGCGGCCACCGCGCCGGATTGCTCACCACCGCCGACTACAACAACCTATGCCAATGCGAATCCCTCGATGACATCAAGATGCACCTCTCCGCCACCGAGTACGGCCCTTACCTCCAAAACGGTGCGTTTTTCCATCCATTACCTCCCTCTTTCAATTTCACCAATCAACCTCAATTATCAGTTATTGTTATTATGCTTTGGATGCTTATCATGTAATTTAACCTAATCATGTACTTGGATGTCATAAAAATGTATGATTTTCGTTTATTAATTGTATATATTTTTTTGTGGTAATGAATGATTTTTGGAATTGGTATTGTTTGGGTGGATGATTGATGAATGGATTGCGTGTTTGAGGGAAAAATTATGTAGTTGCCATAGTTTTTGGGTTTCATGAGCATTTTAATGTTGTGGACCTTAGTGAGATCTTATTGTGTTACTTCCTGTGTAAATAGATTAGATTTGATTGATTCTTTTATCAGTAAATGGGTGTGAAATCGTTGATAACTTGTGAAATAAAATGAAGCTGTGAGGACTAGGTTCTGAAAATTTTGTTACTTGTATTATCATTTGTTGAAGTTTTTAGTGTGGGTTCTGTTTTTCAATGGCCTGAAGTTATTGATTTATGCTGACTGAGTGATGAATTCCTTGTTCCAGAACCTTCTCCTTTGCATACAACCACGATTGTGGAGAAGTGTACTCTTAAGCTGGTTGATGATTACAAGCACATGCTGTGCCAAGCCACTGAACCCTTGTCAACCTTTTTGGAATATATCACGTATGTGAAGTTGGCTTGTCTGTTTGCTACCTTTTGTTTGTGTTTACTGTTTTACTCTCTTAATGTCAGATTCATAATGAGGATATGTACTTAGTTGGGTTCGGGGTGTGGGGGTTAAAATTTTAAAGAATTTCTTATTAATACTAGGCTGATTGCTGCTGTAATATCCAAGTATTAGGTACTACAATTGTTAGCAACTCAGAACATAATTACAGGCAATAACGCCAACCCCTTGTGAAAAATTGGAATCAAATCAGAATTGGCTCGGAGGGCTAAGTTTTGAGCAGCTCTTTTATTTTGATGGGAGCTTTAGTGTTATTTCTAGATAAAACAGAAAAACGAGTAAAGCTAAAATTAATATACTTTATCTTTTTTATCCTGCAGATATGGTCACATGATAGACAATGTTGTTTTGATTGTTACCGGTACCTTGCATGAGAGAGATGTTCAAGAGCTGCTAGAAAAATGCCATCCACTGGGCATGTTTGACAGGTAAGTAGTTTCTTTCCTGTTTTCAATATATTGATACATATGGAATTCTAATTTTTCCTCCTTTTTTCTCTGGGGGTTCTCCTCAGCATTGCCACTCTGGCAGTTGCTCAGAATATGCGGGAGCTTTACAGGCTGGTTCTTGTTGACACTCCTCTGGCTCCATACTTCTCTGAGTGCATTACATCAGAGGTAAATCATCTTACCAGAAATATTCTCCTACCTTTATGTTGTTTAATCAGTCTGTTTGATGTTGTGTTAAAGGATTTTAGTGCTATTGGAGGAACTGGAAATAATTTATACCTACTTCTGCCAATTTATATCCAATAGATTGTGATAAAAAAGATTCTTAGAAATTGTAAAATGAAAATATCATGAAATTATTGGCTACTAGCTTTTATATTTCCATGGTATTGGTCAATTTCTTAAATGTATGCTTATGATACTTGTGCTGATTACTTTTATTGCTGCTGTATTTTTTTCCCCTCTAGGACTTGGATGATATGAACATCGAAATAATGAGGAACACTCTTTATAAGGCATACCTTGAAGACTTTTACAAATTTTGTCAGGTGAAGGATATGAGGTTTTTCTGTTGTTTACACTGCATACAGATCCTCTCTTGCCACATTGTTTTCCTGACTTTCATCAATTTCACTGTTTTTTCTAAACAGAAACTTGGTGGTGCCACTGCTGAGATCATGTCTGACCTTCTAGCTTTTGAGTCTGATAGAAGAGCTGTGAATATTACCATAAATAGGTATGTTGAAACTAAGAAGGCTTTGTATAACCTTTTTGTTTTCTGGATACTTTCCTAACTGGCATTGATGGGTTTCACTTTGTGCAGCATTGGTACTGAGCTTACCAGAGATGATCGTAGAAAATTGTACTCTAATTTTGGATTACTGTGAGCTCTTAGCCCTCTGCTAAATACTTACATAAATTTGTTTTGGTTAACAATAAAAGAATGTTTACATGCTGCTCTGTAATGCTTCTTTTGGTAATGATTGATTTATCTTAAACAGCTACCCATATGGTCATGAGGAACTTGCTGTCTGTGAGGACATTGATCAGGTATGATTTGCTTCTCAGTCTTGTGATGTTTTGAGTTGTTTGATTGCTTTTTATTGCACCTGTAATTCAAACTTGGTTTTGGCTACCAATTTCCATAGGTTCTTTGTGTAGTTGAATAGTTCATTATCCTTTTGTGTTGCTATCTTTCTTGAAATTGAAATATTTGTCAGCCATCACAGCAATGGGTAGCAGTCACTTTTATGTTTCTAGTTGGTTGCTTTTGGTAGTGCTTTCTGGGCCTTAATTCTCTTGTTTGGTTGCTCATATAGGTTCGTGCTGTTATGGAAAAATATCCCCCCTATCAGCCTATTTTTGCCAAGTTATCATATGGAGAGAGCCAAATGCTTGACAAGGCATTCTATGAGGAGGAGGTGAAGAGGCTTTGCTTGGCGTATGAGCAACAGGTTAATATTTGACTCTTCTGCATATCATTACCTCTGGTTCATGTAGTGAATTAGTTATCATTTTAATGGCCACTCCACTGTATGGAACAAAAACTGGAAGAGTCATTCTGCTGGAAGGAAGGAAAATTGATTGCCTGTTGTTTAATTCTTTGTTTACAGCATGCCATATTTGTTACTAAGCCGCTCCATTTTGTTTATTTTGCAGTTTCATTATGCTGTATTCTTTGCATATATGAGGTTAAGGGAGCAGGAGATCAGGAACCTGATGTGGATTTCTGAGTGTGTGGCTCAGAATCAGAAGTCCAGAGTTCATGACAGTGTTGTCTTCATATTTTAGTTGGGCCACTCATTATAATTTGTACGCTCTTTCGAACAATTATTTGTACACTTTCCAGCATTTTGCATCTAAGTGCCATTGGTAGCCAGTCACTGTTTAGAAGATTGTGATAAAAATAAAGAGTGAAAATCTTATTCTGATGAAATCTTCTGTATTGTGGAGGGAAGGATTTTATAGTAAAATTTGATTTAAATATGTTCAAGTTTTACAGATGTTATATTCAATTTGTTGTAATAATTTTTACAATAAGTAGTTATGTGAAACAAATTTGTTGGTTGGGGTCTTCGCATTGTTTGCCTGCCTTTTACTTCTGCTCCAAAGTTGGATAGTTATGATTGGCGTTTAGGTTTAAATTAATCAATCTAGCAAACTTACGAAAGAATTAAAATCAAATGTACAAATACAATCGACTCAAGGAGTCTAGGCCAATGAGCAATGCAAACATAGTGATAAAATGTAAGCAGGGCTCATGACAACAACTTCAAGTATAGCAACATTCCTCCTAGGGTTTTTGGTGGAAGATGAGGCGGATACAGAATGATCGTTTACGTTATGGAATTGAAAAGATGAAAAAATTAGATTGAAGTTGTTAGCTAACATACATCATGGTAGAGTTATAAGGCTCCGTTTTTTAGCGAGATTGGGAAGAAATATTGAGATACGAGAATAGAAATCATGTTTGTTTATTGAGACAGACACTAAAATTTGTGTCTTAGGACATAATCTTTTTTTTTTTGTATTTTCTGTACCTCCATTCTCATGGGACACGGAACAAGATACATGGACAGAAATTCATCAATATTTTTCCTTTTCATTTTACCCATCATATTTTGTTTATGACAACCTGTCCCAAGATTTTTTCTATCCTCCTGTCCATGTATTTTTGTTTTGTCTTATCCACCGATTGCATCCTAAATGGTGAGTAGTATTGAGAATGCAAATTGCAGTCTCAAACATGGGGACAAATGTGTAGAAGTAGAAACTGTCCAAAAACTTAAAAATGGATAGAGACAAAGCTTGAAGTAGATTTATGATCCTCTGGGCCACGGCAATGATCTAGAGAGATCATATTTTCTTGATTGAAGTCCTCACACAAAATTCATGATTGAATTTATATAAGGAAAAACTAATATGAAGCATAAAGACAGAACACAAAATTGCTAGTGTTGAGATATTATTGTAGATATTATATTATTATGTACATATTTATTCTAATTTATTTTGCCTTATTAAGATAAATATGATAGAATTTAGATTTATTCTGATTTACTTTGTACAAATTAGTATCTGTTATATGGCCAAAAGCCTATATAATGTAATCTATTGTATATAATCAAAACATTAAGAAATAACATAATACATTCACCATATTTTCTCCTGTTCTCTTTCTACTCTAAGTAATTGCTTGGACACGGGCATTAGACTTTCCATAAAGCTAACAGGAAAAGTTTTCGGAGGTTATGAACTTATGAAGTTAACCTTACGAAACGCAAGAAATAGACCTATATGGTCTTCTTAATAACTACGAACTGAATTTAGACCCGCCCATTGCGGGGAGATAAAATTACTAAGAATGAAATTAACACTCAATCAATTGCTGTACTTGAATGTCTAGCTCTAGACTTAAATTTAGTGCACGGAAAGATAGAACTTGACAAGTTTCTAAATCTCAAAATGCTCTATTTTCTTGGTCTGTCAGGGAACAAATTGACATTGGTCAATGGAAGAAGTTCTTCCAATATAACCTTTCCCCAACTTCAGGTGTTAGATTTGGATTGATGTAGTTTAGTTGAATTTCCAAGTCTTTTACAAGACCAGAATGACCTAGAAGGTTATTGGGTTGGGCTCCCTTCCTCTGTGGAAAAAGACCCAATATTTATAAACCCACTATTCTCACTTAATAGTTGAGAGGAGTCAGTTTTTAAGGTTAAGAGAGAATTGAGAAAACACAAGAAAGAATAGAAAATGAGGAGAAGAGAAGAGAAAACGTTTTTCGCGTTTTTTGTCAGCGCAGTAATTTTTGATCCGCCGCCACCGCTTCGTTCGCCGTTGGATCGGGCTGAAATTTTTACAGCAGGTTCGGAACTTGTGATACTTCAATCTGGACGGTGAGATCGTTGAAAGGTTGCCTGACCAGTGAGAAATTGGCCGCGCACAGTAACAACGAATTTGGAGTTTTTGGTTTCTCTTATTCTCTATTTCATCATTCTTGCCTTGTTCTTTTAGCTGATTATTGAGCACGATTTGTGTTGTGATTGAGACTCTCCTGTATCCTTATTTTGATCATAGTGGAGTTTGATTGACTGGCTTGTGCCAGTGATTTTTACTTCTCCCATTGAGAAGGTTTTTCACGCTAAAAATTACTGTGTCTTCCTTTTGTGTGTTTTTGTTGTTGCCATAATTTGTTATTGCTCCTCATAGATTCTTGCAAGTTAGAGGAAATTATTATCTGCTGCATATAGCTCTGATTGAGTTGTCGATTTATTGTGTAGAACCTCCCATCAATGGGCTTGTCGTCACTACCACCATGGATGTGGAGAAAAAGGAATCTTCTCAGCTTAAGTGTTTCCCATAATTCATTGGTAGGCGAAATTTCCCCATCAATCTGCAATCTCAAATCCCTTAAGCATCTTGATTTATCCTTCCGTCGTGTTTGGGAAGCTTTAGCCAATCTCTACAAAGTCTGGAGTTTCCAGGAAACAAATTGTCTGGCCCTATTCCTCAAACATATTATACAAGTTCCTTGAAGATGGTTGATTTTAGTTACAATACTCTACAGGGTCAGTTGCCAAGAGCAGAATGCTAGAGTCTCTTGATGTCAGTCATAACAGCATCAATGAGCTCTTCCTGAGTTGAAACTTATTGCTTTGCGTTATAATGAATTTCATGGAGCCATAAGGTGCCTGAGGAGTGAGGACAGACATTTTGACCAAGATTCACATCATTGATCTTTCTAGCAATGAATTCTCGGGAAATTGGAAATCCATGAGAGCTTCCAACATAAGGCAATTGCTGTACAGCAAATGGTATCATGAAGTCCAGCAGAATGGAACAGCCTGGTATTACTAAGATGATTATTATTTCGCAATGTCCAACAAAGGGATAGACGTGGTTTATGAGAGCCTCCAACAATTTTACAACTTGATAGGCATTGATCTTTCAGGTAACAGAATCTCCGGAGAGATTCCAAGTGTCATAGGAGACTTGAAGGGCCTTGTTCTGCCCATTCTGTCCAATAACATGCTTACCGGTAGCATTCCATCTTCCCTGGGGAAGCTTTCGAATCTAGAAATAGTTCTGATTGTATATGCGGGTGGACTTGTTGCCGGGTTGGCATTGGGAAGCGCATTCATTTCAGATATAATTGGATGTATAAAGAGGTTCTTTTAAGTTGAGATCAAGAAACAAGGTTTGATGAAATATTTAGTGGCTTTGGTTTGTTCTCTTTACCGTTCTTAGTTATTGTAACTGTATTATGATGTAGTGTAGAGTGTGTGCCTTATATAATCGCTTTAAAATAAAACAAAAAACAGTGTGTAATCTGTAGTTTCCTGTTCTCATATGATATAATGTTTTATGTCTTGTAATTTTGTTTAATACTTTGTATTTACATCAGTTTTAATATCATGTTAAAGTTGTGGTTTTTCATCTACCCAAGCGAGCAAAAGAAAGAGAGATAACAAAAGTGTAGACGCAGTGATGTGTGTTAAACTAACTCATTTAAAGAGTTTAGAGATTCTTAACACTAACAAGTTAAAAATAAATGCTCTGATTTCTTGTTTCAAGTATGAGAACAAAAGGAACAACACTCTCATTATCTTTGGAATGGACTCCGGATTGACTGGCCTCGTTTTCTCACTTGTTCCAGAAGATGTATCTAGTTTTGTGAAGAAAGTCCTTCGTAAAAGAGTTGCATAACTTTTTATTTTAGGATTATTAAGTCACTTAAATTACTACTTTTTTGATATTTTGGGAGTTATATTATGCTACTTGTACATATGGATCATTATGAAGTATGAACCTTTAAGCTATGTCACTTATGTCAACAACAATAGAGAAAGAAAACATACTAATTAATTTGTATATATTCTTGAATATCAAATTCCAATTCAAAATCCATGTCATCCAAACCACCTATGTTTCCACTCACATCATTGTTATTCATATGTGTTTCAGTTTCAACTGCTATTGCAGCAACCGCTTCAAGTGGATCTTGTGCATTAGCACCTTGTGCTCTATCTTTACCAAAATCTCCTCCCAACTCTTCAAAATGTGGGAATCGCTTATTGTAAAGCCCTTTTGCATTGGGATGTGACTTAAACAAAAAGAAAAACAAGTAAGCAATTAATATTAAAAAGCCAAAACATATAAATGAAATATGAGAAGTGATTAGAGTAATAATATATAAGTGTAACATGAGAAGTGAATAGAAATTTTATCTTCACCCATTCATTGAAAATTTCTTTTCCACTACAATCATTTTGTCTTTGTCATTCTAACCAAAACCACTAGTTACCGGACCCATCATCTCAACAATGGCACAATAATGTTTCTTTAACACCTTTACCCTAGACTCAATATGTGGACTAGCTTTAAGACCACATCCAGGAATTTTTTTTCATTAATCATTCTCTCAAGTTGTTTCACATAACCATATTTGAATGTTTCATTATCACACTTTCATGAGGTAGTACCAAGCTCAATCAAACATTCAACTAACTTTGCATCTTTCTGAGGTGTCCATTGACACTTAGTTTGCTCTGATGCATTCATTTTTGAACTATCTTCTGTCACTATTTTAGTGGAATGAAGTAATATATTATAACACATTTTACATTAATAAGGTATAATGAACTATATAAAGTCTTGCAAGTAACAAAAATATTATAAGTAAATAAATAACTTAACGTTGGGTTCACTACATAAGTTCAAATTCTCCTAATAAACATTACAAATGCAAAATAACACATTAAAATAAACATTACAAGTTCAAAATAACTAAACAAAATAAACATTACAAATTCAAAATAATACAATAAAATAAAATAAAATAAAATAAAAACAAGGAACATGATAAATGAAAACAATCATATCCAGCATGACGTTCTATTCTCCATTGGTTCCCCATATATTGAGCATGACCATCCCTCCATCTACCCCAAGCATCACTTGTCTCAATATGGTGGATCATCTCACCATCTAGTTCTAAATCATTTGTCATGCCTTCACCTTGTACACCCTCACCAAGATCCACATACATCTCCCTTCTCAACACTTATATCCCTAAGAGTCCTGCTATAAGTACACCAAAAAATATACACTATACATACACCCTATACTTATATACATAAAGTTTGTGTTTTAATGCCGGTAATGTTTGTGCACTTAATTAAGTATAATTGAGAATGTCATCTATAAGTTTGTAATGTTTGTGCACTCATGAGAATAAAGTTTGTGCATTATTAATGGTGTATATATGTGTGTATAAAATTAGGTGTACATGTAGCATTTTTGTATCCCTAATCAATTGTCTACTATGACTATCACCCAACTTTCTTCTCTTATTCGTTAAATGCTTTGTAAGCAATGCGAAGCAAGCTAGTATTAAAATATAAGTAAAATCATTCATCAACTTCAAATGCAAAATTAAAAAAATGCAATAATTCTCATCTTCTATTCATTCAAATTGGGATTCATTAAGTCAAAATTGTTAAGAATAATTTATGATTGTAAATGATTTGATTTGATTGATTTGATTTAATTATAATCTTTTAAATTGATTGTAATTTATTTTTGGCCGTTGTGTTTTGGCTGTTGAGTCTTCAGCCTATAAATAGGCTCAGCCTCCTATGTAAAGAAACACAACAACTCTCAGATAATACAATTGTTAGTTCTCTGTTATCTATCTTTCTCCTATATTTTTTGGTGTCCCATTTATCAATTTTTCTACGATGTTTAACATGGTATCAGAGCCATGGTTCCCACCTTGAACCCATATTCCCGCTTCCGCCAATTTTTCCCTTAACCGCCTCCACTTAATCTTGATGTTGACTTAATCTACCTGCCTACGTGTAATCTCGATTGTTGCCTATCGTTGTTGCCTTTGCTAGTTCCGCCTAACTCTCGATGTTGACTTTGTTGGTTCCGCCCAACTCCTGATGTTGCCTTCGTTGTTTTCCCCACTGTTGCTTTCACTGGTTCCGCCCAGCCACAGTTGCCTTCGCTGGTTCCTCCCAGCCTTTGTTGCCTCCGTTTTGTTCGTTCCGCTCCACTCAGCCCTCCGTTGAACTATGACAAGCTTAAAGCTCGATGAGCTTTAACTTGAGGGTGGGTGTTAAGAATAATTTATGATTGTAAATGATTTGATTTGATTGATTTGATTTAATTATAATATTTTAAATTGATTGTAATTTATTTTTGGCCGTTGTGTTTTGGCTGTTGAGTCTTCAGCCTATAAATAGTGTAACATCCCGATTTTTCTGTTAGAGAAATATTCATAAAATATAAATAATTAATTAATTTTCTAAGCATGATTAGGGAATTAAGATGGAAAATTTTAGCTAAAATATCCCTAGAAATTTGGACGTGTCGCGGTAGAAAATTCGGCAGACAACCGAATAGCCGTTGTTCGCCGGTGAACCTTTGGCACGCAAAACGGTGTACGTGAAAATAATTTCCCGGGGGAAAATTCACAAACACCTTCAAACATTAATACCCTTAGGTAGGTGGGAATTAGAGGATCGCGACGGTACAAACGGAATATTTTTCGGACAACCGTGCGCGACGCACCGAGACTGCGAGCGATAAAACACGAGCGAACCGGGACCGG